>OZ025255.1:21946833-22316813 GCA_964019135.1 Arenicola marina
GTTATGTACGTACCCAGGGTGCGCAGTGCCAAATAGGACAATAACGATAATCGGCATATCTATGGAGAGATCTGGAGAGTGAAAGAGTAACCTGTATTTATGAGAGTTAAAAGGTATGCGCTGGCCAATAAATTTGTTGTATGAGACCCCCCAGTTATGGGTTGCATAATATGTTTTTGTGTGAAACTCCACGGATTTGCGATCGACAGTAAATGTGTTGTATGAGAGAGCTCAGTTAAGGTATTGACCATGCTCAGCTAAGGTATTGACCATTCTCAGTTAAGGTATTGTCCATGCTCAGTTAAGGTATTGACCATTTTCAGTTAAGGTATTGTCCATGCTCAGTTAAGGTATTGTCCATGCTCAGTTAAGGTATTGTCCATGCTCAGTTAAGGTATTGTCCATGCTCAGTTAAGGTATTGTCCATGCTCAGTTAAGGTATTGTCCATGCTCAGTTAAGGTATTGACCATGCTCAGTTAAGGTATTGACCATGCTCAGTTAAGGTATTGACCATGCTCAGTTAAGGTATTGACCATGCTCATTTAAGGTATTGACCATGCTCAGTTAAGGTATTGACCATGCTCAGTTAAGGTATTGACCATGCTCAGTTAAGGTATTGACCATGCTCATTTAAGGTATTGACCATGCTCAGTTAAGGTATTGACCATGCTCAGTTAAGGTATTGAACCTGCTTCAGGCGAGTCGCTGATCCAGTCTGGGGAGGCGTACAAGCAGCTGGCCGAGATAAAGTACGCGCTGGAGGACAACGTCAAGCAGAACTTCATCGAGCCGCTGCATCACCTCCAGACCAAAGACCTGAAGGAAGTCAACGTAAGCAGGGTTTCTCCGCCTCTAGGGGTGGGGGGTGAGGGGTGTGGGGGTGGCCGGGGGTACTTCACCACCTCCAGACCAAAGACCTGAAGGAAGTCAACGTAAGCAGGGTTTCTCCGCCTCTAGGGGTGGGGGGGTGAGGGGTGTGGGGGTGGCCGGGGGTACTTCACCACCTCCAGACCAAAGACCTGAAGGAAGTCAACGTAAGCAGGGTTCCTCCGCCTCTAGGGGTGGGGGGTGAGGGGTGTGGGGGTGGCAGGGGGTACTTCACCACCTCCAGACCAAAGACCTGAAGGAAGTCAACGTAAGCAGGGTTCCTCCGCCTCTAGGGGTGGGGGGTGAGGGGTGTGGGGGTGGCCGGGGGTACTTCACCACCTCCAGACCAAAGACCTGAAGGAAGTCAACGTAAGCAGGGTTCCTCCGCCTCTAGGGGTGGGGGGTGAGGGGGTGTGGGGGTGGCCGGGGGTACTTCACCACCTCCAGACCAAAGACCTGAAGGAAGTCAACGTAAGCAGGGTTCCTCCGCCTCTAGGGGTGGGGGGTGAGGGGGTGTGGGGGTGGCCGGGGGTACTTCACCACCTCCAGACCAAAGACCTGAAGGAAGTCAACGTAAGCAGGGTTTCTCCGCCTCTAGGGGTGGGGGGTGAGGGGGTGTGGGGGTGGCCGGGGGTACTTCACCACCTCCAGACCAAAGACCTGAAGGAAGTCAACGTAAGCAGGGTTCCTCCGCCTCTAGGGGTGGGGGGTGAGGGGTGTGGGGGTGGCCGGGGGTACTTCACCACCTCCAGACCAAAGACCTGAAGGAAGTCAACGTAAGCAGGGTTCCTCCGCCTCTAGGGGTGGGGGGTGAGGGGTGTGGGGGTGGCCGGGGGTACTTCACCACCTCCAGACCAAAGACCTGAAGGAAGTCAACGTAAGCAGGGTTCCTCCGCCTCTAGGGGTGGGGGGTGAGGGGTGTGGGGGTGGCCGGGGGTACTTCACCACCTCCAGACCAAAGACCTGAAGGAAGTCAACGTAAGCAGGGTTCCTCCGCCTCTAGGGGTGGGGGGTGAGGGGTGTGGGGGTGGCCGGGGGTACTTCACCACCTCCAGACCAAAGACCTGAAGGAAGTCAACGTAAGCAGGGTCACTCGCCTCTAGGGGTGGGGGGTGAGGGGGTGTGGGGGTGGCAGGGGGTACTTCACCACCTCCAGACCAAAGACCTGAAGGAAGTCAACGTAAGCAGGGTTCCTCCGCCTCTAGGGGTGGGGGGTGAGGGGTGTGGGGGTGGCCGGGGGTACTTCACCACCTCCAGACCAAAGACCTGAAGGAAGTCAACGTAAGCAGGGTCACTCGCCTCTAGGGGTGGGGGGTGAGGGGTGTGGGGGTGGCAGGGGGTACTTCACCACCTCCAGACCAAAGACCTGAAGGAAGTCAACGTAAGCAGGGTCACTCGCCTCTAGGGGTGGGGGGTGAGGGGTGTGGGGGTGGCCGGGGGTACTTCACCACCTCCAGACCAAAGACCTGAAGGAAGTCAACGTAAGCAGGGTCACTCGCCTCTAGGGGTGGGGGGTGAGGGGGTGTGGGGGTGGCAGGGGGTACTTCACCACCTCCAGACCAAAGACCTGAAGGAAGTCAACGTAAGCAGGGTCACTCGCCTCTAGGGGTGGGGGGTGAGGGGGTGTGGGGGTGGCCGGGGGTACTTCACCACCTCCAGACCAAAGACCTGAAGGAAGTCAACGTAAGCAGGGTCACTCGCCTCTAGGGGTGGGGGGTGAGGGGGTGTGGGGGTGGCAGGGGGTACTTCACCACCTCCAGACCAAAGACCTGAAGGAAGTCAACGTAAGCAGGGTCACTCGCCTCTAGGGGTGGGGGGTGAGGGGGTGGCAGGGGGTACTTCACCACCTCCAGACCAACGACCGGAAGGAAGTCAACGTAAGCATTATGCCCCACCCCTCATCACACGGAGTACCCCTCACCCCTCCTTCCATTATGCCCCCCCCCCTCATCACACGAAGTACCCCCCACCCCTCCTTCCATTATGCCCCTCCCCTCATCACACGAAGTACCCCCCACCCCTCCTTCCATTATGTCCCTCCCCTCATCACACGGAGTACCCCCGCCCCTCCTTCCACTATGCCCCACCCCTCATCACACGGAGTACCCCCGCCCCTCCTTCCATTATGCCCCACCCCTCATCACACGGAGTACCCCCGCCCCTCCTTCCATTATGCCCCTCCCCTCATCACACGGAGTACCCCCCCGCCCCTCCTTCCATTATGCCCCACCCCTCATCACACGGAGTACCCCCCCCCGCCCCTCCTTCCATTATGCCCCACCCCTCATCACACGGAGTACCCCCCACCCCTCCTTCCATTATGCCCCTCCCCTCATCACACGGAGTACCCCCCGCCCCTCCTTCCATTATGCCCCACCGCTCATCACACGGAGTACCCCCCCCCCCACCCCTCCTTCCATTATGCCCCACCCTTCATCACACGGAGTACCCCCCGCCCCTCCTTCCATTATGCCCCACCCCTCATCACACGGAGTACCCCCCGCTCCTCCTTCCATTATGCCCCACCCCTCATCACACGGAGTACCCCCCGCCCCTCCTTCCATTATGCCCCACCCCTCATCACACTACTGAGTACCTCCCTCCCCTGTCAGCTCTACCCTTTCCTCCCGTTGTAGCATCACCGGAAGAAGTTGTCTGGCCGCCGACTGGACTACGACTGCAAGAAGAGGAAGCAGCAGAAAGGTGAGCCTCCTCTCCCATCTCACACCTAACATGTCACGTGTAGCCGTGCTGTGTTCACAGACTACTGTCACATCACATGTAGCCGTGCCGAGGCCACCGACTACTGCCACATCACATGTAGCCGTGCCGAGGCCACAAACTACTGTCACATCACATGTAGCCTTGCCGAGGCCACAAACTACTGGCTGCAGCGTCACTCACTGTACCCTTCGATATGGGAGCAAAGGTTTGACCACAGGTTGTTTTCTTGAAAGGCTGTAATTGTGCATGTGACGACTTGTGACGCTCCATACTCTCATTCCTTAGCGTGGAGTATGTGAGTGTGATCATTAACGGCTTGGTTGACGTGGCTTTTCACGGGCGTTTTCTTCACTTAGTGGTGTCCGTTAAATAGTTTAAATAATGGCGGTAAACTACTTTATCCCAGCTCGCTTGTCGCCTCCCACGTGGCGGTCACGTGGCGATTACGTGGAACTGTCACCTTGGCGAGTAACTCGCAACGCCTTATGCGGCGTTCCATATGCACTAATCACGTGACATATTGTAAATACTTCGTTTCCGTGTTTTTTATTAAAACGTGAGTACCAATCATTGATCCATTGCTGCTAAACGGATCTTTACTTTGCAGATATTTGAAGCTTGTTGGAATGTGTAATTGAATTTCGTGTTGTTGTTTCTCTCCAACTTGTGCCGTAGGAGGTGAGCCCTGGTGATGACACTTAAGTATACCGGTTGAGTATGGGCACCGATGTGCCCATACTCTCCCCTTGGTGGAAACTGCCTTCGAAACGCCAATGCTGTCATATTTGAGAGATCTATAAAAAAAATCATGCTAAATATGTTACGCACCGAAACAAGATGCACTAGTAATTTTCGGAAATATGTTGAAACTTTTCAGTTTCAATGTGTTATATATATATATAGTATTTACAGTACAGCATTAGGCATTTATCACGGAGGCAGTCAACACCGTTTGTGACCAGCTCTTGTGTTGTATTCTTTAGTAACAAACGGTATATAGCAGGTCCAAATTGATCCGAGCGATAATAAAGGAATAGTATTGCGTTGTCCGGGAGTATCTCTGGCTTCCCTTATATGGATCATTAGTCACTAGTTAAGGATATGTGACAACTTGATGGCGAAAGTGCGCCATATGTTGTGATATTTAGTTCATATTCTCGGGTCTATCTTTCTCCTGGACTCTCTCTTGACGAGTCTCTCAACTTAAGTTAGGTGGTGGTGACTTTTCGTGTGGGGTCGAGCAGGTTGAATTTGACCACGTTGCTATGCACGTGTATAAAGACGTTGCCAATGGCAATATGCAGACGTTGCTAAGCACGTGTCGTCATATTCGTCGTGGCTATCCAACCTTCTTAGTAGGGTTATTCTCATCTCGGGTGTAGTTCGTGACTGAAAGACAAGTCCAGATAGGGAAGGACTATCATGTAACATTAGGCACCGTACGATCCGCTTGTTGAACCGAACTTTCTGGGATATTTATGCAGAACTAGCGCGAGAATCAACACTGTAGATAGCCTCATAGGATAGCAGCTGGCTAGACATATATGTTCAGACGATTAATGTATAGGTAATTCCCCTTTGGGATTTTGCGACGCGGATACCAGCCAGTCAGTAAATAAGGGCCCCGACGACCTTATCAGCAGTCAGCCGACCCCTAGTGATGCGCAGCGTCCACTCACAGATATTGATATGCTAGCGATATAACTGGCTGTCACATTATGGATACTTCACACCCTTGGCTCCCCATATTGATCGCCCCTGGTCCATTACAACAGTATTGGAATTCGATTCGCTATTGAGGTCTCCACCTATTCCAGACTCTGTGTGTATGGCAGCAGTTTGTAACCTTCCTACCCAGCTGTAACCGATTTACGCAGCCGGGTAATAAATGTTTGGACGCGGTTAATTCTCTGTCTATCTTCCTTAAGGTCACAATTTATAGTTATGCAGTACATTTACTTCGCAATAGTCGTCATAACAAGCTAGAATCGAACATATCATCTGGAATGGTAGAGGGCGACAATTGGGGTATTTCCCGCTTGTGACTAATATCTATTTGCGTATCTATTATTGTACACTCTATTCACATTCTAACTGAACTGTCCTTTTCTTGTCTTTCTCTCTGTTCGACAAAAGATTCGGGTAATTTGGGTGAAGTTTTCACTCGTACTTGCTTTAAAATAGATGTGACCTTTGCACGGCATCTTATTCTATTATTAACAGTGCATTTTTTCGCCCTTCATTCGTTACTTTAATCCTTCTGTTTATGTCACGTTCGTCAATCTTGAATGACCTACCGAGAAACGTGACGTCACGTATAAGCGACCATGCGTCACGTATAAGCGACCATGCGTCACGTATAAGCGACCATACCTCACGTATAAGCGACCATGCGTCACGTATAAGCGACCGTGCGTCACGTATAAGCGACCATGCGTCACGTATAAGAGACCATGCGTCACGTATAAGAGACCATGCGTCACGTATAAGCGACCATGCGTCACGTATAAGCGACCATGCGTCACGTATAAGCGACCATGCGTCACGTATAAGAGACCATGCGTCACGTATAAGAGACCATGCGTCACGCATAAGAGACCATGCGTCACGTATAAGAGACCATGCGTCACGTATAAGCGACCATGCGTCACGTATAAGCGACCATGCGTCACGTATAAGCGACCATGTGTCACGTATAAGCGACCATGCGCCACGTATAAGCGACCATGCGTCACGTATAAGAGAACATGCGTCACGTATAAGAGACCATGCGTCACGTATAAGCGACCATGCGTCACGTATAAGCGACCATGCGTCACGTATAAGCGACCATGCGTCACGTATAAGAGACCATGCGTCACGTATAAGAGACCATGCGTCACGTATAAGCGACCATGCGTCACGTATAAGAGACCACGCGTCACGTATAAGCGACCATGCGTCACGTATAAGCGACCATGCCTCACGTATAAGCGACCATGCGTCACGTATAAGCGACCATGCGTCACGTATAAGAGACCGTGCGTCACGTATAAGAGACCATGCGTCACGTATAAGCGACCATGCCTCACGTATAAACGACCATGCCTCAGGTATAAGAGACCATGCGTCACGCATAAGAGACCATGCGTCACGTATAAGAGACCATGCGTCACGTATAAGCGACCATGCGTCACGTATAAGCGACCATGCGTCACGTATAAGCCACCATGCGTCACCCTAGGTACTCACGCGGTACTTTTAAGTGCTCACGTATTCATTTAAGTGTTCACGTGTCACTGTACTCACGCGTGATTTTAAGTGCTCACGTATTCATTTAAGTACTCACGTGTGTTTTTAAGTGCTCGCGTGTTCATTTAAGTGTTGCCGTGTAGTTCGTTTTTGGCGCTTTTAGTGCTCGTGTAGTACCTTAGATAGGTCGGTGGATAGCCTCCTTCGAGGGTATCATCATCTCATACTATTCTACTTTACTGTATACTCCTGGGCATTGTGATCAGTACTCGAATCCTGCATATCGGAATCAATCTGCTATTATTCTTATTAATGTTATCACAATGTAATATCTTGATTATATGGCATTCGTAATAAGATAATTTGCATAATCGATTATGTAACAGCTGATCATTAGTGAAACTTGGACTTCCATATTAACACTTTTATCCACATTTTTTTCCTTACCTTGAAGATTGGGGTAATCGAATACGACTATTATGGGAAGAGGCATATTTGCTTAGCTTTGGTTGTGGTCATAAAGTTTTCCTTACGGTCAAATGCAATAGTTAGAAATCTTGAGGTGAAAACTGATAAGTAACAGGCGTTAGCATTTTATTTACTAAAACTTTTGCTTTTGACGACTGTAGTAGTTATATATATTTAACCCCGAGGGTTTTCATCTCACAGCATCATAAGCCTTTGTAGTTGTCCTTTTTGGTTGGGTTTTAATTGCGTTGCATCCGTTGCTACTGGGTTTCCGTTGTATGTCGGTGATTAAGGTTTTGGACCCGGGTACTTGGGTTTACATTGGTTTCAATACTGGTGTCTAACTAACATAAACCGACGCTTGGTTATCTGTCGGCAAACATTTCTCTCTCGACCAGATTCTGTTAGATGAGGGGGCGGTGGGGGGGGGGGGGGTGTCGGAAATAGCAGTAGCCCTTTAGTCCCCACATACAAGGTCAGAATCCAGTACGTTCTCATGCTCCCTCCCTAGTCCTAGATAACCAGATTCCGTTGGATGAGTAGAGCCGAAATCGAAAGTCGAAATCTTGGCAGCCATAATCGAAGAAGGGATGATTGTCGATGGAGGTGGTGGTGGGGGGGGGGGGGGGTGCGGAGGGTAGATGGAAGTCATCCATCAAATGTGTTTAAACTCCAGCTGTGACACTTCCGAAGAAAGCGCCATTTATATGTTGCCGTTACCATAGTTACTACTCGAACGAGCAAATGAGCTTAATCCAAGTCTTAGAACATGCTTTGAATACTTTCATCCGTCCGCCAATCGGGAATATATACACGACCGAAGCCAGTCGAGGGTTAATTAATTGCTGAGCGTTCTTTACGGCCCAATATCTGTATCCCCCCAGGGCCTGTGGACTTAAAGTGCTGGCATACTGGTAGCTATTACTGACACCCTGCCGATACCGTGCTGCATGTGAATGCCCGGCATAGGGACAGTCTCTTGTCATGGTTTGAAACAGCCGCATGTCTCACGCCAGACCACGTGGGAAGCATGCTACGCCCGTTTCATAATCTACATCTACGAAGTCCATAATCTATGCGACTTGAATTAATAAAGTACTTATCCTTGAAAACAGTCTTCTGGATATATATGTCTAACGGTATATATATATGATAAACTGGTCGTGAATATCTTTATCTTGTGTTTATTATGCACATAGTGAGATTGATAAACTCGATATCATGACTAATGTTGTTGTATTAAGTGCGATATATAATACTCTGGCTGGTGTGAACGATATTTCAGGACGACTCACATGTAAATGCATACGAAGCCATAGATCTTTTCCTTTCTCGTATGTATGTATGATCTACATGCTTGTAACAAGTTGTTCGACAATTTTGTTTGCTTTAGATTTTCTTCAGTAAATTATCGACATTCTGCCTCTAGATAATTACAATCTCAAAGGATGTGATGTATGTTCTTTCCGGTGTTGCTATCTGATTATTGAGTTGATTCATCATGTAATACACGGAGTCACCTTTGAATGCCTTTTTCCCGCTGTTACCAACCCATGACCCCGTCTGCCCCTCCCCCCCCCCCCTTGGCCCCGAATCTTGCCCTCTCACCTCCTTTCTTTTACGTCACCCTACCGCTTGCGTGGTCTTACGAAAACGAACCCCCTACTTCCATGGCGACAGCGGCAGGTATGTAACTAAGGCCAGGGTATTCCCGTCTCCCGCGTTCCTCTCCTCTCTTTTGCCATGGAGTTGGTCTCTTTACCCCAGATTCTCCGCCCTCGGACCACAGCGCCTGAAAGACCGGAAGGAACGTGACATCATTTGCATACTCAATTCGCAGATCTGATTTCCATGTCCTCAGTCGTGCATACTATTTAACCGAGGACGTAAGACTTGGCATTACAATACACTTAGGCATTATCGTTCTTTCCCACACTTTCTGTCTTTCAGAAGTTGGTTCAAAGGGTTCAGGTATGTGACCCTATATGTAATAGCGCACTATGTATGCATGGCGGAGGCAGAAGGGGTTCAGGGTAATATAAAACCTATGATCCGATACTTAGGTGGCTTTAACAATCTCCAACACTCACAGCTTTGGTGGTGTATGTCTCGGTCAAACCTTTTCCCGGACTTTCCCTTGTCTCTTTTAAGAAATTTCCTTCTTTTTCGTCTCTGTGGAGTTACAATTGACGAACAGTTCTCATGAGCGAAGCATAAAGCTGATGTGCTCTCTACTCCATTCTGTTTCCTCTATGTGGTAGCAGTACAATAGCCTTTGTCGTCTGCATGCTGTCTAAGAAGTCAGATATGTTATTGCATTTTTTATTTTGGCGCCATTTTCACATGGTCGTCTGCTGTGGTTCTTGGGCTCGGCATTACTAGTCGTAAGGTGCGCATGTTAATATCCTCTTGTACTCGTCGTTCGTTCGTTCGCATTGGGCATTAACTTGAAGCTCATTCCTCGAGTTAGACATTGTTTCTAAGCCAGACTAACCCAAATCAACATAATCCCCACGGTGATATCCAGCGCTGTTCCTAGATTACCAGCTTTGGACCTATAGATGCTAATTATTATTCGGCCTTGATGAATACTTTTATGTTACCAAGATATTGGATTTAGAGTTCCCTCGAATGCTTCACAACTCGTAAGAAATACAATTTTAGGAAAATACTATCACCCAAAGGGGCGATATATAATTGAGATTTTTTTATTTTTATTTCGGCATAATATTAAATATCCCCTCTCTGTGTATGTCTGTCGACTGCGCTAACATTTCTATTTTTGGCGACCTGTGGTTGAAAGGAAAAGTATCCTATATCTTCTCGATACTATTCTCGTTACAACCCCCATCTCCTTCTAGCGTCAGACAATAATACGTCGACCAAAAGATTTGCGGGCGCTAAAGGTCAGCTTATATGATGAAGGCATGATTGTGACTTATCTGCAAGGGTGTCGTTGTTATTCCCTGCGCTTAACCCTTTGATGTCTGGTACATGTCCCGAGGAGGTCATTGTGCCATGAATACATTGCTAGCGACTAACCTGTATGCCAACTGCTGTAACCTTAGTTGTCACGTTAAGCAATGATTTTTGATTATCTTTTAATTTAAAAGCTTTGATATTTTTCCTAATGTTCGGAAGAAAGCCATAAACATTTCCTGTTGCGAACTATCACCCGCTGTCACCCTCAGTGGTGCTGTTTATTCAGCCCATTGTTTAACATTGTCAGCCCAATATAATGGATGCTGTTCGATATTACCTCACGCCTCATTAATACTCCTTATTTAACTTATTCCAGCCTTGCACGCTATATATTGTATTAAATAAGAATATTCCCCCCAAGCATTGTGAATTGTTCTTATTCAACCTTTATAGAACTTTCAGTGCTATATTTCCATTTTACGGATACTGGTATATAAATAACCCTACAACTATAGTACGGAATTATCAGCGCTCGTATTTTAGTGTATCCATCGAACAATAAGTAAAGAAGGACAAAAATTAATTAATACCCATTGTTGCATATAGGCTATCCACATTTAGTCGTTTTCGACTGAGATAATGTGTTTTCCCACACGCAGTCAACCTTCTTAGTGTAGTCCTGGACAAGTCTGATTTATGCTTCACCGACATGAATTACCGTTGATTACTGGTTAGCTGATCGAGCTCGAGACATAATGTAAAACCGCCTCTGATTGGCCGATCGAGCTACGGCTATTTGTCAAGTCGGCTATGCTTGGCTGATTGAATCTTTGCGAAATGTTAAGCTGTCTGTGATAGGTTGGTGATGAGTCATTCGGGTCTCTGATTGGTCCGCCAGGCGCCAGCGTGAGTGAGGAGGACATCCGAAATGCGGAGGAGAAGTTTGAGGAGAGCAAACAGCTGGCGGAGACAGCCATGTTCAACGTCCTCGACAATGATGTGAGTACCCGGACTGTCCCATTATCAAGTTTCATAATAGCTCACGTGTTACTTAAGCCCGGCGGTTTTTCATGTCCGTCTGAAACGTATGGTTTATTATTACCCACATGTTACTCATGTCCGACCGTTCTTCTATATGCGTTAACATAAATTTCGGTATAGTCCACAGATTACTCAAGCCTAGCAACTTCTATAAATTATCATTGGCGGAACTTTGCTAGGGAGCATACTACATGTTATGTGTTCAGCTTTCGTAGTCTTCATAGCTTCTGTAGTTCAATCGAGTTTCAGACCATCGACCCCAGTTTGAATACCGAGAGTCTGATCTTTCACCTCGCCATTTTTTTTGCCGTAGTTTTCGTCGAAGTCGTTATTTAATATCGAAGTTCAATATTTATATATTAAGGCCTTAGAATTTAAACACAGTTTGCATTGAGTTTGATGAATCTGGTCACTGGTGAAAGAAGGATTAATCTGGTGAGAATAAAACGATCAAGTTGATCATTAGTGAGAGTAAAACGAGCGGTCTGATCGCTGGTGAGAGTAAAACAGACAAAGATCAGTCCGCTCGCTGTCAAAGAAGTATCAGTTGATCACTATTAAAGAAGGATCAGTCTGATCAATACTAAAGAAGGTTCAGTCTGATCAATACTAAAGAATGATCAATGATCACTACTAAAGAATGATCAGTGATCACTACTGAAGAAGGATCAGTCTGATCGCTGTCAAAGAAGGATCAATGTGATAACAGGTTAAGAAGGATCAGTCCGATCATTGGTAAAGAAGGATCAGTCTGATGACAGGTAAAGAAGGATCAGTCCGATCATTGGTAAAGAAGGATCAGTCTGATCATTGGTAAAGAAGGATCAGTCCGATCACTGATCAAGGAAGACCATTGATCACTGATAAAGGTGGATCAGTCTGATGACAGGCAAAGAAGGATCAGTATGATCACTGATAAAGGAGGATCAGTCTGATCACTGATGAAGGAGGATCAGTCTGATTATTCGTGACAGTGGGAATGAGATGCTGTTTGTCATCATATCAGTGTGCTGATGCATCATATCAGTGTGAGGCCACGGAGCTAACACCCGGCACCTTAGCACTCTAGGGGTTGGTTCACACACACAGATATATTATAGATTATTGGTAACTTCAGAAACAACGCCCACGGTACAAATACAGCACGCCAAACTGCGTGCTGACCTAATTAATTTGAGATAACCGAGCTAAGCCACGAATCCATCTGAATGCAGTGACAGTCATTGATTTTTTCCCTTGCTGGAAAATGTAAAAGTTTGGATTTCACCGTGAAGTATGTGAAGACCTTCCTTCGATACTCTGCCCAGTAAATGTTTATTTACGTATCAAACGTCAGGGTGAATGATTCCGGCCATTGAGAGTGATGCAAATGCAGGCGTGATCTTCCGTCGTAAATAACCTAGAAGTATTTATTATATCGAACCCTCCCGCCTCTGACGATTAAATGCCAGTACTATATTCAAGTTTGATCCGTGAACTTTGTATGCGCACGTCGCAAGGCCGTGGATCTGATATCGCCCTTACTGCGCATTTAGTCGTTGGCCTGGTGCAGCGTGGGGTGGTCGGGCCTATGTCCTATGGCGGGTTGGCCTAGTGCAGCGTGGGGTGGTCGGGCCTATGTCCTATGGCGGGTTGGCCTGGTGCAGCGTGGGGTGGTCGGGCCTAGGTCCTGTGGCGGGTTAGCCTGGTGCAGCGTGGGGTGGTCGGGCCTAGGTCCTATGGCGGGTTGGCCTGGTGTTGTGGTCAGGCCTAGGTCCTGTGGCGGGTTGGCCTGGTGCAGCGTGGGGTGGTCAGGCCTTGGTCCTGTGCCGGGTTGGCCTGGTGCAGCGTGGTGTGGCCGGGCCTAGGTCCTGTGGCGGGTTGGCCTGGTGCAGCGTGGGGTGGTCGGGCCTAGGTCCTGTGGCGGGTTGGCCTGGTGCAGCGTGGGGTGGTCGGGCCTAGGTCCTATGGCGGGTTGGCCTGGTGCAGCGTGGAGTGTCGGGCCTAGGTCCTATGGCGGGTTGGCCTGGTGCAGCGTGGAGTGTCGGGCCTAGGTCCTGTGGCGGGTTGGCCTGGTGCAGCGTGGGGTGGTCAGGCCTTGGTTCTGTGCCGGGTTGGCCTGGTGCAGCGTGGGGTGGTCGGGCCAAGGTCCTGTGGCGGGTTGGCCTGGTGCAGCGTGGGGTGGTCGGGCCTATGTCCTATGGCGGGTTGGCCTGGTGCAGCGTGGGGTGGTCGGGCCTAGGTCCTGTGGCGGGTTGGCCTGGTGCAGCGTGGGGTGGTCGGGCCTAGGTCCTATGGCGGGTTGGCCTGGTGTTGTGGTCAGGCCTAGGTCCTGTGGCGGGTTGGCCTGGTGCAGCGTGGGGTGGTCAGGCCTTGGTCCTGTGCCGGGTTGGCCTGGTGCAGCGTGGGGTGGTCGGGCCTAGGTCCTGTGGCGGGTTGGCCTGGTGCAGCGTTGGGGTGGTCGGGCCTAGGTCCTATGGCGGGTTGGCCTGGTGCAGCGTGGAGTGTCGGGCCTAGGTCCTATGGCGGGTTGGCCTGGTGCAGCGTGGAGTGTCGGGCCTAGGTCCTGTGGCGGGTTGGCCTGGTGCAGCGTGGGGTGGTCAGGCCTTGGTTCTGTGCCGGGTTGGCCTGGTGCAGCGTGGGGTGGTCGGGCCAAGGTCCTGTGGCGGGTTGGCCTGGTGCAGCGTGGGGTGGCCGGGCCTAGGTCCTATGGCGGGTTGGCCTGGTGCAGCGTGGGGTGGTCGGGCCTAGGTCCTATGGCGGGTTGGCCTGGTGCAGCGTGGGGTGGTCGGGCCTAGGTCCTATGGCGGGTTGGCCTGGTGCAGCGTGGGGTGGTCGGGCCTATGGCGGGTTGGCCTGGTGCAGCGTGGGGTGGTCGGGCTTATGGCGGGTTGGCCTGGTGCAGCGTGGGGTGGTCGGGCCTAGGTCCTGTGGCGGGTTGGCCTGGTGCAGCGTGGGGTGGCCGGGCCTAGGTCCTGTGGCGGGTTGGCCTGGTGCAGCGTGGGGTGGTCGGGCCTAGGTCCTATGGCGGGTTGGCCTGGTGCAGCGTGGGGTGGTCGGGCCTAGGTCCTATGGCGGGTTGGCCTGGTGCAGCGTGGGGTGGTCGGGCCTAGATCCTATGGCGGGTTGGCCTGGTGCAGCGTGGGGTGGTCGGGCCTAGGTCCTATGGCGGGTTGGCCTGGTGCAGCGTGGGGTGGTCGGGCCTAGGTCCTATGGCGGGTTGGCCTGGTGCAGCGTGGGGTGGTCGGGCCTAGGTCCTATGGCGGGTTGGCCTGGTGCAGCGTGGGGTGGTCGGGCCTAGGTCCTATGGCGGGTTGGCCTGGTGCAGCGTGGGGTGGTCGGGCCTAGGTCCTATGGCGGGTTGGCCTGGTGCAGCGTGGGGTGGTCGGGCCTAGGTCCTATGGCGGGTTGGCCTGGTGCAGCGTGGGGTGGTCGGGCCTAGGTCCTATGGCGGGTTGGCCTGGTGCAGCGTGGGGTGGTCGGGCCTATGGCGGGTTGGCCTGGTGCAGCGTGGGGTGGTCGGGCCTATGGCGGGTTGGCCTGGTGCAGCGTGGGGTGGTCGGGCCTAGGTCCTGTGGCGGGTTGGCCTGGTGCAGCGTGGGGTGGTCGGGCCTAGGTCCTGTGGCGGGTTGGCCTGGTGCAGCGTGGGGTGGTCGGGCCTAGGTCTTATGGCGGGTTGGCCTGGTGCAGCGTGGGGTGGTCGGGCCTAGGTCCCGTGGCGGGTTGGCCTGGTGCAGCGTGGGGTGGTCGGGCCTAGGTCCTATGGCGGGTTGGCCTGGTGCAGCGTGGGGTGGTCGGGCCTAGGTCCTATGGCGGGTTGGCCTGGTGCAGCGTGGGGTGGTCGGGCCTAGGTCCTATGGCGGGTTGGCCTGGTGCAGCGTGGGGTGGTCGGGCCTAGGTCCTATGGCGGGTTGGCCTGGTGCAGCGTGGGGTGGTCGGGCCTAGGTCCTATGGCGGGTTGGCCTGGTGCAGCGTGGGGTGGTCGGGCCTATGGCGGGTTGGCCTGGTGCAGCGTGGGGTGGTCGGGCCTATGGCGGGTTGGCCTGGTGCAGCGTGGGGTGGTCGGGCCTAGGTCCTGTGGCGGGTTGGCCTGGTGCAGCGTGGGGTGGTCGGGCCTAGGTCCTGTGGCGGGTTGGCCTGGTGCAGCGTGGGGTGGTCGGGCCTAGGTCCTATGGCGGGTTGGCCTGGTGCAGCGTGGGGTGGTGGGGCCTAGATCCTATGGCGGGTTGGCCTGGTGCAGCGTGGGGTGGTCGGGCCTAGGTCCTATGGCGGGTTGGCCTGGTGCATCGTGGGGTGGTCGGGCCTAGGTCCTGTGGCGGGTTGGCCTGGTGCAGCGTGGGGTGGTCGGGCCTAGGTCCTGTGGCGGGTTGGCCTGGTGCAGCGTGGGGTGGTCGGGCCTAGGTCCTGTGGCGGGTTGGCCTGGTGCAGCGTGTGGTAGTCAGGCCTAGGTCCTATGGCTGGTTGGCCTGGTGCAGCGTGGGGTGGTCGGGCCTAGGTCCTATGGGGGGTTGGCCTGGTGCAGCGTGGGGTGGTCGGGCCTAGGTCCTACGGCGGGTTGGCCTGGTGCAGCGTGGGGTGGTCGGGCCAAGGTCCTATGGCGGGTTGGCCTGGTGCAGCGTGGGGTGGTCGGGCCTAGGTCCTATGGCGGGTTGGCCTGGTGCAGCGTGGGGTGGTCGGGCCTAGATCCTATGGCGGGTTGGCCTGGTGCAGCGTGGGGTGGTCGGGCCTAGGTCCTGTGGCGGGTTGGCCTGGTGCAGCGTGGGGTGGTCGGGCCTAGGTCCTATGGCGGGTTGGCCTGGTGCAGCGTGGGGTGGTCGGGCCTAGGTCCTATGGCGGGTTGGCCTGGTGCAGCGTGGGGTGGTCGGGCCTAGGTCCTGTGGCGGGTTGGCCTGGTGCAGCGTGGGGTGGCCGGGCCTAGGTCCTGTGGCGGGTTGGCCTGGTGCAGCGTGGGGTGGCCGGGCCTAGGTCCTATGGCGGGTTGGCCTGGTGCAGCGTGGGGTGGTCCGGCCTAGGTCCTATGGCGGGTTGGCCTGGTGCAGCGTGGGGTGGTCGGGCCTATGGCGGGTTGGCCTGGTGCAGCGTGGGGTGGTCGGGCCTTGGTCCTATGGCGGGTTGGCCTGGTGCAGCGTGGGGTGGTCGGGCCTATGGCGGGTTGGCCTGGTGCAGCGTGGGGTGGTCAGGCCTAGGTCCTATGGCGGGTTGGCCTGGCGTTACACTGACTCAGCATCGATTATATTGATTTATCACATATCAAGGCCCATATCAGCCATCACCCTCCTTTGTGTCTTCAGTGACAGATACGGTCTATTAGATACTATTCTTGGTAATAATTCTTGATCTTGGTATTATTTCATTAGAAGCTCCGTATAATTTATCGATTAGGAGTTTTCTCTTTAAATATTGTGGCTGTTACTTCCTTACAGCCGGGAAAAACTGTTGTTTATCTTGATGTGGGGACACAGTCACTTAAAAGTCACCCGGGAAGAAGCGACGCAACTCTCGTGTTGCGTGAGTTTACATGATATCGTCACCTGTATGTTCCCCAAAATGCGTGACGTCACTTATAGGTTTGCCCAACATGGATGACGTCAATTGTAGGTTTTCCGAACATGCGTGACGTAACTTGTATGTTTCTCCCCGTCGTGCGTGACGCGGTCTCGCGGTTGCCAGGACGACGTTTGTTGCCGGCGGGTCGCATGACGTCACGCGTGAGGTGTGTGTTGCTGTTTTCAGGCGGAGCAGATATCTCAGCTGGCCGCCTTTATCGAGGCGTGCATGACGTACCACCAGCGCTCGCTCGACACCCTGCAGACACTCCATGGCTCCTTACAGCAAAAGTAAGAGGGCCCGTCCACCGGGGTGGCCGGCGTCCGGGCTGCCAGACCCCCACCCTACCCCACCCCACTCCACCCCTCGCCACCAACACCATTACCAGCCTCCTCTGCAGGGTGGGCATCCACCACCACCCACTCCTCCCCCCCCCCCCCCACCGTCCGGCCACAGACAGATACTCACATGTACACACGTGTTTCATCCGTGATATTTCATGTTTCTTGGTCATCTAATCAGATTAATAATCAGTTGTGTGTTGATTGTTCATGAGTTGGTAATCCCATGAAGGCGAAGACCTGATCCCCAGCTGGCATCATCAATTATCTGAGATATCGTGATTCAATAGAAATTAGATAAATTAGAAATACATCGAAATGGATTGCTTCACACGGGAAACATCTTCATATTATGACCAATTTGTTAAGCTGGGTTGGGTACAGAATGGGTAATTATTGGGTAAAGTTGTAATCGGGTGGGATGGATTTGTCGTCTGGACCCATGTCTTCCGCCTGTGAATGAGTTGAACCACCTTTGGTCACCCAATCAGTGAGCAGCTATCACTTCATGTATTGTTGTGTGTGTGCTCTTAGATTTGATTTCTTCCTCTGTAAACCGCTTGAACTGGTCTGCGGCGGTGTTTTCCGCCGATAGATAGCGCCTCTTTACGCCGGTAGATTGCGCCACTGTACAATGCATCGGCTTGGCCGTTTACGCCTTGTTCTCCTATATATATTTAATACTTTCTTCCCTTTTCGGACTAGAATTTCTACTTCCAGAACTAGCGTGTGGGTTTTTTTTTCACCCACTGGGACCGACCCTGGATGAACTGCTGCATTTCAATGGGCGATAATATGTGACTTGCTGTGAGTGGTCACGTGGCCATTGTATATGTCGCTACTCTCCCCCAGGCGGAGCACGTGTCACAGTTGAGCTCCTTCATTGAGGCTCAGCAGCAGTTCCACCAGCAGGCTATGGAAATTTTGGCGGCGCTTTCAGAGGAGTTGCAGTTGAAGTAGGTTTTAATAAAAAGTCACATGTTCAGCCAGCGTCCTCTACCCTGGCCCCCCCCCCCCCCCCCCAGTGGGAGGGGATTCGGGGAGACCAGGCTCTCGTGTCGCATGTGTCGTATTCGTCTGGTCCCTTGGCATGCTTGAAGTAGTTCGTGACGTCATCAGTCTCGGGGTGCATGTTTGTTTTGTTCCTGTGGCATGTTTGGGGACATAGGGCCGGACAATTATTAGTCTGATAAAGTGGCTTGGCGGAAAGCGTCCTTCATTTCCCCCGACTTTCTCTTCTGCTTTTGATGTTCTTTTATTTGCTTGCTTTGATGGTAGCGAATGTTATTGATGTAGAGAAACATTCTTGCGACACTGAAGTACTATCAGCATGTTGGGGGAAAAAGGTGAAAGACCCGGCTGAATCAGATCGGCTTGATGGAGCAGAAGCGGGTTGGTTTTTGGCCCCACCTCACGAAAAAAATGTCACTCTTTTAACGAGTCTCTATTGTTTTGATATCTGTCAGTGCTCTTATACATACATTGTGACTACCATATTGGCGTCCTCGTTATCAAGCGGTTGATACAAAGTTATTTTTAAGAAGATGTACTGTACGTTTAAATATAATCATTTTCCTGGAGATATATGGTATTATAGTTTTAACACATAAGTACAATTGTTACAGGATTTATAGGACTGTTTCCTATAATGGTCATGTAATGCACTCAATAACTGTCATACACTGTATGTATTGGGCACTTGCAAGATAGTTTTATGCAAAATACCGACAAAGTCCCTGAGTAAGTCAAACTGAGTTTGATCGGCATACCCTGTGGATTCTTCAGCCTGTGCATTTTCCATTTCTATGTACCTTCTGTGGAATTAAATCTTTTCCGTTACTTGAATTACTTATCCCATGTTTTGCTTTTGTTTGTGTGTTAATGTTGTCGCAATTTGACTAACTAGGTGCTTAGCCTCTTACTTCTTCATGACTGGTATAGTATTAGTATAGTATCAGTGCATTCGTAAGCCATCGCCTTATATACTTCTTTCGCGATTCCAATGATTATCTTGATTAACTTTCAAATATTTCCTGTTATTTCTATACTTGTATCGCATCACAATCTATTAACACTGCATGTATGTCAATCTACTTAGCAGAATATATTATTGCCTTTTAATAATTTTGATGCACATTTTGAACCATTTTTATTCAATTGATACATTTATATAGCGTAATGTTTAAAACATCCTAGTCAGAACATTATTAGATCACCGACCCATTATGTCCATCTATCCATTTATCCAGTTTTATTACAGTATTTAACGTTAAGAACTAACTTAGTATGATTTTAGACTTAGGACTTTAAGATTAAAGTAATATGACTGCTAGATAATATGATCTTGTAGACTTCTGCAATAAATGTAACTGCCCCAACAGTAGGCTTGGTGCATTCATTATTCATAGCGATGACGTCATACTCTCGTCAACGTCTCGCCCAGGTGCTCGGAGGCGGCCAGTCGCCCGCGCGAGGAGCGCGTCCCGAAGCGCGTGACGTCACGCTCGGCCTATGACAAGTCGCCGTCGCCCAACAACTACGACCACAACTATGACGTAGCCGACAACAGCGGTTACAGCTTGTCTCCGGCCCCGCCGGCCTACTCGGCCATGTCCACCTCCAGAGGTCAGTCAGGGGTCAATCCCTACAGCCACTCCCACTCACAGTGATATAGTAACCACCCAACGTGGACTGCTCTTGTATATAGAGGAACTATATTTATGTAATAGTAATTAAATTGAGTGAATTATTTTGTAATATATCCAACAAATTTAGCACCGCTTGTCAATATGGCATCAAATTGCGATGTACACTTGTATCAATCATGTAAGAGTTGTCATATTTGTAAGCGTAGAGAAGTGTAAGATGTAATATCTGGTGCCAGGAACTGTGTTAAGCTAGCCTTTTTTTTACCTTTTTCTCCCCGCCGCCCTCCTAGAAAGCATCAACGATCCAGGTAACCATCGTACGCTATGTGCACGTGGGTTGTCATGGTGCGCATGTTTGTCACGAGTTCGGGTCACGTGGGTAGTCCTGGTGCGCACGCGTGTTGGTCGCGTGGGTTGCCATGACTCCAGGACGTGTACCTTATTATGTCATCGACAATATACTTCATATTGCCGTGAATTATTGTCCTATTGATTATTTATTGCCGTATTATTAATGTATCGTTTATTTATATTTGGGAAATGAAGTTACCTTGATTTCCGATAAGATGTCATAGTCTAGTACGTTTTGTCCGTAGCATCGACATCGGTTTCGCCTTCTTCCAAATCATTATCTTGCAATTGTAATATTTCTTCACCCACTGGCTCAGCGTCGAACCTCCTACCTCGCGATGATCGCTGAAGTGTGTGTAGCAGCTATAATGAGGTTCTTAATGAAAGTGGTCCCCTTATAACGTCCCCTCATAATTACCAGACATAGGACTGACTCGTATGTGAACATCACTATTCATTACCCACGGAGCAATCAACCCATCATCGCTGACCGGCATACTTTCTACTGTCGTTCTTCCATGTCAGCGCGAAAACCTTTGTTTCCGCATCGCTCACGTATTACTCGCCTAGAGCATTTGCTGCGATGCACGATATCGTGGAAATTGGTCCCGTGGTGATGACGAGATAAAGTGACCCACACTGTATACATATCATTGCTGTGTGTGACTGGTGTGTACACTGTGCCACGTGATAATTACACTTTCAAAGATGAGTAATCTGTAATCTGAATATCACGATTTGTGTTTGAATGGTCCCCATTGTGTTGGTTTAGCCTTAGTGCATATCGTCGTTAAATAGTTTCGCGATAGATTGTGAAAGCTGCATGAATGTCACTAGCCACGTCCAACTCGTTTTCGCTCGTTATCTTTTGTGGGCAATTTAGTCGATGACGAATGCAAGTGATGTTTTCGGTGTCCTACTTTTGGTTTAGATTTTCTTCTAGTACCTCCCACCCCAAACCCTCACCTACCTGTACCCCCCCCCCCCCTGCCTCCCCCCTCCCTCCCTCCCTCCCCCTAGGTGCCCCTTGTGGGTCACCCTGGGAGACGTGCTCCCACGGTTACGGGCCTGCTTTTGTGTTGTTAATTTCCTGGAAAAATAAAATATCCGGGAATATTATGTTAATATTAAGTTGACTGTACTATGGATGCCCAGTGCATAACTCACATACTCTCCCGGTGTACAGGGCCCTCCCCCGCCTGCTCACAGCCACTCCCGACTCTTTGTCTTGTAGCCCCCGATGACAACCTGATAAATATGGAAGGCGACGACGACTCCAACTCCGCTAACTCTAACCGGGCTAGCGATACGCCACACGTGGTGTCACAGGGTGTGTCCAATGCTGGGTTTGTGGGTAAGGCGAAGCCACATATAGAACAAGGGATGCAACCTCCATAACTCTCTATATCGATATATATACCGGTATATATAGTTATATATATCACTATTCGCCAAGTCGTGGCCGCAATGCCTTCCACATACTCCTCGCGCTTCGTAAGCTATGGCTTTTTTGTCTACGAGTCATTGCATCTTGGCTGAATAGGAAGAACGTTCCTTGTCGCATTGGGTTGTGTCTTGGGTGTGTCGACGTGATCCTCGAGCATCGTCCGCATTGACATTGTCCATGTTGTCCGCATTGACATTTTCCACATTGTCCGCATTGACTTTTTCCACATTGTCCGCATTGACTTTTTCCACATTGTCCGCATTGACATAGGCCATGTTGTCCGCATTGACATTGTCCGCATTGACATTAGCTGTATTGCCTATGTTGTCCGCATTATCCACATTATCCGCATTGACATTATCTACATTGTCCATGTTGTCTGCATTGACATTGTCTACATGGTCCGCATTGACATTGTCCACATGGTCCACATTGACATTGTCCATGTTGTCCGGATTAACATTATCTACATCGTCCACATTGATATTGTCCGCATTGTCCATGTTGTTCGGAGTGACAATTCACAATATCTACCTTGTCTGCAGTGACCTTATCCGCATTGTCCACAATATCTACGTTTTCCGCAGTGACATTATCCACATTGTCCGCAGTGACATTATCCACATTGTCTGCAGTGACATTATCCACATTGTCCACAATATGGACTTTGTTTGCAATGACATTATCCACATTGTCCGCAGTGACATCCATATTGCTTACAATATCTACATTATCCGCAGTGACATCCATATTGCTTACAATATCTACATAATGTCCGCAGTGACATCCATATTGCTTACAATATCTACATTGTCCGCAGTGACATCCATATTGCTTACAATATCTACATTGTCCGCAGTGCCATCCATATTGCTTACAATATCTACATTGTCCGCAGTGACATCCATATTGCTTACAATGTCTACATAATGTCCGCAGTGACATTCATATTGCTTACAATATCTACATTGTCCGCAGTGACATCCATATTGCTTACAATATCTACATAATGTCCGCAGTGACATCCATATGGCTTACAATATCTACATTGTCCGCAGTGACATCCACATTGCTTACAATATCTACATTGTCCGTAGTGATATTATCCACATTATTCGCAATATCTAACTTCTCCACAGTGACATTATCCACATTGTCCACAATATCTACCTTGCTTTCAATGACATTATCCACACTGTTCACAATATCTACCTTGTCTGCAGTGATATTAGCCACGCAATTAGCCACATTAACGTTGTCTACGTCTGTACTTTATTTTACTTACAGCTCGTACATTTAATTACATTATAGCAGTGTATATCTACGTTATCTACTTTCACACTACGATGAAGTATCTTCTTTAATTAAGATTTTAAGATTTGTTTCTAGGTTAAGTTGCTAGATACAGTCTGAAGATATAGTGATATGTGGCATGAAATATGATTGTGTGGATTTAGTTTAGTTTTCTCCGTTGCCTGGATTGTTAACTATAATACTCTGGCTGCGGTAGAATCCATGATCACTGAGCTGTTAGTCAAGCTGTGGCTGCCAAGTGAACGTTCCTTAATCAAATATATCTTCTTCATTGTGATATCACCTGAGATAGATTGTGGTAGATAAGTGGTTGTTAGTCAATTCCAATCTTACGCTCTAATTACTTCTACAAACTGAGCATGTGAGGCATGACTGATTGGCATTTTGTAGTGTCGTCATTTTGTCGTTGTGACTTTATTATTTTGTGAGATTGGATATTAGTGATTAGATTATCCGTTAGTCCGCTGTGGTATCGTTGAGGCTTTGAAGCCGTGTTCTCTGATCATACTGTGGCAGGGATCTAAAGTCTGCCCTTCTCCTGGCTGGCCGGCCTTCCTTCGCAACTGTCCCTTCAATCTACCATTTTGCGATTCTTGGCGTGGCTTCACTACTGTTTTTAATGTGTATGAGAAGTGACGTTTTACACAGTGCCGTGTAAACGTGTTCTCTTCATTCGTAGCAAGACTTGGCCTCACACTTTCAATGATTTTTGGAATATATGTCTACGTTGTTCCATTGTCGTAAATTTCATTATGCCTTGCTGCAAATATTATTCTTTTATGTTTATTATTCCTTTTGTTTAACCTATTACTATATGTTAAATATATGCAGGTACCAATGGAGACTGCGATATTAAACGAATACGTGTGTATTGTGTTTGTGAGCCGGCGTGCTTTATTGGCAAGGGCCAGGGATGAAAACAGTGATCGGCTTAAAGTGGTTTATATAATCCAACGTGACCGAGAGACTGCGCGCGCAGTGTACTGTTGCCATGTCACGGGGTCAATCACATCCGGGTATCTAAATCTGTCTTACATTAGAATCTGCACTAATAGTGTAAATGTACACTACTGGTGTAAATGTGCGCTATTAGTGTAAGTATACACCATTGGTGGAATGTGCGCTATTAGTAAATGTATACTCTAGTGTAGGAATATAAGGAGAGTCGTGTTGACGTCACTTGGATGTGTCAGTTACATAGTGTTGTCTATTTACGTGTCTATTTCAGTGGTGCATAAACGGAGTGGCAATAGCGCTAGTAACCATGCCTACCATGTCTACCATGCCCATCCCCGCCATCACCGTGTCGTATCCATGGTAACGGTGATTGCAATTGACAGAAAATAAAAAAAAAAAAAATTCCAACGTGGTATTAATGGTACATTTATTTTACGGTCACGTGACAGGAAGCCAGCCGTGCGCCGAAGCGCTCTACGACTTCGAGCCTGAGAACGAAGGGGAACTGGGCTTTCACGAGGGTGACGTCATCAACCTGTTGAGCCACATCGACGAGAATTGGTACGAGGGTCAGGTCAACGGCAACGTGGGTCTGCTGCCCGTCAGCTACGTCAAGGTCCTGGTCGACTTCCCCAAGTAATGCCCGCCGCCCGCCGCCGGGGGGCGCTTCTCCTCTCCCGCCACCTGGCGGGGGAGCTGGAAGAGGATCCGTGGTCGCCACATCTCGTCCTTACACTGTCGTACATGTAATAACTTGGCCTGGTGGATATAACTCAAATGTTATTATTATTATTATTATTATGATTACTATGATAGTGGCCGAATTGATGATATATTATAACGTATTGCTGACTTATGTTATCACGTGGCCCGTGGGTCCACCCCGAGGACCTGAGGCTCATCCCGCCCAGTGTACCGTGGGATTGGTCGCTATATTGCGTATCGAGATGTTGAGAGAAACAGTGGAAACTAAGTATCCGTTGTAAACTTTTTGATAATTACCACCCGGGAGGGACGTACGCTGGGCTATGATGTGAACTGACTAGAGGTATTATGGTTGCTCTAAGCTATTTCTATGGCGCCTTCGACAACTGCTGTGACTACTTATAAAACCCGTGCATATTGTATGTACTGTATGTATATTGTATCACTGACACTTACGGATTCCAGTTTTTGAACTTACTGCTTGTCGTGAATACGTTGGTCGAGGTGGTCGGCTGTATCGGTTACAGTCTTTGTGGCGTGGGGGACTCGGTATAAGTATGTTGCTGGGCGGGACCTAGTCTAGACGTATCTGGCACGTGGAACCAGCCTCCTCGGTAAGGGGACCCTGGCTTTAGCGACATGCGGACCCGGTCAAGCGAGACAGAATATCTCCGAGCTTGGGAATCAGTCTAGTCGGGCAGGGAAACCAGCCTAGTCTGACATAGGAACCAGTCTAGTCGGGCAGGGGAACCAGCCTAGTTGAGCGGGGGACTCCCCCGTTGGGGGACCCAGTATCTCCGGGCCGTGGAACCAGCCTAGAAGGACTTAGGACCCAGTCTGGGATGCAGCCAAGCGGGACATGGAGACCCACATTTTCGAGGCGGGGAACCAGCCTAATGTAACAGTAGAACCAGTCTCTGGGCGTTGGGGAACCAGCCTGGGACCCATTCAAACGGGCCAGGGGACCCAGCCTCCTGCCTCTGGTGATCAGCCAGCAATTTGCAAAAGGACGCAACTTACTCATGACTTTCCAAAACGAGTTTATCTTGCTTCATTGTATGAGTTATTTCACTGCTATTCGGGCCAGTGTGCTTCACTGCAGGGCTCTTCACTGTTTATTTTGCTATTGCATTCAGCCGGCGTTTCTGCCTGCAGCCAACCCTCCGCTGTATGTGGCGCGAACCGGGCGTCGGCCGTTGAGTTAGCGCCTCGTTGATCAGTTTTCTTTTGCAAAGAGCATTTGGCTTATGAAGCCTTTGACAATCTCTGTGTCATAATATCTAACGTGTCGTTGTGACACAGTATTTCAATAACGTGCAATTGGTAAACCTGTCTCCATGGAGTATCTTGTTTTGACGGTCCGTAAGTTTAGACCGAGGGTTTCATATCCGCAACTCTTTTTTGTCTAATTTTATGTTCATTTTTATCATTGGGGGTAGCGTTCTTTATTTAATATTTATCTCATCCTAGTGTGTCAGGATGCTGTGCCATAGCTATCTAGCTTGTACAAGTGATTGAACATTCGGTGACTATGCAAGCTGCTATGAGACGCACCCAGACTCGCCACGCGGACTGGTGTCATAACGTCCCGGTGTCAGTGGCCAGTACGCTCGCTTGCCGCCTGTTTCCAACGATATGTCTGCCACCCGTGCATGGCCATCTCCGGTGGCATCGTTGATGTCACATGGCGTGGCGAACTGTCTTATCAACCCTCTCCGTTGTATATGTTCTGTTCTCCAGCTCGGGTGTCTCTGGGTGCTTCCGTTCTTGATTTAAACCAATCGCGAATAATCGCCATGATCTGATCTTTGAGTGACGATGAAGCTATGGATACTGTTAACACATTCGTTTATTAAATCACTGGTTTATAATACCAATCGCTAATTCTATTCCATATACTACAGCGATACCGAAACTGCTGATTTTTTTTTCTCGCACTTTCAAGGCCTGAAAACCTCATTGACCTGTGTACGTTACAAACCCGGGATTGGTAGACTTGTCGTAAAAAACACTGTGTAAGATGAACTGTAAGAGTTTCATGAGACTAACCACTGACTAACCCTTCATCGCCTGTGAACTGTTATTAAACTTGTCGTGCGACGGAATCCTCTTGACCGCATTCTGTCTCGATTGCCCTGTGGGAATCTGAATAAAAACGCCAAGGCGATCATGCCACTTGGCTGTGTTGTGTAGGTGGAGTAGGTAGAAGTGGCAGAAAGCAATAAGTAGGCTGTGTGTGGTTGGTTGGTTGTTGGTACTAGGTCTCACTGTTCTAGCACTGTACAGGTTGTGAGCGCTGTTCCGCTGCGAGAGTCACTCGCGGCCTCTGTTCTCATGTGTGTCGTCGTAGCCTATAAGTGTGATGTTTTACCCGCAACATTCCAACCCTGAACTGTGCTACAATGTGTACAAAGAAACGAACGCCCGGTCTCAAATTTCTTTATATATATAAAATTATATTATATTATATAAACATACATACATATATATATATATATATGGATATATATATAGAGAGAGAAATATAGTTTCTAGATAGTGTAGCGAGCAAATCGTCTCTTACGATATTATATACTGTCTTCATGTATCTGATGTTGTGCTGTAAGACATAGGTTAGTTACTATATGTTGTGCCTGACACGGTCAGCTTGCGAGTAGATTACGAGACGTAGGGTTGGTTGCGATGGTAACCGGCAAGCGGCCGTGTAATTAGTGTCTGTTTATGTACGTTTTAATCAAAGTTCTTCGCTTGAAAGCCGTGGTGCATTGAACAGAATTAGGTCTCTGAAAAGGCTCAACAGTTTTGAGTTAGATATATATATTCTATATATATATCTTATATATCCTGTAGAATTGTTATTCCCTGTTTGTCTGAAATTTGATCGTTGTGACCATAACGATACTTGACCTGTGTAGGAATTAGGGTTAGTGACGTAGCGCAGTTATTACGTAGGTCTGTTTGCAAGCCGGCAATGTTTATCGTAGAGCGCCATTTAAGTATTGTGACTAGGCTAGGAGGATAAACCCAGGTATGTTACTTGTTATTACTGTAGGAGGGTTGCATTAGCACCTAAACCTTTTGTAAGAAAAAAAGTCGCTGTTTTCCTTACTGTCTGTATAAAAGCGAGGCGCTTGACGAGAAATTGTACAATACTATACTGTATTCTATTATAAATGTGTATCTGTTTGTATATTGTCTTGTCCACGTATCCGAGTGGGTCACTTTTGTAGGTTACAAATTTACCCAGTGACTGGCGGTACGGTGATGGTGGCGCCTTCTGGTGCTCACGGACGGTAGTGGTCTGCCAGAGAGGACCACGTGACTGTATCATGTGTCTACCCATACCTCGTGACTAGTACAGCCATGCTAAGGAAACCACGTGACTGATGCAGTACGCATAGGTAATCACGTGACTGACTGACTGACGCAGTACGCATTAGGTCATCACGTGGGTGACGCAGTACGCATTAAGTAATCACGTGACTAGTGGAGTTGACGCGATGTTACTCAACCACGTGGCTGGTTCACGTCTGCATTGTGATTGCTAGAACAGGATGGTCTGACCATACGTACAATCCAAGGAAATGGTCTGTTGTAACAGACCGATTATGTTTTTGTACGTACGTACGTACGTGTATGAATATCGTTCTGGTTCACAAGAAGGTACACAGACCTCTTTCGCTGCTTGTTATGGCGGTGTGCTGTACTCTGTAACCTCATCCACACCTTGGAACGGAACAACGCCAGTTCGGAGGGTTTCACTCTATTCCCGTTGTTCGGTCCTTCACATGCCCTGGCGTAACAGCTGCCGTAACAGCCGCCGTAACAGCCGCCGTAACAGCTGCCGTAACAGCTGCCTTAACAGCTGCCGTAACAGCTGCCGTATCCATGGGAGTTAGAGACGGTTCAGTGTCGTGCCACTGACTATCATCATGCGGATCGTAATATCACAGGCTCGATGGACCCGTTTCGCGCCTCTAACACATCACAGTAATATAAGTTCATATCAGCAAGGCCCGTCTCGTAATTATGTTGGTTTAGTTTGCTTGGTTTTGCATTGTTTGGCGTTTTCATATTTCATCATTACTTAACTCGACCGGTAGTCGCAATGGATTTGGGTTTGGTTAAACAAGCTGAATTGTATATAATTGGGTAACTACATTTTATATCTTTACAACTGTTAAGCTTTTTTTTTTCTTTGGTGTTCAGTTCATATCACGCTAGAAGCCAACTTGAAGAATTTAATATATATACATCAACCGATTGAATAATTTCATTTGGTTAGATTGGTTTGCCCTTTGTATATAATTCTATATGGAGTGGGAATCCATGTTGTACGGACCACACTGACAGCGGCAGACCACTGGACGTTTGTACGCAGAGTAAAGTGTTCTGGACCTTGTCTTTGAGACTCGTCCTCCCCATCGAGACCGAAAGATACCCCGGGTTGGTATTGCTATATACAGTGTACTCACACGCCCGCTAACAACCCGGGCCGTGTTCAAAAACCACACTTTAGCTACGCCAATAGACTGAGCACTAAATGGAACATTTGTCGAGCGATTATTGGGTTCAAAATCACCCAGGAGATGAATTTTTTTTTTTTACTACGAAACTGCTAACAATTTATTAAATATGATTTCTTACTCATGAGCACCCTCACAACGAGCTGGTGAGGCTGCGACGAAAGTGCACTGTTCGTGCGTAAGCTAAGTGTGGTTTATGAATACCGGACCCGGTAATAATGAATTTGTTTGTCACCCGGGTCTCTAAACCTGCAAACAAGCAAAACAATAAATCCATAAGTTTTCTCAGGTGTCACTTGCAGCGCTATCGGAGTCCACCTCTATATTGCATGTCTTATTTATTCGGATTAAGCTAATTATGAAAAATGATCATAATTAACGCGACACCATGCTAGCGTCACACTTGATTGAAAACCCGCATCATCTGGCGGAATAATAATCGATAAATCCATCCAACTTTGTGGCTTGAGTTTAGTAATTTGTGAGTGATGCCAGGTCCAGGATGAGCGTGACGTCACACGAGATGCAGGGAGCGTCCGAACAATCCGTCCCCATGGAGACCGAGCCGGCGTCTCGTGTCGTCACGTTGCTATTGTGACCGGTCTCTTTGCATGGTACACGAAGATCTGTCGCCTAATGACGTCACGACATACGGGACCCTGTCCCCGCGATAACGCAAGCGATCGTCCGAGTTTGCCAGCAGGTGTAACCATTCGATATACAAAGTGAAAATTATCTTGAGAAATATTACTGGTGATATCAAGAAATGAATTTTATCGAGTGGTGTATGTTTAAGTGCTCTTTGAAACAACAAAACATGTTTATTGATGTTTCTTTTGGAGAGGTAGTAAATGAGAACATGACATCATTTGCGTTGTCGATCAGGAATAAATGCGAGTAATAACCCTTGGATCAGTCATAAATGAAGACTTGAAAACACTGGATTTGTTCAGGACCAGTTACACGAGTTCCCAGGTTAGATTCGGTGAATCTGCTGTGCTGGCAGTATTACGATTAAGAAGGGGTTCGCCAGTTGGTCGAGATAAATGAAATGGATTTAATTGATATGCATGTGAACATTTGTTATCGATCCATGATTTCTCATATGTTATCTCAAGTTATCGTTGTTGTGAGGCGTATAGACTGGGAGGTTTTCATTACAAAGCTGGGATCGGGGGGCTCACTACCCCGACGGGTTACTTCTGTGTATCACTTACGTCATTGTCTGTTCTAACTAATATATGGTGTTAGGGTTGTGGGGACACTCTGTAGGTAGAACAGTGTTATCGTTACGTCAGAGTGTAAACAACGCCAAAGTGTTAGTTTGTACATGTGTCACCGTGGCGCTCGAGTCGCTCTGCCCCCTGCTGTCTGCCACCGGATTGAACAAGGGAACAAGCTCGCCATTCCCTCTGACGTCACTCTAGCAGGGAACCAGCTCAATCGGCGGCGCTAACTCGGCTCTAATAACGGATACGAAATTGTGTTGGTTTTGGTGTTGACAGTAAACAAAAAAACCACACAAAACCCAGCAGGGAACCAGGTTGTTGCCATGCAGAGTGCGGAGTGACTTGATCGTATGTTGATCACCTGTCTCTATGTACAGGGTGTTTGTTATCACCAAACAACGTGTACAGCCAAAAAAGAACCCCCGGTCTTCTGTTGTCATTTCTTCTATAACGTATTGTTAACGTTTGTGATGCTTAATTTTCTCCTTCGAGTCGTTCGTAGAGGATCGGGTCGATTTAAAGTTTGTGACAATCCGTAGATAGACGCTAATAATCCTCGTTGTTGCATGAATACAAAGTGAGAAACTTGTGTTACAATCAGGAGGCCAACATATACATGTTTATTTATAAACAAAGAAACAAACAAAGCCTAACAAATACAAAACAAAATGACCACGGCAGTTTCCAACTCCCCGATAGGTTAAGGAGTGGTTGGTCCGCGGCAGGGCGGGGCTGGTCCTATCCAAGCCCGAGGCGTTGAGGGGGGGGGGGGGTATAATAGTAGCATTAGTTCATAGGAGGTCGGTAGATTCTCGACACACGCATTTCGAGTGGAACCTGGCGCTGTACAAGGATACAAGCCACGCAAGCTAGAGAAACAACCATCTTAGTACCAAACAGAACACGACAGAACGGTCAATGAACATGTTGTAGAAAACACAGACTTGCACGAAAACAAGGTCACGACAGGTGTAAGGTTACGTGTGGGAGGCGGAGGGCTCACTGCCTGATGTCGGCAGACGTTCGTACACGCCACGTCGAACCCCCTCCCCCCAGCGGTCTTAATAAACTAACTAAATACAATTGTTCGATTACCTTTCAATCCCACCAAATTAGATGAATTCCTGTTTCAGGTACTGTTACGAACTGTCGGGTTTCTGTAATGATGCTACAATGATTCCTCTGAGAGAATATTTCACCACTGTTTTAAATGAACACTTTTGCAATACTAGATGTCAGTCGCAGTGTCAAACAGCTGCTTTATCAACGGGGTAGCTACAATCACTTAGTTCTCGAGTAGGGTAGATTTATACATAGGCCATCATTCTTTGCTACAACTACCGTTAGTTTATGGCACAAATCGAGCGCGAAACAGAAACCCAAGGCATATAACTGGTTTCCCACGGCAAACAATCGTCACGCCCACAACTTCTTTCTTTCTCCTTCAAATGATTATCTCCAGTGTCAAAAAAACAACAGCTGTAGTTATCATTAACAAAGAAAATTGCCGAGATACATAAGTCCTTGTTGACCTGTACAATGCTTCGTGCCACGCGTATGTCCCGCATATTTGTGAGGAAACCAATAAGCGGATTTCTTTATCTTACAACCAAAATATTGTCGAACACATCACAGATTGAGCTCTCTACAGAACACTTATCTTGGGAGCTTTCAAAGTGAACAGTACTACCCAACCACCGTTAGTATATAAATCTGTCTCAGACCGAAATCCCACCACAGGACGGAGCCCATTTAAAAGCTCGCTGCAAATAACCTGTTAGAATATTACCTTGGCGACTTCTAAGTATTTGTTTTTGTAATTACATACATATTTCAGAAGCGGCGTCTCTTGGTTACAATTAATCACGTGATCCTGGTACCGTAGCTAACCCAGGATGGATGGCTGACTGACTGACTGGCCACGTGGCCAAACTGTCACTAGGATAATTCTAGGATAATATACGTATCTATAAGTTTTATTTTTATATATATAGCGAGATGCTATTCCTGAGAGGTTCTGAAGCATGCGCCACTCACCCTAGGCCGGCACCCAGGCCCAGACTCGCGCCACACACCCTAGGCCGGCACCCAGGCCCAGACTCGCGCCACACACCCTAGGCCGGCACCCAGGCCCAGACTCGCGCCACACACCCTAGGCCGGCACCCAGGCCCAGACTCGCGCCACACACCCTAGGCCGGCACCCAGGCCCAGACTCGCGCCACACACCCTAGGCCGGCACCCAGGCCCAGACTCGCGCCACACACCCTAGGCCGGCACCCAGGCCCAGACTCGCGCCACTCACCCTAGGCCGGCACCCAGGCCCAGACTCGCGCCACACACCCTAGGCCGGCACCCAGGCCCAGACTCGCGCCACACACCCTAGGCCGGCACCCAGGCCCAGACTCGCGCCACACACCCTAGGCCGGCACCCAGGCCCAGACTCGCGCCACACACCCTAGGCCGGCACCCAGGCCCAGACTCGCGCCACACACCCTAGGCCGGCACCCAGGCCCAGACTCGCGCCACACACCCTAGGCCGGCACCCAGGCCTAGACTCGCGCCACACACCCTAGGCCGGCACCCAGGCCCAGACTCGCGCCACTCACCCTAGGCCGGCACCCAGGCCCAGACTCGCGCCACACACCCTAGGCCGGCACCCAGGCCCAGACTCGCGCCACACACCCTAGGCCGGCACCCAGGCCCAGACTCGCGCCACTCATCACCGGACTTCTCCACGAATTGTGCCGTTGTAACCTGTACACACAGAGAGGGCGGGTGGGGGTGAGGGTGGAAGGGGGTGGTGCGGGAAAGTAACTATTTCAGACTTTTCATGGTTGTCATGGGAACCACTTCTGATCCCTGGGCAGTATGGGTAATAATAATAATAATACATAGGTCAGTTAATACATAGCTAACCGTCTCCGATTCGCTGGCCGGAGAGATCGCCTTGACCGCGACTCGACCACAAGGATAATAATGTAAGTCTTTCAAGTCTCTTGACTAGATCAAACAAGGATGTCTCGCCATCACGGACTCCAAAAGGTTTCAGTGAAACCAAACAGAATACTCGCGGTCATAGAACCATCAAAGGTACGACCGAGGACAACACGTGAATTATCAGTCAATAACGTATGGTAGATTTTATACAAACTAACCTTATTAAACAAGCCCTGAATTTAGATATTAAGTAATTTCCCGCTTCTTGTTGTTCGATAGGCCTTCTTGATACTGAGGCTCCATGTAGTATTAAGATTACTTCATCCAATAATAGTTAAATGCGTATTATAACAGTTCCAAATGTGCCGGAAAACCCTTTTAGATTCGAGTGACCGACCACAACTAGCGGGACATAATTTTCCATCATCTTCCACTTTTAAATGCAATAGCGTCTCCTTCAGCCTGAGCGACGAAACGCTGGTCCTAAACGTTAGTATCTGAGCCCACAGGTTAACAAATCTCCGCTAATTTAAACATTATATGTTCATGTATCTATATCGTCCTGACGGTCTGTGACAGCTTCCCATTATCCTGGTGATTGCTAAAGTTAGACGTCATAATGCAGCCGCATCCAGTCTAAGTGCTACCAGGGTACTAATGACGGTGACCGTGTCGTACACAGATGCTTCGCAGCCGTCAGCAGCTGGCGTCTGCGGCCAGTTAAGATGAACACATGCCATTCGCTAGGTGGCGCGTCAGGCGGGTATAGAAGAGTAAGAAAGCACGGTACTGCACGGGGTACCAGCCGGCACGGGGTACCAGTCGGCACAGGGTACCAGCCGACACAGGGTACCAGCCGGCACACAGGGTACCAGCCGGCACACAGGGTACCAGCCGGCACAGGGTACCAACCGGCACACAATTTACCAGCCGGCACAGGGTACCAACCGGCACACAATTTACCAGCCGGCACAGGGTACTAGCCGGCACACGGGGTACCAGTCGGTACAGGGTACCAGTCGGGCACAGGGTACCAGCGGCCAGCGACTAAATTTTTACTAATAAAAACCGAAAACCTCACCACAATACACTCGTCATGCTGTGTGCAGCTTAACAAGAAGAATATCCTACAGCTGAGAGCGCGCGTGCTATACGGACTCCAACGTCTGTACAAATCTGTCCGTTTTTGACACGCACACAAAAAAAAAACAGAAAAAAAGGAGATAATTAGGGCATTACCGCTAAGACTATACAGCGAAAACAATGAGACCTGGTACAACATGGGATACGGCCAGAGTACAAAAACCAACAGCTCAGTCACCAAGTCAGTAGGCAATAGTTCTCCATGTACATAACATTACAAGTGTATTTTGTACATCAAATTGTCATGTTCTACTCATTTGTACAAAGAGACCGGCAAGGTCCCGTTAACCTCTCCTGTTACTCAGATACCTACCAAATATTGGCACCACCTTCTCCACAAGAGATGTCCCACCTAGCTCTCTATATATAGCTCACTTAGGAACTCCCCCAAAACGGAGGGCCAAGTCAAGGTCAGATGAAGGTCAGCAATGACATCGCGTAGCCTTTCAGCAGTAGTTCTCTCCGACGTAGCAGACAGAACAAGATCCACTACTAGTCAGCCCTTAACCCCTAATACTCGGCCATCCCAGGCATGCGACCCCACAAGTCGGGTCTAAATGCGAGCACTACCCCCCCACACCACGGTTAAGCCAATACCCCCCCACACCACGGTTAAGCCAATACCCCCCCACACCACGGTTAAGCCAATACCCCCCACACCACGGTTAAGCCAATATCCCCCCACACCACGGTTAAGCCAATACCCCCCCCACACCACGGTTAAGCCAATACCCCCCCACACCACGGTTAAGCCTTTTAACGCATCGTATTGTCACGTGTGGAGAAAGGCGTCCAGCTAGCTAGAGAGAAATATTGGAAACTTGCAGGTTCGATGTCCTGTTTAAAAGCCACGTGTATTTGACTTGGGCTCGAGGCTTGAGGTTTGAGGCTTGAGCTATGAGAGGAATAACAATAGAGTGGCAGGGAGGGGTCATCGTAAATGAACGTTATCTGAAGGCCATCAACATCATCATAGCCCGTACAGTAAGAGACAGTGGGGGGGGGGTGTCTCCTGCTCTGTACTCAAGACTTAGTCAGCATCAGTCCTTATGTTGTACTCACGGGACGCGATCCTTGGAATGATAAAACCAGTCTGTGTACCAGTACGTGTACCATTATAGGCGGGAAAGGCCTGGTCTTACCTTCACTAACACCCCCCTCTACATCCGCCCCCCCCCCCACCCCCCCAGCCGACATGCTAGGTTAAACACTCAATCCCCTATTGCCATCTGCCTGCCCACCCAGCGAGCATAAAACACATTGGGCTGACTGCATGTGGCTACATTTCCTAGTTGTCACGAGTGGAGGCCCCGAGCAGCTGCGTTATCATGACAACGCGCTAATTGGGGGCGGGGTTTTGTACGTCTCCAGAGTCATACCCAAGGTTAACCCTCCAACCCCCACCTCCCTCGCGACCGGCGAACCAGCCAACATTCACAACGCCAGGGGAATGACCTTGACCTCACTAATACCGTGACGTCAACCTCAGGTACGCCTAGAACTACAATGTGGTCAATGTACAATAATAAACCTTACGACCTTCGCTCTCAGATTTGACCAGCGCGCGTCTGGATGTAGAGACGCTGTCACCAGCGCGCGCGTCTGGATGTAGAGACGCTGTCACCAGCGCGCGCGTCTGGATTTAGAGACGCTGTCACCAGCGCGCGTCTGGATGTAGAGACGCTGTCACCAGCGCACGTCTGGATGTAGAGACGCTGTCACCAGCGCGTGTCTGGATGTAGAGACGCTGTCCCCAGCGCGCGTCTGGATGTAGAGACGCTGTCACCAGCGCGCGCGTCTGGATGTAGAGACGCTGTCACCAGCGCGCGCGTCTGGATTTAGAGACGCTGTCACCAGCGCGCGTCTGGATGTAGAGACGCTGTCACCAGCGCACGTCTGGATGTAGAGACGCTGTCACCAGCGCGTGTCTGGATGTAGAGACGCTGTCCCCAGCGCGCGTCTGGATGTAGAGACGCTGTCACCAGCGCGCGCGTGTCTGGATGTAGAGACGCTGTTACCAGCGCGCGTGTCTGGATGTAGAGACGCTGTCACCAGCGCGCGTGTCTGGATGTAGAGACGCTGTCACCAGCGCGCGTGTCAGGATGTAGAGACGCTGTCACCAGCGCGCGTGTCTGGATGTAGAGACGCTGTCACCAGCGCGCGTGTCTGGATGTAGAGACGCTGTCACCAGCGCGCGCGTCTGGATGTAGAGACGCTGTCACCAGCACGCGTGTCTGGATGTAGAGACGCTGTCACCAGCGCGCGTCTGGATGTAGAGACGCGGTCACCAGCGCGCGCGCGTCTGGATGTAGAGACGCTGTTAACAGCGCGCGTCTGGATGTAGAGCCGCTGTCACCCGCGCGCGTGTCTGGATGTAGAGACGCTGTCACCAGCGCGCGTCTGGATGTAGAGACGCTGTCACCAGCGCGCGTGTCTGGATGTAGAGACGCTGTCACCAGCGCGCGCGTGTCTGGATGTAGAGACGCTGTTACCAGCGCGCGTGTCTGGATGTAGAGACGCTGTCACCAGCGCGCGTGTCTGGATGTAGAGACGCTGTCACCAGCGCGCGTGTCAGGATGTAGAGACGCTGTCACCAGCGCGCGTGTCTGGATGTAGAGACGCTGTCACCAGCGCGCGTGTCTGGATGTAGAGACGCTGTCACCAGCGCGCGTGTCTGGATGTAGAGACGCTGTCCCTAGCCCGTGTGTGGATGTAGAGACGCTGTCACCAGCGCGCGTCTGGATGTAGAGACGCTGTCACCAGCGCGCGTGTCTGGATGTAGAGACGCTGTCACCAGCGCGTGTCTGGATGTAGAGACGCTGTCACCAGCACGCATCTGGATGTAGAGACGCTGTCACCAGCGAGCGTGTCTGGATGTAGAGACGCTGTCACCAGCGCGTCTGGATGTAGAGACGCTGTCACCAGCGCGCGCGTCTGGATGTAGAGACGCTGTCACGAGCGCGCGCGTCTGGATGTAGAGACGCTGTCACCAGCGCGTGTCTGGATGTAGAGACGCTGTCACCAGCGCGCGTCTGGATGTAGAGACGCTGTCATCAGCGCGGGCCCTGGGCTGCCATGTGTTGTCAGGCTGGGCCCTGGGCTGCCATGTGTTGTCAGGCTGGGCCCTGGGCTCCCATGGGTTGTCAGGCTGGGCCCTGGGCTGCCATGTGTTGTCAGGCTGGGCCCTGGGCTGCCATGTGTTGTCAGGCTGGGCCCTGGGCTGCCATGTGTTGTCAGGTTGGGCCCTGGGCTGCCGCAGCCTGCCACGAGCTGCCATAAAAAGCGACAGGCGACCTAGGTACTCCCCTCTACGCCCCCCGAGTCTCTCACTCGGGCGTCCCGCCGCCTGGTGGCGCGATGAACAACAACGGCTGAGCGGGGGGGCCGTCAGGGGGCGCTCACGGTTGAGCCACCCACAATACACCGCGATCGCAGCGCCCTGCGCCTGCCACTAAAATACAATCTCCCCGACGGCCTCGCGCGGTGGCCGCCAGGGCGCGACACCAGCGCGCGCCGCACACAGTCCTACGAGCGATCCAACCGGAAGGAGTTCTCCGTCTCCGGATCGGTGACCATGTTGGGGTCAGTCAGCATCTGCATCCCGTCCAGGTCCAGCGGATCCAGACCATCCTTCAGGGCCTCGTCCGACGGAAACAGTTCAGAATCAAAGCTATCCGACATGCCGGTTATTGCGTTGCCAATATCCTTGGCGAAGTCCTGGCGCGACAGAATGTCGTCTGCGCCTGCGAAAGAGTCGGATCGTGCATGTGAATATGCATAATACATGTTAATTGTCGAACACAATTCTTTCTCTTTTTTTGTTAACTACCTTAACTCGACCCTTGAATATATCGGACAAGATAAGCTAAAACACGACGTTCATAACATTAGGCGAGGGATAAAAACAAAAACATGGCCATTTTAATCAATAAAAGTTTAAGCTTTAAAAAGGAGTCAGGGCAGGTAGTGGAGGTGAATTATAATATGAAACGGATTATGCCTTCGCCGTTTGAAGAAAGCTGAACGAAAAGAACGACCTACACCACAATCTACTACTGGGTCAATATGAACACCAGAACAGTCACCACAGTTCGTCGTTACTAATGCAGTAATGTACATGCCAATAACAAGGAAGTTGAAAGAACACTGAAGAACACTGGTCAGGTATATATATAAATCAAACGTCAGCAAAACGGTCACTATGGAAAGGCAATCTTTTTCGGGCAGATGCCATGTTAGGCAATCTTAACAGGCATACTACGTCAGACGCCGTAGTCCGCGTTGTCATGGCGACAGATAGTGAGCTGTATGTTACGACAGTCACGGGCTGAAGGGTCAACAGTCCAGATTCTTGTGAACATTGTCGCCTCGGGAACGATAAAAATATCCCTGGGGAGCTTACGTTGGCGGAAATGCAACGCGAGTGAGGTTTATGCTGAACGTTTCAATAGCACACCTTCAAACAGTCAAATAACGAAGAAAAGACACAATATTAAAAAGGGGTAAAGCGTGACGTATAAGTCGACCGGCCCGTCATAAAGTCGACACATAAGAAAATTGACGCCTCGTCATCCAGCACTATACACCTTTACCACCATTGGCAATGAATCAGGGAAATGAAAATGTAGTTCAGTAGGATTGATTTCACGCAAAAAGCGTGGACTAGACACGACGTTAATAAAGTCAGATACGTAAACCGGACCTAAAGTTTTTTTCGCGAGTATAATATTTTTTTTTTTTTAGAACTTCAAAACGCTATATTATAGGCAGCGATATGATAAACATCAGCGTCGTTACCAGGGCGACATGTAGTTGTATCCATGGTGACGCCACAACGCTATCGGTTTTACACCCAGTAGATCCCTTTAACTGGAACACCATCTCATACAAGGCGAGCCATGACAGAACTAACCTCGGTTATATAGCAATATAATATTAGTATTGGCTGGTAATATTATTAAAGAAACGTGAAGGGAGAGGGAGAGGGGGGACACGTAGGGGGTGGCGGACGGGACGAGAAAAGCCCAAGAAAACATCATGCAAGCGGCGTTAACGGCGAGAATCATGTGAGCGACAACACTGTGATAATAATCCATTAAGTATAAAGAAGGGCGAACGAACGAGAAAGCAGGCAGTGGACCCCCGGGACACACTGAGGGGCGGGTGTGTGTGTGTGTCGGGGGGGTCGGGAGGTAGGTAGGCAGGCAGTCAATGTAAGGTTCTCACCTAGAATCCGGCCGTCCGGGGATATGGACCCTGTCAGGCCCTCCACCCCCTCCAACCAGTCCATTTCTAGCGAGGAGCAAATCAAAACAGCGCACGCGTTAGCGTTATGATTCCGATACACGAGAGTGGGCGGGGCGGGGCGGGGCGGGGGTTTTGTGGGGCCTTAATCAAAACAGCTATCTTAATACAGAACGGGATTTTATAGATTGTTATTTATTTATCTCCTATTTTGTCTATTTCTGCTTCATATCACCTGTCCATTCTACTGTCTACTTTGTGTCGCCTGTCCATTCTACTGTCTACTCTGTATCACCTGTCCATTCTACTGTCTACTTTGTATCGCCTGTCCATTCTACTGTCTACTTTGTATCACCTGTCCATTCTACTGTCTACTTTGTGTCGCCTGTCCATTCTACTGTCTACTTTGTGTCGCCTGTCCATTCTACTGTCTACTCTGTATCACCTGTCCATTCTACTGTCTACTTTGTGTCGCCTGTCCATTCTACTATCTACTTGTGTCGCCTGTCCATTCTACTGTCTCCTCTGTATCACCTGTCCATTCTACTGTCTACTTTGTATCGCCTGTCCATTCAACTGTCTACACTGTATCGCCTGTCCATTCTACTGTCTACTTTGTGTCGCCTGTCCATTCTACTGTCTACTTTGTATCACCTGTCCATTCTACTGTCTACTTTGTGTCGCCTGTCCATTCTACTGTCTACTTTGTATCGCCTGTCCATTCTACTGTCTACTTTGTGTCGCCTGTCCATTCTACTGTCTACTTTGTGTCGCCTGTCCATTCTACTGTCTACTTTGCATTGCCTGTCCATTCTACTGTCTACTTTGTGTCGCCTGTCCATTCTACTGTCTACTTTGTATCGCCTGTCCATTCTACTGTCTACTTTGTGTCGCCTGTCCATTCTACTGTCTACTTTGTATCACCTGTCCATTCTACTGTCTACTTTGTGTCGCCTGTCCATTCTACTGTCTACTTTGTATCGCCTGTCCATTATATGGTCTACTCGGTATCACCTGTCCATTCTACTGTCTACTTTGTATCGCCTGTCCATTCTACTGTCTACTTTGTATCACCAGTCCAATCTACTGTCTACTTTGTATCGCCTGTCCATTATATGGTCTACTAGGTATGACCTGTCCATTCTACTGTCTACTTTGTGTCGCCTGTCCATTCTACTGTCTACTTTGTATCGCCTGTCTATTATATGGTCTACTCGGTATCACCTGTCCATTCTACTGTCTACTTTGTGTCGCCGGTCCATTCTACTGTCTACTTTGTGTCGCCGGTCCATTCTACTGTCTACTTTGTGTCGCCTGTCCATTCTACTGTCTACTTTGTATCGCCTGTCTATTATATGGTCTACTCGGTATCACCTGTCCATTCTACTGTCTACTTTGTGTCGCCGGTCCATTCTACTGTCTACTTTGTGTCGCCTGTCCATTCTACTGTCTACTCTGTATCACCTGTCCATTCTACTGTCTACTTTGTGTCGCCTGTCCATTCTACTGTCTACTCTGTATCACCTGTCCATTCTACTGTCTACTTTGTATCACCTGTCCATTCTACTGTCTACTTTGTGTCGCCTGTCCATTCTACTGTCTACTTTGTATCACCTGCCCATTTTACTGTCTACTTTGTGTCGCCGGTCCATTCTACTGTCTACTTTGTGTCGCCTGTCCATTCAACTGTCTACACTGTATCGCCTGTCCATTCTACTGTGTACTTTGTATCGCCTGTCCATTCTACTGTCTACTTTGTATCCCTTGTCCATTCTACTGTCTACTCTGTATCGCTTGTTCTTGCTATATTCTACTTGGTACCGCCATCGCCGCTTTGCAGTCTCCTCTAACATCAAGGTTCGACACCCCTTTTGCCTGACTAAAATACGATGCATGCCAAACAGTTTTCGGCTTCTTTCTTCCAGTTTCTTTCCCCTAATAATTGCGTGAGGGAGCTAGTGACGCACAGTTAAGAAGTAGCATTGCACATGTCCTTGGTCTAATATTACAGTTAAAATGAACTTACAGCAACATTAATTAAACTACATTAAAACGTGTTTTACCTAGTATTCTTGCCCACCACTTAAGTCATTAATATCTACAATAACAATACGAATGTGAACAATAATATATACATATTCCACTTCCTGGAGCACCTGCTGTGCAACAGATCGTCGTGGGAGAGAAGTAGGGGCAGTGCGGGTCGGGGGTGGGGGCGTGGGGCGGGGCAGTATATGGTAAGCTTGAACAGACGAGAAATATTTAATACCGGGGCAACGGAACTACTAGAGTACTTCATACCATCCCCTGGGACAGGTAGGAACTGGTTCGATTCACTGCGTAATTAACATTGACGTCAAGGGCAAGAACCACACCGCAGGTCTCATTTGGTGACTTGTTAAGGCTCCGCGGGGTAAAGCAACGGAAGATCCACTGATCAGAAGACTCGAAACGGCAGAAAAAGGAAAAAAAACACATATCCCCCAAGCCTTACCCATGTCCCGCTGAGCGGCGCCAGGCTAGCGACACGGCCACACAGCACTGCATTATTGTTATTGCATGGACACACACATGGACGGTTAGGACACACAGCGTGGGGGGATGGGGGGCAGGGGCGGTGGGGGGGGGGGTCAGATTATGGTTTAATAAACACAGCGACGACCGTCATCATAAGAACTATGCATGCTGCGGCGCCCACTCCCCATGCAGCTCGCCGGCGGCCCGGGCGAGCAATGGGTCATCTCCACAAGGAGCAGCCAGCTACCCTCCGGCCGCACGGCCTGACACCGTCATAGGTAAAATACAAAAGTGCCAACAAATATTTCATTCACGGATCTTAACTTAACTTTTAAGACATGTTTTTTTTTTTTGGCAAAAAATAAATAATAAACGAAATAATTAGGTTCTTGCCTAGCGGGATAGTTATCTAAGGCACCGCAGAGAGACACACCGCATTATCGTACGGCTTGTAACGTAATGCTCATCTTAAAACAAACAAAACAATCATTGCGAAATCATTCGGGTGTTACACACTTCCTCAAACGGTATTGAACTCAAATCAAGCGCCTACTGGAAAGAAAGTATACGTTGTTAATAGAAGCGGGACGCTGTATTAACCCGGACCCAATGGTTTCAGTGCAGAGGAAGCGTGGGTGTGAAGGTAGAGGATGGACAGGAGGGGGGGGGGGCAAGTGCTGGGTGGTGATGCAGGCGGTGAGTCTGTAGGCGCGGGGGGTGGTGGAGGGGGTCTGTGGGATGGGTTGGCGCTGGGGGATGGCGATGGGAGCGGGTGGGGAGAGGAGTAGGGGGGGGGGGGATGATGACATCTTACCAGTCAAGATGATGTCCGGTATCTTGTTGTTATTGGCCAGCGAGAGGCTGCTGATGGCCGCGAAGTTGAGGTCATGGGGAGAGCAGGTCTGGGCGGGCGAGTGGGGCAGCCCCACCCGGCCGCCAGCGCCCTGGGCGGACTGCGGGGAGGACGGCCCCTGGGGGCTGTGGGGCGCCTGCGGGCTGCCCGGCTGCGGCGAGTGCTGCTGCTGCTGCTGCTGCTGGTGCTGCTGCTGCTGCTGGTGCTGTTGCTGTTGCTGTTGCTGCTGCTGCTGCTGCTGGCTGTAGTAATGGTTGTTATGGGCAACGGCTGCGGCGGCCACGGCGGCGGCGAACTCCTGGCTGGTGGTGACGCCCCCCATGGCGGCCTGGGAGAACTGGGCGTCGGTCACGTGGCCCACCAGATTGTACATGCTAACCGTGTGACCGTTGGAAGTCACAGTCGGCTCCTGGAACTGCAAGCCAGAGGGAACACAGGCAGTGAGGTATTAGACGCCTCTTCTGTGCACACACACGAGGGGGGTAAACTGGGTCAAGGGTCAAGGGTCAAGGGTCTCCCCGGGACGATTGACGATGATGCACGGATGAACATGCACCATATTAGCTATATCACCCAAAAAGAAACTGACACAAAAATTTTAAAAGTAAAAAATAATGACTTTTGTGAGAAATTATTCATATCTAAATTAAATGGACGATTCAAGGTAGATAATGGTGGGGGGGGGCATGTCTCCGGGAGAAGTAACCCCAGCACTATTTGGCGAATTAGTACATGGAACCTGTAGCTTGCACAGACATGATACATACGAACCATAACGAACCACGCACCGGCCGCTTGGGCTGGCCTGAGCAGCGCACGCTCGACACACACAAACCGAACGCGCTACCCACTAGGTCACGGGGAGGTTCACCTTCCGCTCTTAGATTGGGGACGTCACCCCGTGGCCTAGTGGGTAGCGCGTTCGGTTTGTCATCCCTGTCAAGTCTGTTACCGCTGGGGGGGCCAACACCTGCCCCTGCCCCTCCCCCCCTCCCCTCTTCTAAGTCCCACCATACCATGTTGATCTGCTCGAACTGCCGCTGTAGGGCGTTGGTCTGGTGCTGCTGGCTGTAGTAATCATCGGAGAAGGGTGAGCTGCTGAGGGTGGTGGGCGGTAACCCGGGCGACTGAGACGGGGAGTACGAGTGCTGCGACAACGGCGACGTGGGCGACTGCGGGCAATCTGATTGGCTGCTTCTGTACTGTAAACAAGGAAGGCATGGCGGGTGTCAGTCAGGCAGGCAGGCAGTCGCCAGAGGGAGCTAGGTGCGGGCGGTGGAGTACATTTCTCAGTACGACGGATAGCCCCATAGAGGGTGGCACTATATCATTGCGTGTTAAAGAGAATCATGGGTTAATTCAAGGGGACGACATAACTAGTGTTTAACAGTTAGGTTACTTCAGATAATAAAGACTGTTGGAAGTGCCCATTAATTATGCCTGATCATCTTGAACGTTCAATCGATCAGGCGTGGGGAAATCTTGGTATGTGTGTGGTGAGCAAGGAAGATGCAGGGTGAAGTGACTTGCAAGTGACTTGAAGGAAGTGACTTGTAAGTGGCATGACCACCTCACCATATAATGTAACCCACACACTTCAACAAGCATAGAGTAATCCCATACAATATTACCCCCAGTTACCCCAGACATTATAACCCATACAGCATACGCCCAAACATTATAATCCATAACCCTAGTATCCCACACATTATAACCCATATATTACCCCCACACATTATATCCCATATATTACCCCCACACATTATAACCACATACATTATAACCCATCTATTACCCCCACACAATATAACCACATACATTATAACCCATATATTACCCCCACACAATATAACCCATATATTACCCCCACACAATATAACCCCATACATTATAACCCATATATTACCCCCACACATTATAACCCATATACTACCCCCCCACATTATAACCCATATAGTACCCCACACATTATAACCCATATAGTACCCCACACATTATAACCACATAAATTATAACCCATATAGTACCCCACACATTATAACCACATACATTATAACCCATATAGTACCCCACACATTACAACCATATACATTATAACCCATATAGTACCCCACACATTACAACCATATACATTATAACCCATATAGTACCCCACACATTACAACCATATACATTATAACCCCTGGCTCTCTCTCCCCCGGGTGACGGCGAGAAGGTGGGTGGCAACACAGCTCCGCACCCCCCTCCCCCCACCCCCCTCCCCCCTCCCGACCACTCACGGGCTCTTACCTTGGGGTCCATCCCGCTATCGCAGTCAGTTACTTTAATCTCAACGGGACTGGACAGTCTGTGAGTGGGGGACAAGAACTGGGGGCCGGTCAGTCCCGGCAACGTCAAACTGTCGGCCTGAGCGTGGCTGGCCAGCGCCACGCTGCCGGAGGTCGGGGAGTGGCTGGGCGAGGCGGAGGCAGAGACTGAGCGCGGCGAGGGGACCATGGTGAAGCCACCCCCGGGGGACATAGTCAAGGTAGGGGTGAGGCAAGGGGAGGCGCTGCGGGACCGGTGGGCGGGTGAGGCGGGCGAGGCCTCGGACATGACCGAGGCCAGGAGGCTGTCCCCGAGGGACTCGCTGATCGAGTTCAACAACTCCTTGTCAGTCAACATCACTTGTTCCCCCTGGAGGGAACTCAATAGCGACTGGTTGTTCGACAGTTCCTGCTGCTGCTGCTGCTGCTGCTGCTGCTGCTGATGATGATGATGATGATGGTGCTGCTGTTGCGGGTGCTGATGGTGATGATTGGTTAACATGTTGTTTGACTGTCCTTGCTGCTCATTGGTCAGCATGTATGTAGGTGCTGCTCCCTGATTGGATGGCGACGGCGGTTGCTGATTGGCTGACGACGGGTCTGGCTGGCCTGAGAGCGGGCTGACGGGCCCCTGCCCCGGCGACGGCGAGCCCTGATTGGCTAGCGAGAGGTGCTGGGAGTAGGACGGCGGTGAGGTGAAGGCTTGGGCTTGGGCTTGGGCTTGGGCTTGGGCTTGGGCTTGGGCTTGGAGCTGAGGGGGTAGCAGCCGGTTGTGGGGAAGCTGCAGAAACATTTGTCCAGGGGGTTGTTCACCCTGCCGGACCCCACGGGCACAGTGGGTCGGTGGGTGGGTGAGGGGATGTAGTGGAGTGATGGGGTACGGTGGGGGGACAAATACGCGAGCAGTATGCCAGATGAGATAATATCAGGGTGAGCAGACATCACACACAGACCACAATGGGGTGAGCAGACATCACACACAGGGCACAATGGAGTGAGCAGACATCACACACAGACCACAATGAAGTGAGCATACATCACACACAGGCCACAATAGAGTGAGCAGACATCACACACAGAGCACAATGGAGTGAGCAGACATCACACACAGGGTACAATGGAGTGAGCAGACATCACACACAGAGCACAATGGAGTGAGCAGACATCACACACAGAGCACCATGGAGTGAGCAGACATCACACACAGGGTACAATGGAGTGAGCAGACATCACACACAGGGTACAATGGAGTGAGCACACATCACACACAGGGTACAATGGAGTGAGCAGACATCACACACAGAGCACAATGGAGTGAGCAGACATCACACACAGAGCACAATGGGGTGAGCAGACATCAAACACAGGGCACAATTGAGTGAGCAGACATCACACACAGAGCACAATGGAGTGAGCAGACATCACACACAGAGCACAATGGAGTGAGCAGACATCACACACAGGCCACAATGGGGTGAGCAGACATCACACACAGAGCACAATGGAGTGAGCAGACATCACACACAGGGTACAATGGAGTGAGCAGACATCACACAGGGCACAATGGAGTGAGCAGACATTACACACAGGCCACAATTGAGTGAGCAGACATCACACACAGGGTACAATGGAGTGAGCAGACATCACACACAGGGTACAATGGAGTGAGCACACATCACACACAGGGTACAATGGAGTGAGCAGACATCACACACAGAGCACAATGGAGTGAGCAGACATCACACACAGGGGAAAATGGAGTGAGCAGACATCACACACAGAGCACAATGAAGTGAGCAGACATCACACACAGAGCACAATGGGGTGAGCAGACATCAAACACAGGGCACAATTGAGTGAGCAGACATCACACACAGAGCACAATGGAGTGAGCAGACATCACACACAGAGCACAATGGAGTGAGCAGACATCACACACAGGCCACAATGGGGTGAGCAGACATCACACACAGAGCACAATGGAGTGAGCAGACATCACACACAGGGTACAATGGAGTGAGCAGACATCACACAGGGCACAATGGAGTGAGCAGACATTACACACAGGCCACAATTGAGTGAGCAGACATCACACACGAGCACAATGGAGTGAGCAGACATCACACACAGGCCACAATGGGGTGAGCAGACATCACACACAGAGCACAATGGAGTGAGCAGACATCACACACAGGGTACAATGGAGTGAGCAGACATCACACACAGAGCACAATGGAGTGAGCAGACATCACACACAGGGGGAAATAGAGTCAGCAGACATCACACACAGACACAATGGAGTGAGCAGACATCACACACAGAGCACAATGGGGTGAGCAGACATCAAACACAGGGCACAATGGAGTGAGCAGACATCACACACAGAGCACAATGGAGTGAGCAGACATCACACACAGGGCACAATGGGGTGAGCAGACATCACACACGAGCACAATGGAGTGAGCAGACATCACACACAGGCCACAATGGGAGGAACAAACCAGCAGGATGGTGTAAACGTAACCGAAGACATGATCGGCGTGCAAAACAAAGATTAGGGTGGTAGTCACAGAAAGGGGGTTGGGAAAGGGAGAGAAAAGAAAACAGAAAACACAACATCAGAACCAACAAAATCAAACAACTCAAACCATGCACGACAACGAAAAATAAAAACGTACATTAATTTGAACACTAAAAATGAAAGTCTTCTACAAATAAGAGGCAAAATGCACTACAGTAATACAAAACTAAATTATTGCGTCAAGATACACACCGATACAACAGTTCACTGATCACATCCAGAGATAACAGCAGCTGTTAGAACATAACATCGGCACATGCTTCCGTAAACTTTCTAAACTTGCGTGATTTATTTATACATTTCTTTACATGGTAGCTTCTGTTTACCAGCCTGCACACACCTGGCTTGTGGCAACGCTCCAGGCAAGTATGGCACAGTAAACTAAACCCATAGCTATTCCAGCCCTTGCACCAATATTTGTTGCACAGTCATTCCAAAGGAAAGTCCCAGTGAAATCTCGAAATGTATGGAAATATCCATAAGAATACTAAACGAAATCGACCACCCTACCCCCCCCCCCCCCCCATACCCACCCCACCCCAATTCCGTCATGTTAAGGTGAGCTGAGATGTTTTCATGTCTCTGGTCCCTTTCTTACACGTATTTTCGGTCACGTCGTATGCCATGATTTAGGCTACATATCTTGATTGTTCCCAATAGCAAACACCAATTAATAAACATCACATGCGGGGAGAACACCACAATGACAAATATTGGTGCAAGACCTGTTGTTACAATACACAGACGTCGAATGCAGACTAAATGTTTAGAAGGTTAATGACCAGGGTACTCCCCAGAGAACGGCCAAACAACATGAGACATAGCTATCTACGCATAGCTATGGACCTCAGGGTTTGGCCACACCGAGACATTGTACACAAGGGAATACAATCAAAGGATATAGAATAAAAAGGTGGGTATTACAACAATCGCACAGCTATCTACAGGGTATCGAAAGGGAGTTGAAGATATATGGGAAGTTGTCAGAGGAGCGACGTCCGTATCCAGGTCAGGTCATGTGAGGTCATGTGAGGTCATGTGAGGTCATGTGAGGTCAGGTCAGGTCGTGCGAGGTCAGGTCATGTGAGGTCAGGTTATGTAAGGTCAGGTCATGTGAGTCGTACGCACTAATATAAGTTTCAAACTTGACCCACACCTTTGACCAAATCATCTCCCGCCGACAGTGTAACCTTTTCGTTCATACCAGATTCAAGATGGTGGAATCCCGCGCTAAAAAGTCACGTGATGCGACGGGATCCGGGTGCCCAAAGCTAGCTTGAAGACCAAGAACGACCTGGCAGCCAGGATAGCTGGAGGGCGGGCGCGATGGATCACCTAGCGTTGATACCACAGAAGCCATGCCGCCTTACCTCCAGCTGTGTGCCAGATGTGTGCCTGACCCCAGCACGGGTTCTCGTTTACCCTGTGGACACCACCCCCAGTAGGAAAGAAAGACAGCGTCTAGACAGGATGGTGAAGTCTATCATGGTGAGACAACCCCTGGTGAGGTACCGTGTTGGCGCCGCAGCGATGACCTTACCTGCTGGTGAACTCCTTGATGTCTCAGAGGGGTGGGGCTGCCTTGAAGCACGAGGGGTGACGGGGCGCCCTGGGGTTGCCGCCTGGGGGCCCCGGGGCTCTGCTGGCCGGGGTGCGCCCCCATGTGGTGGGCCGCCGTGGGCGACAGGTTGCCCGGGTTACCGGTGGGCTGCTGGCCCTGGTTGTAGCCTGCTGCTGCTGCGGCTGCGGCGGCCGCGGCGGCGGCTGCTGCCGCCTGGTGCTGATCCTCGGCGTCCAGTGGCGTGGAGAGCGGCGAGGGGAAGTGGAGGTTGGAGAGGTCGGGTAGCGACCCTGTGTTGCTGGAGATTGGAATATGAATCCCTCCGTGGGAGTCCAGCTCCGGTGAGGGGTAGATGCTGCGGGACACAACGGGACAGATATTTAGGACTTTTTGCTCCGGTCTCGTTTCAGGCTATTTAAGTTTAAATTTCCTTCAAACTTCGTCGCCCCGTCCTGGGACGCCCGTCCTGGGACGGATGGTTGTATATTCAGGACACTTTAAACCACTTTTGGTCATATCGCTTCAATGGGAGAAGGAAGGGAGAGTTAAGCCATGCCCCCGGGTGTAACCCCATCCTCTTTGCGAAGAACGACATGGGATTTCTATCGAGTGACCACAAAGACCTGGCCAAAGCGGGGCTCGAACCACCGATCCAAAGCACTCAATGCGATTTCTTCTCAATGAACAATACGGCTGGGATCATTATGGTTAGGGCAATAGTTGTTCAATGAGTATGTGGCTTAAGATGTACTCACTTTATTCCAGGTACTTCACAAGATTTTGGTCTCTGTTGTCCATCCTGTAACGAAAACGGCTTTGCGTAACAGGCATTGAAAACACACTTGTCAATTATCTTTCCACTGTGTTTGTTCCCTTCACTCGCTACCCTAACATAAAGTTGTATACAGTTTTTTCACGTATGTATATCCCTGCTACGCCCCCACCGACACCAATATATTGTTATGTGATGAATGTGACACTAGCTAACACTGAAATAGGTTTGTTTTTGAGAGCCCCTTGATAAACATTGAGAGCACCCACATAATTGTTACATACGTTGCACGCGGGCCCATTGTACGGGTGCAATAATATAACAATAGCGCGAGTTAGCGGGGCGTTAGGCAATTTTATTAGCCAGACATCAAGCTGTAGCAGATTACGAGTTAAATCTAAATTTAAGGCGCTGACTTATCTCTGCTTCTTTTGTTTAATTTCCGCATGCAACGATCAAATTAAAGCATTTTGGGACTAACTGTCCGCAAATCGCAAGCATTTCCACATAGATCTATAGTTGGCCAGTCGCCTTTTTGATACCATATATCGTTGCCAAGAAACGTGGCACGTGCAACTAGGCAACTAGGTAGGTATGCGGGCCACTTAAAGCTATAACTACAATTATTTTTGGCGTGACGTCATGTTTCATTGTTCTATACAATATCGCCATGGCAACGATTGTCCATTGCATGGGCAGCAGGGCGGTTTGGGTCAGAATACAGCATTAATGCTATAGGGTTATTAAGGTTACACACCAATAAGTCGTGCGTAGAAAAGTATATACCGTCAAGTAGTGCCTAAAATATGATCGTATATCAGGGTTATATGGTTACTGGTTACTTCTTTCTTTGTATATATTGTTTCTTTTACTAATGTTTGGCCAGATTACTGCCTGTTGCATTAATCTGTGGCGTATTTAATCATGTTTGCGGACGTTACGGGTGCGTGGTTCGGTCGACCTCATCACATGCTGATTCGCTGGGTGTTTAATTTTCGGCGGGTCGCGCTAAGGGGGGTGTCATACTATGGGCTGTAGCTAAAAATATCGCACGTGAACCTATGTTCTGTTTGTTGTTAAAATAAAGTTGGATACTTTCTCTATAATTTGCTATGGCCCATATAGTCAAACATGGTTACCGATTTTTTTCTAGCATGGGGTTGAAAATTTGGGTTTTTGCATTACTTAACATGGGGATGGTTTCTATTGGTGTGTAACCTTAAGGCAGTCTCGCTGACTGGCGTTACCTGCGTGCATCACCGGTATAAGTAATATATTTATTGGTTTTATATGTGATTTTCTTTGGTAGCATTATACCGAAATGTGTTCTTTGCCTTCTTGGACAAAAAACCCATTAAAATATCGCGAATCTTATCTGCAGTGGCGCCATCTAGCGACCATACTGGGAAGGTTTCATCTGTCTGTTCCATTTGTTGACGGTTGGTACCACCCTGTCGTCTGCTAGGCCTTAATAGACCAAACTATCGTTTATCTAACCACAAATGTGGCTCCAATATTTCGCCAAAGGGGCGGAAGGTGACGATTTCGTTAGGGTGGTGGTGGGGGGGGGGGGGGGGGGCGTCGGGCAGGTCAAAGCATAGAACAGTCTCATGGTTATAATTAAGCCGTGGATAGATCGACCGAAAGAGGACCAGTAAGTGTTATACATATGGATTTCACACTGTTATTGTGTCGTCATTTTTGTATATGGGTTGACCAAATTGTGTACTTTATATGGAAATTGTGCCTTCTGTTCGGGGTATCTGTTGAAGATGAAGGAGGATGAAAATGTCATCTGCTTAAGGTTACACACCAATAAGTCGTGCGTAGAAAAGTATATACCGTCAAGTAGTGCCTAAAATATGATCGTATATCAGGGTTATATGGTTACTGGTTACTTCTTTCTTTGTATATATTGTTTCTTTTACTAATGTTTGGCCAGATTACTGCCTGTTGCATTAATCTGTGGCGTATTTAATCATGTTTGCGGACGTTACGGGTGCGTGGTTCGGTCGACCTCATCACATGCTGATTCGCTGGGTGTTTAATTTTCGGCGGGTCGCGCTAAGGGGGGTGTCATACTATGGGCTGTAGCTAAAAATATCGCACGTGAACCTATGTTCTGTTTGTTGTTAAAATAAAGTTGGATACTTTCTCTATAATTTGCTATGGCCCATATAGTCAAACATGGTTACCGATTTTTTTCTAGCATGGGGTTGAAAATTTGGGTTTTTGCATTACTTAACATGGAGATGGTTTCTATTGGTGTGTAACCTAAAGTCTCGTTCGCCTAGACTTCCGGTTTACTCATTTTGGGGACAAACAAACGAAGCACCTGTTTGCAACGAGTTTAGAATCTCTGCGCACACTGGTATCCTGACTATCTGTGACGTAGGCGTGACGTGTATGTTACGCAAAGAGAGAGACTGGGAACCAGAATACCTGCGCAAAAGCCAGGCGCTGAGGGGTGGGTCCATTGCGGAAGGCCTGGCAATATAATTAAGAATATTTAAGAAATACAGCTGCCCAAAACGGATAGACGACATATTTTTCATTCATTTGCGTCACCACAATGACTAATATCTGTTACGACGGGACAACACGGCTGAGAAACTAACGTTTTTTTGCATTTCCTACGAAAACGAGACATTATGACGTCACACGGATTCTCCCTGAGTGACAACGTTGGCGCAACGCTTCAAACAGAAAACTTACAAAGAATGAAGAACTTTGTCTTTTCGTGATCCAAAAATGATACGAAAACATCCTACTGGTCTTAATTTACCTTTACCATGTGGTTTAATGACGCGTCCGTGTGTTGTTACTCCATGCGCTGCACATTTTGACAGCGGAATGGTTAAGCCGATCACTTGCTCTCGCCATTTTTGTTACCGCGGAGGCACGTGAAACCCTGTGACGTCACTCGCACTTTGGAAAACTCGCGAAAGCCCGGGTGCAGGGCTAAATTTAGAACGCTATTTTTAGCTTTCGAGTGTTGTGAAGACGGATTTTTCCTTGTATATTCCGAAAGTTCTGCGCTCCATCGCCTCCAAATATTTTAACGTCTATCTCCCATAGCCATGTTTAGTGAAATGTTACTCATAGTCTTTAGAATAAACCTGGAAAGAAATTGACTTATAGCTGCCTATAGTTCAACATGGAGCATGTGTGTTTGTTTGTCCTCAAAATCGAAATCTCGCGGCCCGATCGCGGCAACTGTATAGCCCTATTGTACTAAAGTCGCAACGGAATCTCTCCGAACATCGAAATTTCCCGTTTACAAGAAAATATTCACTGATTCGAAGAAAAAAATACTTTCTGTGTGAACTTCAAATCGGGGCCTAATAAGTGTATATCAACTCACGTTTCCTGAGACACTTGCAAATAAACTATAAGCAAACGTTGCTCTGCTGCACTTCGAAGCAGCCGATCGGCTTGATGGCGCCATTCACTGTTTACTGTGACGTCACTGGGCGATACCATTTACATGTTTGTAAGGAGTCATAGGTTTGAATTCCTTTGTAGTGTTTTATCATTGACTCTGTTTTGAAGCATTGACGCATAGTTAAAGTGACTATAGTTAACATGACCACCAACTCGTAATAATATTCTATAATGGGTGAATATAATGTCGGTGAGATACAGAGCGTGTCTACCAATGGGGGCTAAAAGTATAAAAGTAGCGAAGCAAATGCCTCATAGTGGTGTCTTTGATGCCAAACTGCGACTGAATCTTATCTGAAGGATAATTATGATGGTTACATTTGACGTTGGGGCAGAGGGACTATAACTATAACGTAATCTCTGCCGGGAGATCGTTGTTGAATTAAGGACATATGCATAGATAATTATCTTGTCAAAAACGTCTCGAACCCCTTAATGCCCGCCCCCCTCCTCCCCACCACCCTCCCTTCGCGCTACAGAACGCAGTTCCTGTGTCTTTTACGAACTTGGGCCAGGCTACCTGCACAACGTCTAGTATAAATGAAAGCCACTATATAGTGAAGGATACACCAGCTCTCTGTTTGTCGTTTAAACTACAACTTCAGTGAGGAGCCAGAGTAGTCAATTGTGGAATACCATTACAAAGAAAATGCAATTAGCTGAATTACCAAACCATAATGCCGACGAGCAATGTCTGGCAAACGCTTAATGGATGAGCGGTAGGAAAGTGGTGTTGTGTGAAATGATTGTTTGTTATTCAGCGTCATATGTACATAATTCATCACCATTACCATCATTGTCGTTGCCGGCCAATAACACTTGTGGTAATGGGTTTTTGTTTACTGTTAATGCCGACGTTAAATAAAGCTTATCGTGTGGGTGGAGCGTGCGGGTGGGGCGTGCGTGTGGGGCCGTGTGGGGCCGTGTGGTTGGAAGTGTGGGTGGAAGTGTGGGTGGAAGTGTTGGTGGGGCCGTGTGGGAGGGGCCGTGTGGGTGGAAGTGTGGGTGGGGCCGTGTGGGTGGACGTGTGGGTGGGGTTGAGTGAGGGGGGCCGTGTGGGAGGGGCCGTGTGGGTGGAAGTGTGGGAGGGGCCGTGTGGTAGGGGCCGTGTGGGTGAATGTATGCGTAGAAGTGTTGGTGGAAGTGTTGGTGGGGCCGTGTCGGTGAGGCCGTGCGGGTGGGGCCGTGTGGGTGGGGCCGTGTGGGTGGGGCCGTGTGGGTGGGGCCGTGTGGGTGGGGCCGTGTGGGTGGAAGTGTGGGAGGGGCCGTGTGGTAGGGGCCGTGTGGGTGAATGTATGCGTAGAAGTGTTGGTGGAAGTGTTGGTGGGGCCGTGTCGGTGAGGCCGTGCGGGTGGGGCCGTGTGGGTGGGGCCGTGTGGGTGGGGCCGTGTGGGTGGGGCCGTGTGGGTGGGGCCGTGTGGGTTGGGCCGTGTGGGTGGGGCCGTGTGGGTGGGGCCGTGTGGTTGAGGCGTGCGGGTGGGGCCGTGTGGGTGGGGCCATCTGGGTGGGGCCATCTGGGTGGGGCCGTGTTGGTGGGGCCGTCTGGGTGGGGCCAGTGATTGGGCTAATTGCAGCCTACCTTCTTGGGGTCCCATATCTGTCCACTGTCCAAGAGTACGAGACCCTCAGGCTGCTGCATGTCCACTGCAATCAACCACCAATAACGTGCAATCAATTACCAATAAAATGACCAATCACCACCAATAACATGTGAAATCATCATCAATAATGTCTAGCCACGTGTCAGCTAGCGAGACTATATCTAGCCACGTGTCAGGTAGCGAGACTATCTAGCCACGTGTCAGCTAGCGAGACTATGTCTAGCCACGTGTCAGCTAGCGAGACTATGTCTAGCCACGTGTCAGCTAGCGAGACTATGTCTAGCCACGTGTCAGGTAGCGAGACTATATCTAGCCACGTGTCACGTAACGAGACTATATCTAGCCACGTGTCACGTAACGAGACTATATCTAGCCACGTGTCAGCTAGCGAGACTGTATCTAGCCACGTGTCAGCTAGCGAGACTATGTCTAGCCACGTGTCACGTAACGAGACTATGTCTAGCCACGTGTCAGGTAGCGAGACTATATCTAGCCACGTGTCACGTAACGAGACTATATCTAGCCACGTGTCACGTAACGAGACTATATCTAGCCACGTGTCAGCTAGCGAGACTGTATCTAGCCACGTGTCAGTAGCGAGACTATGTCTAGCCACGTGTCACGTACCGAGACTATATCTAGCCAAGTGTCAGGTAACAAGAACATATCTAGCCACGTGTCAGGTAGCGAGACTATATCTAGCCACGTGTCAGGTAGCGAGACTATATCTAGCCACGTGTCACGTAACGAGACTATATCTAGCCACGTGTCAGGTAACGAGACTATGTCCAGCCCGGGATCTGTCCACTAGACTATGTCTAGCCCGGGGTCTGTCCACTAGACTATGTCCAGCCCGGGGTCTGTCCACTAGACTATGTCCAGCCCGGGGTCTGTCCACTAGACTATGTCCAGCCCGGGATCTGTCCACTAGACTATGTCCAGCCCGGGATCTGTCCACTAGACTATGTCCAGCCCGGGGTCTGTCCACTAGACTATGTCTAGCCCGGGGTCTGTCCACTAGACTATGTCCACCCCGGGGTCTGTCCACTAGACTATGTCCAGCCCGGGATCTGTCCACTAGACTATGTCCAGCCCGGGGTCTGTCCACTAGACTATGTCCAGCCCGGGATCTGTCCACTAGACTATGTCCAGCCCGGGGTCTGTCCACTAGACTATGTCCAGCCCGGGATCTGTCCACTAGACTATGTCTAGCCCGGGATCTGTCCACTAGACTATGTCCAGCCCGGGGTCTGTCCACTAGACTATGTCCAGCCCGGGGTCTGTCCACTAGACTATGTCCAGCCCGGAATCTGTCCGCTAGACTATGTCCAGCCCGGGGTCTGTCCACTAGACTATGTCCAGCCCGGAATCTGTCCGCTAGACTATGTCTAGCCCGGGGTCTGTCCACTAGACTATGTCCAGCCCGGGATCTGTCCACTAGACCATGTCCAGCCTGGGATCTGTCCACTAGAAGATGTCCAGCCCGGGATCTGTCCGCTAGACTATGTCCAGCCCGGGGTCTGTCCACTAGACTATGTCCAGCCCGGGGTCTGTCCACTAGACTATGTCCAGCCCGGGGTCTGTCCACTAGACTATGTCCAGCCCGGGATCTGTCTACTAGAAGATGTCCAGCCCGGGGTCTGTCCACTAGATTATGTCCAGCCCGGGGTCTGTCCACTAGACTATGTCTAGCCCGGGATCTGTCCACTAGACTATGTCCAGCCCGGGGTCTGTCCACTAGACTATGTCCAGCCCGGGATCTGTCTACTAGACTATGTCCAGCCCGGGGTCTGTCCACTAGACTATGTCCAGCCCGGAATCTGTCCACTAGACTATGTCCAGCCCGGGATCTGTTCACTAGACTATGTCCAGCCCGGGGTCTGTCCACTAGACTATGTCCAGCCCGGGGTTTGTCCACTAGACTATGTCCAGCCCGAGGTCTGTCCACTAGACTATGTCTAGCCCGGGGTCTGTCCACTAAACTATGTCCAGCCCGGGATCTGTCCACTAGACAATGTCCAGCCCGGGATCTGTCCACTAGACTATGTCCAGCCCGGGGTCTGTCCACTAGACTATGTCCAGCCCGGGGTCTGTCCACTAGACTATGTGCAGCCGGGGATCTGTCCACTAGACTATATCCAGCCCGGGATCTGTCCACCAGGCTATTTCCAGCCCGGGGTCTGTCCACTAGACTATGTCTAGCCCGGGGTCTGTCCACTAGACTATGTCCAGCCCGGGATCTGTCCACTAGACTATGTCCAGCCCGGGATCTGTCCACCAGACTATGTCCAGCCCGGGGTCTGTCCACTAGACTATGTCTAGCCCGGGCTCTGTCCACTAGACTATGTCCAGCCCGGGGTCTGTCCACTAGACTATGTCCAGCCCGGGGTCTGTCCATTAGAAGATGTCCAGCCAGGGGTCTGTCCACTAGACTATGTCCAGCCCGGGGTCTGTCCACTAGACGGGTGTGGGCGAGCTGTGTGTGGACTCACCGCGTCTGTTGGAGGGCGGGGTGGCTGTCCCTGACAACATCTGTTGGGTCTGTGGTGCCATCGCACTGGTGTGTAACGCAGAGTCTGAACTCGTCCTGGAAAACAAGGCGAAAACGTCAGTAAAACACACAACAATAATCACATGGTTCATTCATCGGTAAATACAGTCAGACCCCGTTTATCCGACACCCGTAAAAACATATTATTAACACACTAAAGCAATTTCAGAACTGCCGTAGCGTCGCCTTTCCGTCCATATTTTGTCCACGAATTTCCATGAGCTGATCCCAAGATGCACGAATGGCAGGCTGTCAATAAAAGGGACAGGAAAAATACCCCCCCCCCCTCCCACCCCCTATTTCATTACAGGGAACAACGCGACAAGCAATCGTCATAACATCAAAAGGACGATACTAAAGAGGTAGGTCTTAAAGCTACTACGACAAGGGTGTGTTTCGGCGACGACAAAACTGAAAAGTTTTGTGTTTTGACGCCCCTTTAAAGGATACTTCAAAGGCCATTGGGCCAATAAAACTCTCGGCTCTATCGGACAGGACATGCCCCCAGCACATCCCGCACACCAACTGAGTTTAGCTGGGAGTTTGTTGGTTGGTTGATTTACGTCGGTTGCTTAAACTTTTGTATGACATCACGACAGTGGGAAGGGTCAAGGCTGAGAAGAGCCACGTCTCTGGAGTAACCCCCTACTCTTTGCAAAGAAAGACATGGGACCTTTATCCCGCATACGGCATTTGCCCAGGTGGGGTTCGAACCACGCGCCGGTCGCTTTGGGCTGACCTAGCAGGGGGGCCACGCTGGCGACGATGCAATATAGGGGTGGTAGTAGTCTCACCATATCTTTTAATAAATAGCTCCTGATAATAAGCCCCCCCGCCACCCCCCTCCCCCTCCGGCACGCCCCCCCCACCCCCAGATCATCCACATCCCATCATGCCCGTCAGACCGTAGCCGTCACCAAAGGGCACCCCACTGAGCCCCACTGTGACCGAAGTACATCTTGGGACTACGGCAGTCGAGGCCAGCCAACCCCCCCCCCCCCCCCCAACCCCCTCCACCCTTTAATAAGCCCGCCCTGGCAGAATGCAACCCGACAAACCTTTTCATATAATATCTATATATAGTATACATTGTGTATCTCACATTATGCTCTTCGCGCTCTCCGCCCTAAAATTAGTTAGCGTGAAAAAAGTAAAAGTTTGCACCCTCCCCCCCCCCTCCCCCGCCCCCGGTGCCCCACTCACGTGATCCCAACGAGACACCGTGATATGAAAGTCGATTCACGGCTCGTTTAAGTTTAAGTTTAAATGATAAGATGTGAAATGGTGGTGGGGAGGGGAGAGAGATGCCCGTTCTATATCCTCAAGGTCAAGACCAGGATTAACACACTGATAGGCTGACTTACTGGCTAACAAAGTTAGCAAACCTGATGAACCCAAGTCACATGCACAGAGCGGGCAGCGCCGCATCGTGGATCGCATACACAATCCCTTAATACTTAGCTATACTAATTGCCAAAGTCGACTTATATCACGTGATATTTCAATTACCTAACATAATAAAATATAATCGAAAGCTTATATATATATATAGTCTTCGACGGTCATTGGCTCGTTTATATAAATTCCAAGAGCAGAAGGATACGCCAATACCGAAGAAGTCGGTCAGAGGTAGTAGTTGGTCCCCAGCGAGAAATATGGACTTCAAGTGAACGCGCAGGCGGACGGCTGGGGGTGCGATGGGAAAGGTTGCAGGGGGGGGGGGGGGCGGGGATGGCGGCGCGGGGGCGCAAGCGGAAGAAGGAACAGCCAAGGTCGGCGCCGTAACGAGGCTGATTACGTGTCTGAATGACCTTGAAGCGGCACACGGATCACCAGCCTCGGGTGGGCTGGTCCTTTAGGAGGAGACACTGGTGACCGCACCAATGTCAACATTTTGGTGACGTAGTACCCAAGAAAGCCACACCTTTCTACAGGAGATGGTCCATTTTGGTGAACAAAAATACCTTGTCAACATCCACAGGTATTTCTTGCATACCATAAGTGTGAACTTACACGCTTAACACGTAACTACATCATTCCTACTTTAACTATTTCTCAAGCTTCTCGGGAAACATATTGCTGCGTGCGTAACTTTATTTAGCACAAGTACATTGAGTAAATACTATAATATCTATGATGTAGCACTTGTGACGCCCCATTAAAAGACACGGCAGGGCAAGGGAATAACCCAGCGAGTTATAAATAGGGATTCCGTCACGGCGTTTCGTCATAGTGCGGGGCTGTCTGTGTTTCTTACACAAGACAGACAGACAGCCTGGGTGGGAGGCACGGTGGTCAGTCTCATGGCGACACGACTTGACAACGGTCGCCTGTAGCAGACGGACAGGGTAGCTAGGACGTGTGAGGGCGGTGAGCAATGCGTTCATCAGCCGCGCGGTAACACTCCCTACATTCGACTCATTCCGCTAGGGGCGGAGCGGAGGAACGGAGCGCCACCTAGCGACTGATCGCGTACGTGGTAGTATTTCTCCCCCGTCCTCACCCCCACCCCACACGATACGCTATCCTACGCAAAGCGCCATATGACAAAGTAAATAGTTTTAAAGACCAGACACCGTATGGCCTCCACACTGAACACGCGAGTAACAGGGGACATACATCCCTACAGCGATGTATCCTCGCGAACCCTCGCCGTGTGCGACTGTTGACAGCAGAAACCACGTGTCACAATGTCAGGATGATTCGACCCTGCGCCATACATCTGTATAGATATACAACGTCTTGGATCATCCCTATAATAAATAGATCAGGGCTATATCTGACCTTACTTGTGCGCATTCAATACATAGAACTTCTTTCGATTAATACAAGCAGAAAAGAGAGAATGGTTTCGGCGGCGGGGAGGAAGGTGTGGCGGGGGGGGGGGGGTGAATGGTGTGGGGGGGGGGGGGGTGAATGGTGTGGGGGGGGGGGTGAATGGTGTGGGGGGGGGCTTCTACATGATCTCATGACCAGCGGTAAAACGAACATCTGCCCTGTCTGTGGCCGACATTACAAGACGCCAGCCCCACGAAAATGATGCAGATGTGTAGTATAGGCAAATAGGTGGCGCTTTATCATGAAATCGTTTTCGCATCTCGGTCGGCTCGGGCTGGAGCTGGCAACACCAGTCTCTCACACCACCACACACGTACCGCCTGTGTAGTGTAGTGTAGCGTATGGGCGGCCGTCGGGTACTCAAGTGGGTTTTTTGCTCGGGCACGCCGCAGCCTGCCTCTCGCTGTTGCCTGCCTCTCCAGGAGAGCCACCATGGCTGTAAGAGCCAGATAGCTTTTGGCCAGGGGGACGAAGGTATGGCAACAGGTAGGCAGAAAAATACCGAGGGAGGAGGATAGGGCAGGAGGGAGGGGGGGGGGGGGAGGGGGGGGGGCGGGCGCGATGGCGGAAGGGAATATTGGGCCCGTAAGGCATCCAGATGAACGCTACACTTCAAAACAGAGACTGGGAGAGGCGTGATGGCGGGCGGGTTGGGGGGGGGCAGGGAAAGGCACGTCAGGAGGGGTTGGCGTAGAGGGTTGTGGTGGTGGGGAGAGGGGGGGGGGGGTAGGAAGGCAGGGCACAGTATCCCGGTGGTTATTCCTTCATAAATCCGCTACCAGCTATCAGCGCGGCCGCACTAAACAAACTTGTGGGCCAAGAGACAATCTGGCCTAACAAGAGAAGTATAGGCCGCTACACTATACAGACAGACAATCCGGACTAACTACAGACGTATGGGCCGCTACACTATACAGACAGACAATCCGGACTAACTACAGACGTATGGGCCGCTACACTATACAGACAGACAATCTGGCCTAACAAGAGAAGTATAGGCCGCTACACTATACAGACAGACAATCCGGACTAACTACAGACGTATGGGCCGCTACACTATACAGACAGACAATCTGGCCTAACAAGAGAAGTATAGGCCGCTACACTATACAGACAGACAATCCGGACTAACTACAGACGTATGGGCCGCTACCCTATACAGACAGACAATCTGGCCTAACAAGAGAAGTATAGGCCGCTACACTATACAGACAGACAATCAGGACTAAATACAGACGTATGGGACGCTACACTATACAGACAGACAATCCGGACTAACTACAGACGTGAGGGCCGCTACCCTATACAGACAGACAATCTGGCCTAACAAGAGAAGTATAGGCCGCTACACTATACAGACAGACAATCCGGACTAACTACAGACGTATGGGCCGCTACACTATACAGACAGACAATCCGGACTAACTACAGACGTATGGGCCGCTACACTATACAGACAGACAATCCGGACTAACAACAGACGTATGGGCCGCTACCCTATACAGACAGACAATCCGGACTAACTACAGACGTATGGGCCGCTACACTACACAGACAGACAATCCGGACTAACAACAGACGTATAGGCCGCTACCCTATAAAGACAGACAATCCGGACTAACTACAGACGTATGGGCCGCTACACTATACAGACAGACAATCCGGACTAACTACAGACGTATGGGCCGCCACACTTTTCAGACAGACAATCCGGACTAACTACAGACGTATGGGCCGCTACCCTATACAGACAGACAATCCGGACTAACTACAGACGTATGGGCCGCTACCCTATACAGACAGACAATCCGGACTAACTACAGACGTATGGGCCGCTACCCTATACAGACAGACAATCCGGACTAACTACAGACGTATGGGCCGCTACACTATACAGACAGACAATCCGGACTAACTACAGACGTATGGGCCGCTACACTATACAGACAGACAATCCGGACTAACTACAGACGTATGGGCCGCTACCCTATACAGACAGACAATCCGGATTAACTACAGACGTATGGGCCGCTACACTATACAGACAGACAATCCGGACTAACTACAGACGTATGGGCCGCTACACTATACAGACACACAATCCGGACTAACTACAGACGTATGGGCCGCTACACTATACAGACAGACAACCCGGACTAACTACAGACGTATGGGCCGCTACACTATAGACAGACAATCCGGACTAACGACAGACGTATAGGCCACTACACTATACAGACAGACAATCCGGATTAACTACAGACGTATGGGCCGCTACCCTATACAGACAGACAATCCGGATTAACTACAGACGTATGGGCCGCTACACTATACAGACAGACAATCCGGACTAACTACAGACGTATGGGCCGCTACACTATACAGACAGACAATCCGGACTAACTACAGACGTATAGGCCACTACACTATACAGACAGACAATCCGGACTAACTACAGACGTATGGGCCGCTACACTATACAGACAGACAATCCGGACTAACTACAGACGTATGGGCCGCTACACTATACAGACAGACAATCCGGACTAACTACAGACGTATGGGCCGCTACACTATACAGACAGACAATCCGGACTAACTACAGACGTATGGGCCGCTACCCTATACAGACAGACAATCCGGATTAACTACAGACGTATGGGCCGCTACACTATACAGACAGACAATCCGGACTAACTACAGACGTATGGGCAGCTACCCTATACAGACAGACAATCCGGACTAACTACAGACGTATGGGCCGCTACACTATACAGACAGACAACCCGGACTAACTACAGACGTATGGGCCGCTACACTATACAGACAGACCATCCGGATTAACTACAGACGTATGGGCCGCTACACTATACAGACAGACAATCCGGATTAACTACAGACGTATGGGCCGCTACCCTATACAGACAGACAATCCGGATTAACTACAGACGTATGGGCCGCTACACTATACAGACAGACAATCCGGACTAACTACAGACGTATGGGCCGCTACACTATACAGACAGACAATCCGGACTAACTACAGACGTATGGGCCGCTACCCTATACAGACAGACAATCCGGACTAACTACAGACGTATGGGCCGCTACACTATACAGACAGACAACCCGGACTAACTACAGACGTATGGGCCGCTACACTATAGACAGACAATCCGGACTAACGACAGACGTATAGGCCACTACACTATACAGACAGACAATCCGGACTAAATACAGACGTATGGGCCGCTACATTATACAGACAGACAATCCGGACTGACTACAGACGTATGGGCCGCTACACTATACAGACAGACAATCCGGACTAACTACAGACGTATGGGCCGCTACATTATACAGACAGACAATCCGGACTGACTACAGACGTATGGGCCGCTACACTATACAGACAGACAATCCGGACTAACTACAGACGTATGGGCCGCTACATTATACAGACAGACAATCCGGACTAACTACAGACGTATGGGCCGCTACACTATACAGACAGACAATCCGGACTAACTACAGACGTATGGGCCGCTACCCTATACAGACAGACAATCCGGATTAACTACAGACGTATGGGCCGCTACACTATACAGACAGACAATCCGGACTAACTACAGACGTATGGGCCGCCACACTATACAGACAGAAAATCCGGATTAACTACAGACGTATGGGCCGCTACACTATACAGACAGACAATCCGGACTAACTACAGACGTATGGGCCGCTACACTATACAGACAGACAATCCGGACTAACTACAGACGTATGGGCCGCCACACTATACAGACAGAAAATCCGGATTAACTACAGACGTATGGGCCGCTACACTATAGACAGACAATCCGGACTAACTACAGACGTATGGGCCGCTACACTACACAGACAGACAATCCGGACTGACTACAGACGTATGGGCCGCTACACTACACAGAGAGACAATCCGGACTAACAAAAGACGTATGGGCCGCTACCCTATACAGACAGACAATCCGGACTAACTACAGACGTATGGGCCGCTACCCTATACAGACAGACAATCCGGACTAACTACAGACGTATGGGCCGCTACACTATACAGACAGACAATCCGGACTAACTACAGACGTATGGGCCGCCACACTATACAGACAGAAAATCCGGATTAACTACAGACGTATGGGCCGCTACACTATACAGACAGACAATCCGGACTAACTACAGACGTATGGGCCGCTACACTATACAGACAGACAATCCGGACTAACTACAGACGTATGGGCCGCCACACTATACAGACAGAAAATCCGGATTAACTACAGACGTATGGGCCGCTACACTATAGACAGACAATCCGGACTAACTACAGACGTATGGGCCGCTACACTACACAGACAGACAATCCGGACTGACTACAGACGTATGGGCCGCTACACTACACAGACAGACAATCCGGACTAACAAAAGACGAATGTATTGTACATATGAAGGCTTAAAAACAAACATATCCCGGGGCAATGTAACGAGATATGATTCAAATCCGTCCCAGATGCACGCGCCAGGCGATCAATTTAAAGTGCCGATCAGCCTGTTGCTTACCAACTGATCCATAGGGATTTATTAGTCTACATCAATGTAAAACTGGTATTCACTATTACATGTATCTACCCATTTATTGACCCACCACGCAGCTAATCTAGAGCAAACCGCAGGACATATCTAGGCAAGCGAGCGAGGAATGACAAGTTGATGGTTATATATAGTGGTAAACAGAGCCTTCTCCCCCCCCCCCCCCCACCCCGACATCCGCCCTACCCTCGACCCCCCCCCCCCCCCAAGACGCCACGTGTTGACAGCAGACGCGGCACGAGCACGCAAGAGGTAACATCCTTGGACGCGATGTGACGTCCACGGGATTTCAGCGCTGACGTCGCCAAGGTTGGCGTTGACGCGACCAGTAGCCACTCACCACTGATACCGTTACGCTAAAACCACTACTTCTATTTCGGGAATACTACAGCACGGAAAGCGCGACGGCCACTACGCGCGGTATTAACACGATCAGGAAGTAACAATTAACAACCGACAAAAAAGCTTGTCATGACGTCAGGGGTCCAGTTGGTCAGTGGGGAAAACCGTACATCATCGGGATTTATGACGCCTACATACGTGAGGAGGGGCTTCACTCGAGTGGACTCTTCACGCCAGAGATCAATGTTCCTATATGCACTATATATATATATGCCAAATTGGACCTGTTGAGGCCATGCCTGTTTACATCCAAGAAATGTACATACATACTTGGAACACAGCCACTGGCCGATTAATTAATTCACTGTCGATTCCATTGAATTAAGCGAGAATGTACATTGTAAACACAGAGCTGCCACATGGAAAAGACGCTTACTAATTGTATCAAGGAATGGATTACAGAAAACAACAACCTGGACGTCGCAATTGTGGTACATTTCAGTGAATGGACCAGCAAGAGAGGGACAACAATGACATGTCGCTACGTCATCAGTTCCGTCGCCGCCTCTTCAGAGGCAACACTAGAAATGAACATTCAAGCAGTATATTCTGTAATTTTTTGTATTACCAACTTCTTCCCCATGTCAAATAAGTATATTCTGTTTTGAATTTAAATCTTGAAAGCCTGCGCGCGATATAAATAAACCGCGCAGTTTCATGTTGAAATTGTTGTTTTACTGACTCTCAGAGATATAAAACATATATGCATTATAATGTTGCGATACTTTTAGTCTTGATTCTGTAATGTAAAAAATCTAAGATGGCGCATGTAAGTATATCGCTTTAGCCAAATAAGGAATCAACACATCCCGGGAAATGACAAGGGGGTGAGAGGGGGGGTGAGAGGAGCTGAGAGGGGGTGGGTGGCTTAACCAGTGTAGGCGGTCATACCGCGGCGACATAAGCGCATCCTGGGAGATGAAAAGAGGGTGGGAGTCATTCCTCCATTAATAGCTCCAATCATTTGTTCCATTATTAGCCCCCGTCTTACACGCAAACGTGTTCATAATAGTTCCAGCGTGATTGGCTGAGTAAACGTGGTATATTATCGCCCAGGTGGGAGGGATGACTCGTTCAGGAAGGATAGGGTGGTGGTGGTGGTGGTGGAGGGGGTGGGGGTGGGGCTTTGGAAGGTCACGGTACGGTAATCGATACGGCTTTCATAAGAACAACACAAGAACACGTATAATCGCCGAGTTGTGGCAATGCAACCAATGTTTTATTGCGCTCCGGACTCATCATTTGTCAGACTGGTGGGGTGAGTGGAAGCGATGGTGGGGGATGGGGGCGGGGGGTATTATGAAGCAGACACGATCGCTGCCCACCCACACATACACACATAGACACAGGTCAGTTGATCGAAGGCTATTTATCGTGAAGTCTCCGGCGTACGACGGTGGGCTATTCCGGGTGGCCGCGGCCGAGCGGGTCTACACGCTTCTTTCCCGACCTTTTTTTGACGCGTTATCACTGATAATAACCCCTTTACAAGAGTTGTCACCCCGGCGGCAGCGAGTCACCATGGCAACAGCACGGAGTGCCCCACACCTAAACCAGGTCACGTGACGCGTGTACCCACTTCTCGAGATTTTTGTTGGCATAGGTGAAGTGTTACCATATACACACACACTGTCACCATATACACACACACTGTCACACACAAGCACCACGACCCCCCATACCCACACCTACTCTCTCATGAGTCTCGCGATCGCCCACGCAAGCGGATTTCGTAGAAATTACGGTGAGCCATCAATTAAAGAGAACACCAGCCACCTTCAATAAAGCACTAAGGCGTACACTACATTGACGTAAGATAATCACTTCACTGGATATCATCAGTATCCCCATAATACGCCCCCCCCCCTAAACAGCTTTCACATTCCTCTACCCCCCCCCACTCCCCCTACACACACACGCACAATACACCCCACCCCACCTTCCCCTATCCCCCATAGCTCTCGCCTGTCTCTGCCCGCCCTCAATAAACCCACCCCACCTAGCTCTAACCTCTCTACCCCGTCCCTCCAATACACCACAATTAGCTCTAACCTCTCTCTACCCCCACCCCCCAATATATCACACCTTTCTTTACCCCTCCTTCATAGCTCTAACCTCTCGTTATGCCCCCCCCCCCACACACACTTTCCTCTACACCCACTCAAAATCTCACGTTCCTCTATGCCCATCAACCCCCCCCCCCCACCTACCCCCCACCGCCATATATTCCACCAGCCTCAAACCATGTCCACTACCACCCGCCCGCCCCCATGTCCCACCTCCCTATACCACCCCGCATCCCCCAATACTTCACACCTTCCTCCAGCATCCCCCCCCCCCTCCCCATAGATCCCACCTTCCTCCAACACCATCCCTCCCTCCCTCCTCCTTCTCAGTCCAAGGTTCGGTGCCCGGCAGTTTGAACGTTGGCGTTTTGCGGCGCGTACAAGCCGCCATATGACCGGTCCCAGCAGCGCCTTATATAGCGGCACCGGTGAACCACAGGTAGGGCGCCAAGTCAGGATGCCTCATGACAAGGGTCAAGGTCAGATACCCTCCTAGCTCGCCCTCAGAGTCGAAGGCGCTCACCGGATACCAGGAAGTGCCTGCCTAACGACACGCCCGTCTGTCACCCTCTCCACCCCACACTCCTTCCCGTTACACACCCCTCGACTCCCTCAGGGTGAAACAAACGTTTGCCGTAGTCTTGGTGCGGTGGAGAAGAAGGCGGCGGGGGGTGGGCGGGGGGGGAGGGGAGGCTGTGGGAGGAGGGCGAGAGTTAAAGAAGGGAAAAGGCAGGTGTGTGTGTGTGGGGTGGGGTGGGGGGTAAATTAGGGGAAAGGCGGGAGTTGGGGAGGGCCCATATACATAGGGGTTAAGGGTGTCCTCTCGTAGAAGATGGAGGTCATCAAAGGTGGGCAGCGGTCCTTCGATTTCTGAGCAGGCCCACCCTGTGTGGTGCGCGCCATCGGTGATAACTACATATCTATACATATCTCCTGTTGTCCTCCGCCGATGGGTGTCACCCAGTGTCCCAGTGGGTAGCGCGTTCGGCCATTGCCGAGTGCGCCCTACTAGGCCAGCCCAAGCGGCCGGTGCGTGGTTCAACTCCCACCTGTGCCAATGTCGTATGTTTGTTCAGGATGAAGATCACATGTGTTTATTTTTCTCGCAAAGAGTAAGGGGTTACTACCGGACACAGATATGGCTCTTCTGACCCTTCCCATTGACCCCGATATGACCTAAATCGGGTCCTTCATCCTTCTTACTCCACTGTTACGCTGATGTAGGCCACCTTTGTCACACTGTGAGATCTGTCTCTGAGAGACTGACACCGGGCTAAAGCGCCCTGAGGAAGGCACTGGTACTACCCCTCTCATTCCTCATACCGGGTGCAAGCCTGGAGGTGTCTATCAGCAGGGCGTGTTTCTCCGAGGATAACGCGGACAGATCATTCATGTTGGCAAAGGCCTTTTGTCCCATTATAGCTCACGTATTACTCATCGCTGGCGTTAGAGATAGAGATTTTGTGACTGCAAACATGGAAGATGACCCTGGCGTGGCCTCAGTCTGGCGGGCGAGCACTGCCTTAGCGCCACGGTGCGGCTGGTGCCTGCGCAATGGGACGGTTCTCTTTGTATACATTCTCGGCGTGATAGGTTGGTTGGTTGATTATTCAAGACGCTTTAACCACTTTTGGTCATATCGCGTCAATGGAAGAAGGGAGGGAGAGGGAAGCCATGTTTCCGGGGGGTAACCCCCTACTCTTTATGAAGAATGACATGGGATCTTTATCCTGCGACCGCACAGACATGGCCACAGCAGGGCCCCTCAGGTGGCCAGAGCACTCAACGCGAGCGCTCTAGCCCACTGAGCTATCGCGCCGGCCCCCGGCGTGAGAGGAGACCAGTGCTGGTGTCGAGCTCGAGCGGGTGGCTGGGGACCAGCGGCATACCGACTCACTGACCTACATCTCGACCGCCACTGACCTGCTTCTTGGCCGCCAGGGACAGGAGTGGGGGAGGGGGGGGGGGGTGGCGAAGGGCGGTCGGTTGGAGTAGGGGGCGTCAGGTTGTTAAAGCGGGGCGTAGCGGGTGGGGCAGGGGAAGGGTCGGTGGTCAGCGGGGACATTGTCCTCAACGGGCCGTACCTCAGCTGGTCCAGGCAGCCACTGGAGGAGGGGTGGGGGAGGGGGCAACTCCGACCACGTCCCCAGAGGTAGTTGCCCAGGCTAACGATCCTACAATCCACGTCCCCAGAGGTAGTTGCCCAGGCTAGCGAACCTACAAGCCACGTCCCAGATGTAGTTGCCCAAGCTAGCGGACCCACAAGCCACGTCCCAGATGTAGTTGCCCAGGCTAGCGGGCCCACAAGCCACGTCCCAGAGGTAGTTGCCCAGGCTAGCGCGCCTACAGTCCACGTCCCAGAGGTAGTTGGCCAGGCTAGCGGGCCCACAAGCCACGTCCCGTGAGGTAGTTCCCCAGGCTAGCGGGCCCACAAGCCACGTCCCAGAGGTAGTTGCCCAGGCTAGCGCGCCTACAGTCCACGTCCCAGAGGTATAGTTGACCCGGCTGACGGACCCGCACATGCACGCAGTCGCTGGGTAAGTGACTATCATTAGTATACAAATATGGATTGCACCTTGTCATAAAGCGGCTTCCGCTGGTTGCCGTTAGAGGCACCACTATAACCTGATCGACAGCCACAGTATAAACTGTACGACTGATTGAGAATGAATTGCTCGAATGGATTCTCTAAGTGCGACTCTTCATTGCTAGGGTTATAACAGTACAATACATTATCACGATTCGGATCCATACACATTGCTTCCCTATCTTCATCATCATAATGACCACTGGTCCTTGTTAACCCATCCCTCATCCCACATGAACAATGCTTTCATCGATATCACAAACCCATAAGTCCCATCTGCACCGAACCCCATACAAACCTCCAGTCTCTGCCACTCCATCTCAAACCCCACATGAACCTCCAGTCTCTGCCACCCCATCTCAAACCCCATATGAACCTCCAGTCTCTGCCACCCCATCTCAAACCCCATATGAACCTCCAGTCTCTGCAACCCCATCTCAAACCCCATATGAACCTCCAGTCTCTGCCACCCCATCCTGAACCTCCAGTCTCTGCCACCCCATCTTGAACGTCCAGTCTCTGCCACCCCATCCTGAACCCCACATGAACCTCCAGCCTCTGCCACCCCATCCTGAACCTCCAGTCTCTGCCACCCCATCTTGAACCCCACATGAACCTCCAGTCTCTGCCACCCCATCTTGAACCTCCAGTCTCTGCCACCCCATCTTGAACCTCCAGTCTCTGCCACCCCATCTTGAACCCCACATGAACCTCCAGCCTCTGCCACCCCATCCTGAACCTCCAGTCTCTGCCACCCCATCCTGAACCTCCAGTCTCTGCCACCCCATCCTGAACCTCCAGTCTCTGCCACCCCATCTTGAACCTCCAGTCTCTGCCACCCCATCTTGAACCCCACATGGACCTCCAGTCTCTGCCACCCACCCCCTCCATAAACCTACTCTCCATTAGCCTTCCCCGACCCTCATGTGCAGCATGGTTCACACCAGCCCCAAATCCATCCCAGAGTTAATACCAACAAATACAGCACAGCATGGCAATTAAGCGTTGAATTATTTACGCGCGTCTCTGCTTGTGGCTATCCACAACACCGCATTATACACCAAGCCATTCAACTGGCCATTCACCGAGACAGAGCTACCCCGGGCCATCCACCGGGAGAGAGAGGGACACCGGGCCATCCACCGGGACAGAGAGGGACACCGGGCCATCCACCGGGACAGAGAGGGACACCGGGCCATCCACCGGGAGAGAGATGGACACCGGGCCATCCACCGGGACAGAGATGGACACCGGGCCATCCACCGGGACAGAGAGGGACACCGGGCCATTCACCGAGACAGAGTGGGACACCGAGCCATCCACCGGAACAGAGAGGGACACCGGGCCATCCACCGGGACAGAGAGGGACACCGGGCCATCCACCGGGAGAGAGATGGACACCGGGCCATCCACCGGGACAGAGATGGACACCGGGCCATCCACCGGGACAGAGAGGGACACCGGGCCATCCACTGGGACAGAGAGGGACACCGGGCCATCCACCGGGAGAGAGATGGACACCGGGCCATCCACCGGGACAGAGATGGACACCGGGCCATCCACCGGGACAGAGAGGGACACCGGGCCATTCACCGAGACATAGGTACACCGGGCCATCCCCCGGGACAGAGAGGGCCAACGGGCCATTTGACCGGGCCATCCACCGGGACAGAGAGGGCCAACGGGCCATTTCACCCGGCCATCCATCTATACTAATAAAATGAAGCTGTCTGTCCCACTATGCCGCGGCATGCAAGAGCCCGTTGGCACTAGCAGCCGCCTTGAAAGTATATCCAACTGAACCACTGGATGCACTGCTTGGTCCACCTTGGATGTATCAACTCGCTCTTACATGTCAACGCTATCGCATAAGTGTCAACACTACCGCTCGGTGCTTATCACCTTATCCCGCGCATAATATCGCTTTCGGGTGATTATCCATGTCTGCGGCGGGCTACTTGGCTTGGTGCCAACAGTAATAATATTTCTCCCAAAGCCTTATCGCCCGAACCGTCATCAAAGCAAACAAATCCCGTACTGTCTCGCGCCCACAACTTCCCATCAGTAGCAAGAGAACGAACTCTGCCCGGGGAACCATGCCTATTTCAATTGATTTGATCTTTTTGATCTTTGATCCAATTTTACAGTATAGTTAAGCGGTCTACACGTCAATTCTATAGATCCAACCAGGACGTCAGGCAGATATTATCCACTGAAGGTAGTAGTGCTACGTTAAATGACGAACAACGGACGGGAAACAGCCCCTTTTTAAACTCAATCAACCCTTTTTTTTTTACTCAATCAATGTATGAGATTGGGCCTTAGTTTTAATGCACTGATATTCGTTTATTATCGTGCTTTAGCCGCAATTTGAATATTCTGTACTGGATGCACAATAATTGCACAGGGTTTAAATAGATATATCCCGTTATTCCGTAGCTCCCGGTCTCAATTTATGTCAATATAATTATCGATATTATTTCTGCCCAATGTCTACCTTCTGCCTGCTACTATTTGACGTATAAAACAAAATACTGTCATACTGTTATTTCTTTCGCTTATTACTGCGAACGCTACCGCGAGCGGGGCGGCTAGTTGTACTACAGGGACAGAGAGGGCCAATGGGCCACTCACCGAAACATAGAGGCATATCGAGCCAGAGGCACACCGGGCCAGAGGCACACCGGGCCAGAGGCACACCGGGCCAGAGGCACACCGGGCCAGAGGCACACCGGGCCAGAGGCACATCGGGCCAGAGGCACACCGGGCTGGAGGCGTATCGAGCCAGAGGCACACCGGGCCAGAAGCACACCGGGCCAGAGGCACACCGGGCCAGAGGCACACCGGGCCAGAGGCACACCGGGCTGGAGGCGTATCGAGCCATAGGCACCTATTATCCTGGTGATAGTACGGTTTTTTTCTCCGAGGAACGTGTATATCATCATAATTACCACGATAATTACCGGGCTAGAGGCGTATCGAGCCAGAGGCACACCGGGCCACTTACCCGGCTAGAGGCGTATGGAGGGCAAGGAAAGCGGCGTGTGGGTGGGTGGGGTTGGGGGTGGGGGGTATAGCGGCGCACAGGCGAGATTGCAGTGCCTTAGCACAGATGAGAAGCAGTAGAGGGCGGTGGAGCGGGGTGGGCAGTGGATTTACCAATGGCAAGTCCGCCGGCTAACATCGAGGTCAAACTCACACGCAACATTCATCCATCCATTCAAGCACGACCATAACACCACCCTCGCACCCAGCATCCCCCCCCCCCACCACCCTCGCACCCAGCATCCCCCCACCACCCTCGCACCCAGCATCCCCCCCCCACCACCCTCGCACCCAGCACCCCCCCCCCACCACACTCGCACCCAGCATCCCCCCACCACCCAGCATCCCCCCCACCACCCTCGCACCCAGCATCCCCCCACCACCCTCGCATCCAGCATCCCCCCCACCACCCTCGCACCCAGCATCCCCCCCACCACCCTCGCACCCAGCATCCCCCTACCACCCTCGCACCAAGCATCCCCCCACCACCCTCGCACCAAGCATCCCCCCACCACCCTCGCACCCAGCATCCCCCCACCACCCTCGCACCCAGCATCCCCCCACCACCCCACTCAGTTTCCAGAAAGCCAAAAAAAAAACACACACATGAAAACGACATCCCATTGACGGCCGTGCAGCGAGTAACGCGCGGCCGTGGGACGGACGGCGACGCCACCTCTTCGCGGCTCCTAAATAAGGCACACATAACAAGCAGCGGGATCCATTTGGCCGCATTATGTTGCCAGATAGCCCGCCCCACGGGGCCGTCCTTCCCGCCGACCGCTGGGCCTTAATAAGCCGGAGGGGTGGCCGCCCGCCCCCGCACCAAGGAGACGGGCGCCTAGTGACTGCATGGGGTGAATGGAAGACGAGCCGTACGGGGAGGGGTGGGTGAGGACAGAGGGGAGGGGAGGGGGCCGGGGGGTGCTGGACAAGCGGAACAATATCTCTCCTGACAGCTAGGGACACCCAGAGTCTTTGAGAGCGAGGTCGGTGACCCTATTAATGGTCAGTAGCGGGGAAGGGTTGCAGAACGTAGGCGGGGAAGGTGATAATAGCTAATAATGTTGCAATGAACTAACATTATCACAGCGTCAGGGGAGGTCATCAGTACGACAAAGCTACATTACGCAAAAAAAAATTCACTATCCTGGTCTATTATCCGGGTGATATTAGGGTATTTTTCTCCGAGTAACGTCTACCATCGTAATTACCATTATGATTACCGGCCAATTGTGACTCAATTGACAGATTTTAGGAAAAATACACAGTAACCGATAAAGTTATGAGCTTTACAACGCAGTAGGGGTCCAAAGTAACAGTCACAAAATGTCCTTGTTGCTGACGACATCAGAGGGATATCCAACTGATCTCCTATATAGGGCTTAGCTCAGATATCCAACTGATCTCCTATATAGGGCTTAGCGTCTATTCAGATATCTAACTGATCTCCTATATAGGGCTTAGCGTCTATTCAGATATCCAGTTGATCTCCTATATAGGGCTTAGCGTCTATGCAGATATCCAACTGATCTCCTGTATAAGGCTTAGGGGCTATCCACGTATCTAACTGATCTCCTATATAGGGCTTAGGGGCTATCCAGGTATCTAAATGTCTCCTGTATAAGGCTTAGGGGCTATCCAGGTATCTAACTGTCCCCTGTATAAGGCTTAGGGGCTATCCAGGTATCTAACTGTCCCCTGTATAAGGCTTAGGGGCTATCCAGGTATCTAACTGATCTCCTATATAGGGCTTAGCGTCTATTCAGATATCTAACTGATCTCCTATATAAGGCTTAGGGGCTATCCAGGTATCTAACTGTCCCCTGTATAAGGCTTAGGGGCTATCCAGGTATCTAACTGTCCCCTGTATAAGGCTTAGGGGCTATCCAGGTATCTAACTGTCCCCTGTATAAGGCTTAGGGGCTATCCAGGTATCTTACTGTCCCTTGTATAAGGCTTAGGGGCTATCCAGGTATCTAACTGTCCCCTGTATAAGGCTTAGGGGCTATCCAGGTATCTAACTGTCCCATGTATAAGGCTTAGGGGCTATCCAGGTATCTAACTGTCTCCTGTATAAGGCTTAGGGGCTATCCAGGTATCTAACTGATCTCCTATATAAGGCTTAGGGGCTATCCAGGTATCTTACTGTCCCCTGTATAAGGCTTAGGGGCTATCCAGGTATCTAACTGTCCCCTGTATAAGGCTTAGGGGCTATCCAGGTATCTAACTGTCCCATGTATAAGGCTTAGGGGCTATCCAGGTATCTAACTGTCCCCTGTATAAGGCTTAGGGGCTATCCAGGTATCTTACTGTCCCCTGTATAAGGCTTAGGGGCTATCCAGGTATCTAACTGTCCCATGTATGAGGCTTAGGGGCTATCCAGGTATCTAACTGTCCCCTGTATAAGGCTTAGGGGCTATCCAGGTATCTAACTGATGTCCTGTATAAGGCTTAGGGGCTATCCAGGTATCTAACTGTCCCATGTATAAGGCTTAGGGGCTATCCAGGTATCTAACTGTCTCCTGTATAAGGCTTAGGGGCTATCCAGGTATCTAACTGATCTCCTATATAAGGCTTAGGGGCTATCCAGGTATCTAACTGTCCCATGTATAAGGCTTAGGGGCTATCCAGGTATCTAACTGTCCCCTGTATAAGGCTTAGGGGCTATCCAGGTATCTAACTGTCCCCTGTATGAAGCTTAGGGGCTATCCAGGTATCTAACTGCCCCATGTATAAGGCTTAGGGGCTATCCAGGTATCTAACTGATCTCCTATATAAGGCTTAGGGGCTATCCAGGTATCTAACTGTCCCCTGTATAAGGCTTAGGGGCTATCCAGGTATCTAACTGATCTCCTATATAAGGCTTAGGGGCTATCCAGGTATCTAACTGTCCCATGTATAAGGCTTAGGAGCTATCCAGGTATCTAACTGTCCCCTGTATAAGGCTTAGGGGCTATCCAGGTATCTAACTGTCCCCTGTATGAGGCTTAGGGGCTATCCAGGTATCTAACTGTCCCAAGTATAAGGCTTAGGGGCTATCCAGGTATCTAACTGTCCCATGTATAAGGCTTAGGGGCTATCCAGGTATCTAACTGTCCCATGTATAAGGCTTAGGGGCTATCCACGTATCTAACTGTCCCCTGTATAAGGCTCAGGGGCTATCCAGGTATCTAACTGATCTCCTGTATAAGGCTTAGGGGCTATCCAGGTATCTAACTGTCCCATGTATAAGGCTTAGGGGCTATCCAGGTATCTAACTGTCCCCTGTATGAGGCTTAGGGGCTATCCAGGTATCTAACTGTCCCATGTATAAGGCTTAGGGGCTATCCAGGTATCTAACTGTCCCCTGTATAAGGCTTAGGGGCTATCCAGGTATCTAACTGTCCCCTGTATAAGGCTTAGGGGCTATCCAGGTATCTAACTGTCCCCTGTATAAGGCTTAGGGGCTATCCAGGTATCTAACTGTCCCCTGTATAAGGCTTAGGGGCTATCCAGGTATCTAACTGTCCCCTGTATAAGGCTTAGGGGCTATCCAGGTATCTAACTGTCCCCTGTATGAGGCTTAGGGGCTATCCAGGTATCTAACTGTCCCATGTATAAGGCTTAGGGGCTATCCAGGTATCTAACTGTCCCCTGTATAAGGCTTAGGGGCTATCCAGGTATCTAACTGTCCCCTGTATAAGGCTTAGGAGCTATCCAGGTATCTGTCCCCTGTATGAGGCTTAGGGGCTATCCAGGTATCTAACTGTCCCCTGTATAAGGCTTAGGGGCTATCCAGGTATCTAACTGATCTCCTATATAAGGCTTAGGGGCTATCCAGGTATCTAACTGACCCCTGTATAAGGCTTAGGGGCTATCCAGGTATCTAACTGTCCCCTGTATAAGGCTTAGCGAACTAATAAGACGGGCCTCGTTTTCGCTGCCACGTGATATCCTATTCCGCTATACCAACAGTTACGCACAAGTTCAAAGATTAAAAACAGAATTTAGAAAATAAAACACGCAACCAATGACAGTTCTCGAGCTCTGAAGGCTAGCCTACCCTACACATGTCTGGGCCATTCGCAATGCAAGAAATTGATGCAATTTGCGAATAGATTGCTTGTATATTCAGGACGCTTTAACCAAGTCTGGCCACATCGCGTCAATGGGAGAAGCAAGGGAGGAGCGGATCCATGCCCCCGGGGTAACCCCTACTCTTTGTGAAGAAAAACATGAAATCTTTATCATGCGACCACACGAACAGGACCACAGCGGGGCTCGAACCACCCTCAGTTTTCGTTAACCAAATCTTCCATCCAACCTAAACCTCCACCCTTAAACCCTGGTACAGTACATCGCAAACCTCAAAGACTCACCTGACCAACTATAAACACGCCGCTGCGTGTACGAACGCCAAATAACCGAACGTTTCGTGATAATATACATAACTATTCGCCTCCTGGTTCACTGTTAGCATCGACCCAGCGTGACAGTACACAGATTACATTGATATCACGTGATATCCAGGATCTTGTCCTCACGGTAGTCAGGGGGAGGGGGAGGGATCATCGGCCGGGTCCAACGGCGCCTCTAGGCATTTACATAGGATACACGTGGCGAACAACAAGGCTGGTTCTTACCTTCTCCAGCTGGAATCCGGGGGTGGTGACAAGTAAGTGGCTCCATAGGGCGAGCAATCCACCTTCACCAAGGTCAAGGTCGTTATCATCACATAGAATCATCCGTTGGCAGGTAAAACGAAAGATCAAAGTAACTTTAGAGCCGCTTTTCGCAACCAGGTTTTGCACGGGGTGGTTTCCTTGCATGGGAACTACTATAAAGGCATATATATATATATCCATGGATTAACGGTATACAAAAAAGTATCGTTTTACTTGCGGGTCATTCAAAGAAAAAAGGGATGATGCCACTTAGCCTAGATCGTGATAGGGTTCTGTTCACAGATTAGTGCCACCAGCCAGACATTAATAGAGAAACGGATGTGGGCCCTCGCATTTAGACGAGGGTGAATGTCTCACTTGACAACAACGTCAACGCTTGTTTTTTTTCATTTGCTCTCGTTTGTTGAATGCATCATTAGGTTTTTGACCATGTACGCCACTATTACAGATAACATTACCCGAATGGCATGATTTTTAGAGGAACCTCATTAAAGAAATTATGTTAAAGAAAAGCACATTTTATTTGAATTGGTTATTATATAGGCATATATATACTGACTATACAAGAAAAAGGGATCGGTTTACTTGCGAGCCGTTTTGGATAAAGGGGATGCCACTTAACCTAGATGATGTTAGGATTCTTTTCACCGAATAGATCAATTAGTGCCACCAGAACGATATTACTAAAAGAATAGATTGGGACCCTCGCATTAAGACTAGGGTGAATGTTCTTATGAGAGAAATCTCCCAACACATTATATGAGTAATCTCTCCACATAAACCTGATAAAGTCGAGAGTGTTGTGACAGGTGTGGCACAGGAGGGTACGAGTAGGCTTTACAACCCCAATCACATAAAATCCCAGATGTCATTACTTTTTTGCCATCGATTTTGCCATTTGAACCTACGTTTTCTTCTATTTTAGTATGGCTATCTATATGAGGTGTTGAACGCGACAGTGATGCCAAACTGCTACGATATTTCATTAAAGATTGAATTATACCGGTAATGTATTCATGGTAAATGTCTTAGCCATTTTCTTAACAACAGGAACACCTTTAAGCGAGAGGATAGCAGTGGTTTTAAAAGGTGCCCAAGACAGTATACCAATAACTATTTTATTACTGTAATCAGCAATTATGGAGAAAGGAGTAGAAAGAATATAGAGATATCTAGAATCCACATCACAGCTCTAGTGAGTACCGGTAATTTCAATTTAATATGCAACATTTTATGTGCATTTTATAGCTCAGTTTGTGGTCATGCCTACCATTTATTACACCAATGGACCTCGTGGAGTCCGCCGAAACATGCCAGCCAAGAGATCTGAGGGATTGCATTTAAAGGGCACTTTTATGAAATTAGGATCTCTATCATGTCCGATACATTGTACATGCTTTCAATTGAATGGATTATTTTGATACATTGAATTCTACCCACAAGGGATGGCTTCGATTGCATGGGTTATTTTCAAACACTGGAATTCGCCTTACAGGGAATGGCTTTTATTGAAGGGGTTATTTTCAAACACGGGCATTCTCATCACAAGAGATGGCTATAATTGAAGGAGTTATTTGATACATTGGAATGCTCGTCACAAGGGATGGCTTTAATTGAATGGGTTAGGAATATACGAATGTATAGGTCAATTGAAACACAAGGGATGGCTTTCTTTAAATGAAGGGGTTCCTCGATACACTAGAATTTTAATCATAAGGGACCATTTAATTGAACGGGTTATTTGATACACTGGAATCTCACCACAAGGGAATATTTAACGGAATGGATTATTTGATACACCAGGGTTCTCATCATAAGGGAATATTCAATTAAATGGTTTAATTGATGCACTGGAATTTTGATCATAAAGGAATTTCAAATACATGGGTTATTTGAGACACAGGTATACACGTTTAAATGTCTGGTACTTAATATTACTTGAACATTTGATCACACCAGGTACCTGGGCTTGTTGCTCTGAAAAATCTAGTAACTTAATAGAGGTAGATGCTAAAAGTTTACAGCAGCGATTCTGATAGGCATAGGTATAGTGAGCGGACTACGCCATATTTCATTTCAATTAATGTCCCATTATTGTGCGGATGTCCCATATCTTTAAAGAGCTCTGGGACACTGGGACCCACCCACTGGCCTAGAATCAGAAGCACTGTAATACAGGATGAATGACCTGGCAAAGGTCTCTCGATATTTACCACGACTTTTTTGTAGGGCTTCGATAACAACAATAATGACTCGTCATTATGCAATAACAAACGTTTACCTATCAGTTTAAATGCATGTATTCCTATTACAGCATCGTGCTAGTATTACTATGCTGGCAGTTGGGCCGTTGTATACTGTAGATTAGACCTCTATAGAATAGAAATTCCGCTCAACAGACTCCGTGCTCTGTTGTGGGATAGCATGAAAAGGATACCCGTTTGTCTAGTGGTATGGGCCGAGGCCGCGTGTGTCCGGGGCCTGCCCGGGGACGCTCTCTGTGGTAGCGGTCCACCAGACTCTGGCGACCTGACCCTGGCTGCTTCATGTCCTCCAAGTTGTTCAGGGTGTTAAGGGCCCCCTAAAACGAGACCATTAGTTCGCGTTAACAGGACTGTACTGCGCTGCAAGGGATGAGCTATTATTACATCGAACAGTGTGCTCAATATACAGGGAGGAGATAATACTGGCAAGTGCAAGGTAATTGGTAAGTGTTGCCTCTCACAGCAGAGAGCAATATCTGTATAATGTGCAGTGCCTTGAGCTGCACTCCACAATCAAGTACAAATAGTACTGTAATACTGCATTGCGCAGTAGCCTGTACAATAAAAAAATACAATTAATCAGGAACATTATTTAGCCTCCTAATAAAATTATCTCACAGAAACAAATACAATTGCGCGGCATCCTGTGCAATAAAAAGGATGATGAAGGAGAGATGTTTGCAGTACTGGTTCCATGTGCAATAAAATAATCAGAAATATGAACGCTAGCAAAAAGAAAGATAAACAGATGAAACATCCATATTCCCAGTAAGTTAAACCATGAACTGGTATTTGGATCAGTTCCCAGCAGGTCATACCTGCAGTGAGCAATATCCATTCTCAAAGCTCTTACATACTTACAAACTTGCCCTCATGTTACTTCGTTGTACAAATTTGTTGTATCCCATACTTTTTTTTCAGGTTTAGTTTCAGTTTTAGAGGCCTCATTACTAAACAAACTTGCACATGGTTTGATTTCTTTTTATTCTGAGATATTTACATTGCAGAGCAAAGGTGATCCATCCATTAGAACTATCACTTTTCCGGACATGTATATTCATCTAATTAAATACTATACCATATGTATAGATTAATCACATCAACCCTGATAAAAATTAACAATGGCATTTACCTGGTAGCGAAATTATTCAATTATTTCAGCAACAAAAGTAAACTACAAGTCACATAAGCAAGGAACTTGTATTATCTAGGTGAACAGCAAGATATTTATGTAGATGACAAATCATAACAGTATTACCCAGTGGTTATATAATGGATCGACCAATGTATATCATTTATTATACATGTCTTGTATGTACATGAAACACTAAAATCTATCATTATTGCAAAATGAAGATGGACCTTGCATATTGACAAGTGTCATAACAGTCAATTCAACTACAATATTCACTTTCTCTATTTAGATATCTGCAACTGATTTCCTGACATGCTGTTTCAGCAACACTAAAAACTGGAACTATATTAATATTTATATATACGGTTTGATCGGGTGGTTGTATATTCAGGGCGCTTTAACAAATTCTAGTCATATGTCATCAATGGAAAAAGGAAGGTATGAGTGAAGCCATGTCCCTGGGGTAACTCCCTACTTTTTGTTGAATGGGACCGTTATCCTGTGACCACACAGCCATGACCACAGCTGGGGTCTGATCTACCGATCGACGTGCCATTAGGTGTAGCTCTAGCCCATTTAGCTACCAAGGGATCCTATATATGGTTTGAACTGATAAGATATCCCTTAACAGTCATCACACTGGAGTTAACTTAAACAAGTGCAAGTGGGCTTTGAAATTTAATATTAATACTGCTTAAAGCAGTAAAAGGAATATTATATTTGGCAAGAACTGAAGCGGTATACAATATTACTACATGCATGCATTTGCCAGCCAGGTATACAGACTATGCAGTGCAGTAGATCTTTGGGAAAAGGCAGCTTTTCTTATACAGTGGTCCCTGCCTCATACAACATCCTGTAGAATGGCCAATGAGGTCATAGAACTCTGGCATTGTGTACCGTAATTGAGGGAATCCTTGAGGGATCACCATTTATATACTTGACATCAGAGCATTCATTTGATGTTATATGTACTGGATCCAGGTAGGTTTCTTTGATATGCAAGAAGATGAAATACATGATTGCCACAAATGATTGGTATTCATTTGCATAAAGGATTGCCTTAAGTTTGATAATTGGGATCTATTGATAGTTGCAAAAATGTAACTGTAACATGTAAAAGTGTTTTTTGAGAAAAGTTTAATAATGGAAGGTCTTACAATCAATGGGGGTGTATAGTGCAGGGACCACTGCACTACCACATTCATCTTGTGATATCAATACAGTTTATATATGCCGTAAGAAGACAGATTTGAAGTAGAAATATCTCAAAAATACATGTAAATTCAAAAGTTGTCATTCGACCCTATTGACATTATATTTCATCTTTGACTTTACTGCTGATATCAACTTATACAAGGCTATACGCCATGCAGAACCATTGAATAATGGTTTTGTTAAATCTACTGAATAGAAAGTTTCCACATCATTATTGTTCTTCAGTGAAGAACTCCCATATGGGAAAGGACAGTAAGAATTTGTATATCCTTTTAATATAAATATAAGATAAATTAATAAGCAATGTAATGCTTTTCTTTGCTAAACATAAGTATAACCAAAATAATATTTTATTCATATCTGTACTATCATATTTTTAATGAATAAGAAGATGACATTTTATATTTAAGTCCATCTCCTATGTTACCTTGCATATATTTGATCCATTTGCACAACATAAACAAACTTCCATACACACTTAATTTATTTGCCACTGATATTAACATTATTAACCCCTTTATCCCTGACCTACCCAAAAAATTAAAAGATAGACAGGGAGAATTTTTTTATTGATTTGTGATGTCAAAAGATGACATGGAGTCTATAGGAGGTGCAGGTCTAAAGCGTTGCTGTAAACATGGGCCTGGAAGTGAACCCTCCTCCTCACTTGGGTGGAAGAAGGGGGGAATGAGGGGGCTAGGGATTCCTTTGGTCATCATTACAGGTATGTTTGGCGGAAGAGATTCCTTGTTTTCCCAAAAGACCCTATTCATATACATCTGCCTGGCTCAGTTCCAGTTCAGTTGCCTGTGCCTCAATTATTAATTGTTAAAAAAAAAACATCATCTTTTTGTGTGGTTTCCAAGGCCTGTTTGCTGATCCATGCAACAATCCGGGACAGTGGGCACCCTATGCCCTATTAATGATAAGAATATTAATTTAGCGACCATCAGACACATAGGTGAATGCTACTTAGTTGTTTTCCCAAATGGACACTATAACATTCCGGTTTCTACAAGTATTACTATAAAAAAAAAAAATGTGATGGAACATTTTACAATATTAGTGTGCTGCATGTTTTCTAAGCTAGGCCGATAAATGCTGCACTCCCTCCCTTCTGATGTGCATGAACAAATTCTTTTTGCCACATAAATTTTATTTAACCCTAGATCTAGATTCTATGTCTACAAATTCACTGACATCCCTGAGATGGCCTGTTTCCTACTGTAGCCTAGCCCACCCTCCTGGGAAGAAATGCAGGCTCGCAACACACTGTCACTGCAGTTGCTTGTGTTCAGTGACTGTCAGTGTCACGAGTGTTGCTCCAACCACCAAGACTACACTGTTAATGTCATAGATCTAGGTCTATCTAGATCTACATGTGGTAAATATTCATCAGGAGTTAATGTTATACAAAATAAACATCAGTGTTAGAGCTTCCCTGTTATGAATACATTCAAACAGAGTAGCAAAGAGAGTCAAGGCGAGATAGCCCTATACTCAAACCAGTTAATCTTGTGACATCTCAAATTTCTACTCTGAGCAAGGGTTTAGAAATGGATTGTTCACGGCCTGATTTTATTTGGTTTAGTTTAGATATTAATATTGATGGCATAATTGACATTTAAAAATAATTCCACCTGATAAATAGCTTCAATAACTATCAGGAAATATATATTTGGTAGTGGTTTACTAACAAATACCCCCCAAGAGATGGATTTTGAACTATAATAGATTTATTATAAGAGATAAAAACATAGATCTGAGTTAATAACATTATAAATAATAATTTATCTATAGCAATAAAATAATATATGGTAACTGAAAGTATATGTGCTTTCCATCAAAAAGTAAATAATATAAAACTATACAAAAGTTATATAATATTGGACTTCATTCTCTCCTTTTCTTAAAATTGGCAGGATTCCAAATTAATGTTAGATTAGTTTTCTCTTTCATCTTTTTAACAAATAAATGTAGCAGATCCATAATGTATCTTTAAGAAAAGAATAGTAATCCTTTAATCAAGTTTAATGTAAATACATTGCGTTAAGACTGAGCCAAGCATATTGATAATCTATCCATGTATCTTATCACAATTACCTACAGTAGGCTAAGCCTAGGACAGTAAACATAATTTGTGATGGATATATTCATTGGATAACAAACTACATACACCAAAGGTCCATGTGACCTAACTGATAACTATAAGCATACCTGCAGGTCTATGCCCTGATTATTTGCCATTTGGTTGACATTTGGCAAAGATCCCCCACGGTAGGTCCCGAGATTTGGCTGTGTCAACTGCAAGTGCGAGTTCTGCGGCTGCTGAGCTTGTTGATGTGGTAGCTTTTGAGCTGCAGCCTAAAAGATAACACAGACAGTAAGAATTTGGCTGATATTTGGTCACAACTGAATGCTACAGTATTCCTAGTTATCCTTGAAACCAATATAAATAGCCCAGAACCACTAAAAAGAGGCATTTTGCTTAGACAGAGAGGGAGAGTGCCGTTCCCTTCTCAAAATTGATGTGGCTGAGCTGCAGCACATGACACAATTAGCGTAACTCTGTTGGGTTCTGTCGAAACTCGGGAGATCTCTCGCACTTCTAAACCTACCCGGGTAGTCACTGAAACTTCTCGTAAGATAGCTTCGAAAGCGGCCGTCTCCTCGGCCTGTTTTTGATTGTGTAACGCTATCTTTTCGCTAAACTTCCGTGGGTTAGCCATGATGGCTGAACTGACAACCTTGTTGTGGTTCTCACAATGCAGGGGGTCTCGTTTCCCACTGACCAATCAACGGCATCCATACTGGTCACGTGCACTCTGTGTCCATACGACAGGTGGCGACACTGTCGCTTCAGGTAGTACTATTTTGAACGATGATAATTTGATGATAATGCTGCACCGAACAGCGGCTATATGTACTATGCAGATACATTTCTCCTTCAAAATGTTTGCAATTGTTTAAAGAAACTAATTATAGGGGGAAAGACAATATTTACTGGGACGTTATGCTAAATAGAACATTTTCTAGCCGTGCAAGTGGTTCGGTTGGGCTTACGGCTGCAAACACGTAGGCCTATACGTACACAGTGACCTAACGTGTTTGCAACGTTTTTAAAACGGTTCTAACCAGCTAACATCATTAAAACCATTTTAAACCATTATGCGTTTGTGGGAGTATGTCTATATCTCGGCACTGACATGGATTCCAAAGACGAGGAGTCTGTGTGTGTGTGTGGGTCGGGGGGGCGATACTCCGGCCATGGCGCCATAGCCTGACGACGTTGGGTACGTGGGTTCGGAGGCGGGGATTTACAGGGGATCGGGAAGCAATTGCGCATCCATGGGGGCTGTAGTTAGTGGCGGATCCAGGAATTTACGAAAAGGGGTCAGGGTGGCACCATGTAATACAGTACTATCAATGCAGTCCAGTCGCGGATGCAGTGAGCAACTTGTTCCAGGGAATGGAGAGTGGGAGGAGAGGGGGGGGGGGGGGGCACGTGCCCCTTGTGCCCCTTCCCACCTGGATCCGCCACTGGGCTGATTTGCCAATTCCGCTCCCCTCTACCCATATGACTAAGCATGAGACGTGCTACTGTACGAGAGCTAATACGTGGGGGGGGGGGGGGGGGGGCAAGGGGTATTTGCGTTCCTCGGGATTGGGCTTTTCATTTCACCGTGAACTGGGAATGGGGTATTAGCCCTTCCATTGCATGCAGAGAGTTCTGCTTTTAATTCATCGTGACCTGGGAATAAAGAAATGTATTCTTCGTGATATGGGAAAACGACCCCCCCCCCCTTGCCCTAAGATGGCCCGGCACTCATCAGATGGCCTGAATTTTGCATTGAAAAATCAGCATTCTTCCTCAAAGCGGGTGGGGAGGCGGGACCCCTAGCTGGGACCTCCTCCACCCTGGATCCGCCCATGAAAAGGGATCTCCATCTGTTCGATTCAATATAGTAAATCAATTCGATTCACTACTCCCAGGCAAGGAGATTTTTAAATCCATTCACACAGCTTCATGATATTCTCCACGAATTCGATGGGGCGAATCCAGGAATTTGGAAATTTGAAAAAGTGGGATCCATTAGAAACTTGCGAACGAGAGGCGGGGCGAATTTTCAACGACCGGGAGGGTGAGCTCGGAAAAAAGTTGCGACTTGACGGGGGCGTCCACCAAATTAACGACCGGGGAGGAGGGAGGGGGGGCGGGGTCCGTCTCCAATGCCAATGGCCTACATTTTGCATTGAATAACGGCATCCGTCCTAAAAAATGGCGAAGGGCGGGGTTCGGACACCCCCCCCCCCCCCATCCCCCACCCCCCACCCCGGGCAAATGGCCCGGCCGTGGAACCAAGCGAACAACACCAACATTTGCACATAATATAATATGCATTCTAATAATTGTTGCAATGTTACTATGACAAATTACACTGTTTTCTTCTGAATTGTTTATTCAGTATTAGTAATTATGGATGATTTGAAAGCCAGCCCGTGGGGGCCAGCTCATCCTTAGTTATCGTTCCATCTCGATCTGGTGCTCGGGCACACGAGCAAGGCCCTCCGCAGCGCCACCTAGCGAATGGCCCATCAACTGCAATCGGCAATCATTACTTTGCTACACCGAGGCCGAACCTTCTTCCGGTCAAATGTCAGTTTTCTGTTTCTCGTGCAGACGAGCGAGAAGTTGAGACTGCGCTTATTTTCCTTGTTTGAAATGGCTTTCCGAACAATTTTGTACAACCAGGTGCGTGGGTTGCAAAACATGACACGAATGAACAGTAATTCGCACCGCTGTTGGCGGTGGATGAGTTCTAAAACTGACCGGAGTAGCCGGCCGCATATCAACATTGGAACCATCGGTCACATTGACCATGGCAAAACTACTCTTACTTCAGCCATAACCAAAGTGCTTCAGGAAGATGGTCTGGCGAGTTACAGAAGCTATGACGACATTGATCGAGCACCTGAAGAGAAAGCCAGAGGAATAACCATTAACGCCTGTCATGTTGGCTATTCCACAAAGGTGCGGGACTACGCACATACTGATTGCCCCGGACACAGTGACTACATCAAGAACATGATCGTGGGCACCTCACAAATGGATGGGGCCATACTGGTAGTGGCAGCCACTGATGGTACCATGCCACAGACAAGAGAACATGTGTTGTTAGCAAAGGCAATGGGTGTTAAAAACATAGTGGTTTTTGTGAACAAAGCAGATCTTGTAGATAATGATGTTCTAGAATTAGTTGAATTTGAAGTCAGAGAACTGTTAGAAGAATATGGTTTTGATGGTCAGAATGCTCCAGTTATATATGGATCAGCACTTTGTGCTATAAATGGCACACAACCTGAAATAGGTAAAGATGCTATTCTCAAATTGACTGAAGCTTTGGATAACTATATTCCCATCCCAACACGTGATAGTGACAAGCCATTCTTCATGCCGTTGGAATTGGCTGTCACTGTACCTGGAAGGGGTACAGTGGTTATCGGTACAATTCGTCAAGGAAAGATCAAGAGAGGAGACAATATTATGGTCATTGGTCATGGAAAAACAGTTAATACCAGTGTCAGTGGCATAGAGGTCTTCAACGAAACAGTGGATGAGGCAGGTGCTGGTGAAAATGTTGGCATACTTACTCGGGGTTTAAAGAAAGATATGGTTCAACGTGGCATGTTTGTCTGCCATCCTAATGCTGGTATTGACCAGCATGATTCTTTCATTGCTCAGCTTTATATAAGACGAAAGGCAGAAGGAGGCCGGTCCAAACCTATTGTACGGAACTATATCAATCAGATATATGTAGACACTTGGGATACGGCTGCATGTGTAATTCTTCCTGAAGACAAAGAGATGATTATGCCAGGAGACACAATTGAAGCTAATGTACTTCTGCAAAAGCCAATGGTGGTGAAGGAAGGTCAGACCTTCTTCCTCCGTGACAGTTCCTGTACAACAATAAGTGGAGTAGTTTTAAAAGGTCTTCCTCCCACTACCATACAAATCAAAGGATTTAATGTGCATGTTGGGAAGCACCATAAAGCACCGTTTATTGAGAGCAATGCACAAGTTGTTCGAAAGAAGCATATGGAGAAAATGGCACATGAATCTCGCCAAAAAAAGGGGAAGAAACAAAAATAAAATGAGCAACTGAGTTTCTCTTTCATGAATATCTAGTTGACCTTTGATGGAAGATTTTCAAGTTTACTCATTATCTTTTGTTGTCACACATGGCGTATGATGAGTCACATTGTTATGACATCAATTGTGATTCTTGAAAGAAATACCTTTGTATCAGGATACTGTGACAGTCCATAGAATACACAGAATAGTAAATACTGAAACAATCTGGGTTGTGCAAAGTGAGTTCGGCCCTCGCCACGGCCCCATGCTTGGTGGCGGGCGGCTCGCGGGCAGTAGGGGCAGTGACTTCGGCCTCTGCCTCGGCCTCATGCTTGGTGGAGGTGGCGGCTGGCGGCCAGTGACTGATTCGGTCCTCGCCTGAGGCTGCGTGTTTGGTGCCCGGCCAGTTATGCGCCCTCCCTCGGCCTGGGCGGGGGGTGGGAGTGGGGGTCGTGTTCCCATATCACAAAGAATACATTTTTCTATGAATTGATGGAATGAAAAAAAAAAACTATGGATATATAAGTTTGGGGGAATGTAATACCACGGGCAGCATGGGGCCAAGGCGGGGGCCAAAGTCACGGTGCCGAAACTAACGAGGGCCGAACTCAATGGATACCGTGCAAAGTATGAGGCTCATAGTTAGGGAAGTAGCATGTTTTAGTCCTGAAATATGAACAAACAAGCTCTTCAATTCTGAATAATCAAAGCCATCTGACGTACATGCAGTATCTTCGCAATATTTACGTTTCTCCTTTTGGCGATGTTGCTGAGCACAGAACATGCTACTATCACTTGGAACACCTGGATTAACACCCTTATAACAATGTGACGTATTGTTGAGGTATACATACTATTCAAGCTCTCTGCACGTCATATTTTCACTGTTGTACGACAAATATCGCCAACTCATACCTTTAGAATTCAGAAACCTTTTTTTATCCAACGCGACTTGAAATCAACCAGTCATAATAACATGATCTCTCATTCATACTATTTTATCCTTAATTGAATTAAACGGCTTTGCCGTTCAAGTCGATGATCCAATTTGTTATTTTATCGTTTGCATCGAAAGAAGTTGCAGATGGGCACCAAACAAGGATAAAGTAATGATCATTGAATTATCGTTGGAGCCACCCGGGAGCGGTCTCACTGTATAGCGAATAGACTGTATCATACGAAAAGATAGCTTAAATGCCGATAAATCGTCATTTGAAGTTGATCAAGCGGATTGGGTTTCCGTCTTTACTGCTGGTAAGAATAAAAAAAAAAAGTTTAATCCGGTTCATACAGACTGTTTAACAAATATTTCAACACGGACCCCGTTCAGCGATCGGTTCGCTGCCGGCATGTTTGATCGACACTTAATTGCCCGTTGCACCTCTAGGTGGCGTAACCTGTCGCGTGCAGTCTGGGACGTCGGTCGATGTGGCGCAAGACGAAATCAGGTTGCTAATAAATCCTCAGTTTAAGTTACTGATCAGACTGATTTGCGTTATAAGGTCCTTTCGCGAAATAACGATTACGTGACAATTTAATCGGCGTCAATGGGACATATATATATCGCCTCAAAGTTTTCTTTTGGATTAATCAAGTTTGGCTTGCCCTTCTACTGTGACTAATGCTTTAAGTGTCTTTTCGCAGCGATACATGGCCCATTTACGCCGATTAAATTGTCGCGTAATCGTCTTTTCGCGAAAAGGCGGCAAAGGACCTAATAACGGAAACATGTTTGTAACATCATTTGTCGCGACAAGTTACACCATCTAGTGAGACAGCGGGGTCTATCCAACATGGCGGCAGCCCAACTGTCGCTGAACGGGGTCCGCGTTGATATACCTCTTGAGGGTTGATACACAGGGGCGGATCTAGGGAACCTGAACATACACTGTTAATTAAAGTTGCATATCGAGTTATTTCCCGCCAAACTAAGCCCATGCGAAATTTATATCAAAATTTGCAGAAAACTATTGTTTCATTTTATAAATTCAGAAACCTGATAAACATCACCGTTTGGTCTGTGGTGTGGCAAAGTTGTCTATCCTGGGACACCACAGAACTCTGTCGCGGCACTGCCACTAATACCAAAGCATCGCAAAGCACACAAACTGATGACGTTTACCACTGAGATGAAAACTTTGGTTAAATTGATATCACGGGCAAGGCTAAGAGACACTGTTTGGCAGTCTGGCCCCTGGGTGGAGTATAGACAAAAGAAATCTTGAACGATTCAATGACTGATTCTTATTTGTATTTTGACCTTTTAGTTTTGGCGGGAAACAGCTCGATATGCAACTTTAAAGTCGGCTTTTCCAAGCATCTCCCCCCCCCTTCCCGCCCCCCCGGTCGCAAGTTTTTCAGAGAGCACACTCCACACCCCCGGTCGGAAGTTGTCAGAGAGCAACCCCCCCCCCCCCACCCACCCTTGGCAAACTCCTAGATCCGCCCCTGATACACCTGGTTAAACCAGATATTTTTTCATTGTTATGAGCAGTAAAGACATTTGAAACCAAATCAGCCTGACCAGCAGCTTCAAATCAGGATTCATGGACATTTTTCGACGGATACTGTCTTTTCGCGATAAAGCCCCAGAAAAATTACAGAAGTGCGGTCCCCAGGATCTTCACCTTTGAAAACACATGATTTAGCCGTGCGTAAAATGTCGCTCGGCACCACCATCAGTAGCACTTTGCTTACCTTTTCAGGACACAGGCGCGTTTTATTGTGCAGGCAACTAAACCACCTCGTTAGGGTTCCAAACCCTCGCTCAACGGCATTTAGCGTCTTTTGGTGAGACCTCAATAGGAGTAAGTTATGTGTTTTATGCAATTTGTTTGCACTGGGTGGCGTTTAAAAACACACTTGAAACATCAGATTTAGCTTATATGATAATAATATTGTTCACGCTACGTACGGCGCTCCTTATTTTTACCAAATGGAAGCCAACGAATAGAAAAAGACACTGACCGATTCTAGGCCTCTTCGGCAGCATTCTGAGGGTGCCGTATGGAAGTCCTCATCCATCTCTTTAGGTGATAGCCGCTGCTTAACTCCTCTGGGTCCGTCGGGAGAGGTCTCTCCTCAGCAGCTGATCTAGCATCGCGATTGTGCCGCGGTCTAGTCGGTATCTCTGAACGATCTGTCAAATTATACACTCTGTTTACATCCGACGCTTAATTCAAATAAATATATTTGGTCTGTTTTATACCATGTAAGTTTACTCCCACTAGGGGTTCAGTGTGGTTGGGAATTTTCTTTACTGAGCTGTAACGAAGTGACCCTGTTATATAGGCTAGGCGCTAAATTTGTGCCCAGTCACAGTTTATACCAGACTTGATGTTTCAATAGGAGGGTCTCTATGTCCACTGAAGACAAGGGGTATTGCCGTTCCTCGGGAATGGGATTTTCATTTCACCGTGAACTGGGATTGAGGCAAATAATTCTAAGTAAACTGGGAACGGGGTATTGACTAACCGCCGTGATCGAGGATTTTCATTCATCGCGAACTGGGAAATATGAAATAACCGTGAATCGCGAAATCGTTAATTTATATCATGTATCCGCCCTTCCTATGTATACTGGGAGTCATCCTTTTTAATTCATCGTGACCTGGGAATGAAGAAATGTATTCTTCGTGATCTGGGAACACGACCCCCCCCCCATAACTAAGGCTCAACGGTACCTTGCTGCTTAGTTACAGCTCGGCTGCTTTGCTTCACATAAAATTCGACGTCACTTATTAGAGAGGCGCGCTTCCTGTGACATAAAAACGTTATTTTTTTGCTGCACTGCAGCCTGTAATAATACCACAACATATCATATAAAATATAAATACTTCATTGTTGTTGAGATTCGTGAATGGATCTTCTCGAAGCCTAACGATCCGTGGCCGGAGTCTTCGCCGAAATAAGGGACTCGCTATCAAAATTGCCGCCATATGATTACAGAATAGTTGCGAGACCTATGACGTCGCAAATTTTGCAATGAAAGTTAAGAAGATCTTTGTCTTAACTTTTCTAGAATACCACTTGCGACAAAACGTAACTTTTGCAAATTTTCGCAGCAATATTTGCGAGGAAGTCGAGTTGCGAAGATCGCAACTGGTTCGAGAATACGGATCCAGCTCTTCAAAGGGGAACCTAATTTACGTCACGAAACGTCCAATTATCATCTGTGATGATTTATTGATGTTTTAATGCGCCATATGAGATAATGGCAAATATCTCTAATAATGCTCCCGAATAAACTTGACGGATAATATATTTGGATGAAGCAAAATCTTACCATTAATATTAGGAAAGTCCCTTTGGACCTGGGATATGGACTTCAATCATATTACCGTATTTTCCAGTGTATAAATCGCACCTTTTTTTCTGAGGGGTGCGACTCCCCCTCTCCCCCTAACGTTCCCGCCTATCATAAGCCCGTCCGGCGAACGAATACATGCAATTACTCCGACACCAATAGGGCTATACAGTTCTCGCGATCGGGCCGCGAGACTTCAGTTTTGGGGACAAACAAACACACGTGCTCCATGTTGAAGTATAGGCAGCTATAAGTCAATTTCTTTCCAGGTTTATTCTAAAGACTATGAGTACCATTTCACTAAACATGGCTATGAGAGATATACGTTAAAATATTTGGAGGCGATGAAGCGCAGAACTTTGGGAATATACAAGGAAAAATCCGTCTTCAAAATACTCGAAAGCTAAAAATAACGTTCTAAATTTAGCCCTGCACCCGGGCTTTCGCAAGTTCACCACACAGCGAGTGACGTCACAGAGTTTCGCGTGCCTCCGCGGTAACAAAAATGGCGAGAGCAAGTGATCGACTTAACCATTCCGCTGTCAAAATGTGCAGTGCATGGAGTAACAGCACACGGATGCGTCATTAAACCACATGGTAAAGATAAAACAAGACCAGTTGGATGTTTTCGTATCACTTTTGGATCACGAAAAGACCAAGTTTCTTCATTTCTGTAAGTTTTCTGTTTGAAGCGTTGCGCCAACGTTGTCACTCGGGGAGAATCCGTGTGACGTCATAATGCCTCGTTTTCGTAGGAAATGCAAAAAAAACGTTAGTTTCTCAGTCGTATTGTCCCGTCGTAACAAATATTGGTCACTGTGATGGCGCAAACGAATAAAAAATATGTCGTCTATCCGTTTTGTTAAGCTATATTTCTTAAATATTCTGAATCATATCGCTAGGCCTTCCGCAATGGACCCACCCCTCGGCGCCTGACTCTTGCGCAGGTAGTCTGGTTCCCAGTCTCTCTCTTTGCGTAACATACACGTCACGCCTACGTCACAGATAGTCAGCATACCAGTGTGCGCAGAGCTTCTAAACTCGTTCCGAACACGTGCTTCGTTTGTTTGTCCCCAAAATGAGTAAACCGGAAGTCTAAGCGAACGAGACTTTATAGCCCTATTGTAGATACAACCAGTCACGACAACTGCCGGTAACAACATTCACCTGTCTATTCCACATCACTTCTCCTACCAAGTATGACTGGGTTAACTAGGAATTCACAGGCTGCTATTACGGATCCCAAATAGGGAAAGGGTCTTCGCGTTGAACCAGGAATTGTACGGATAAAGATCCCCAAAAATTGCCCACAGCTAATCGCGAATCTCCAAGAATTCTTGGATGCCAATCGCGGAGATCGGAAAAGGTATCCCCCCACCTGTGATATAGATGGTCATATGCTTTATTATTTGTTACTATCACAACTACCCCCTTCCCTTTTCTCCACCCTCCGTGGCGACGAGAGACACCGTCAACATTGAACAACGCTGACACTGACTCACTGAGGCGGGCGACTACCAGGTAGGCTACCAAGTGTCTGTCTGGCCCACTTAGTCTAAGACGGCAGTTGTATCAGAGATTATGTAATGTAATATATGATCTCTGGCTGTATCAATTACACCATCCAATGCCGTTTTCGACACTGCCTAATCACTGATAGTGTTTCATTCTTATATATTATGGGACCTTTTCAAATTCCTGGATCCGCCGCTGTTGTGTGAAATTACGGTCAATAATTAACAAACCCTGTCGTTATGGTGAGCTTCAACGTGGGTGATTTTATACGCCGTTGGTAATGTTTCTCAAAATCGGCGGGTGCGACTTATACACCGATGGAGGAGTGAAAGGACAAGGCCCCTAGAACATATTACATATAAAAAGTGAATAGCGGGGGAACTCAAAAATATACGCGAAAAAAAGTGATGGGGCTTCACGAATAAGGGCACATTTTGCGTCCTCAATAAAAGTTTGGGCCTTAGGACCCCCCCCCCTTCCTCTTGTATCATAGTGAGTCACAGCAAGGGCCTGTGACATACATACATTCCCGGTGGCGGCATCAGGCGTTTTACCTAAAATTAACCTCGAAGTTTACTATTCCACAAACCAATAGGTTGAGTCTCATGTGCCAGCGCCTTTCTTGATGACAAACAAATACAAGGAACTAAATAAGGCTTATAACTCGCATAACCTTTGCCTCATTTTTCAAATATGTCGTTGCAAATTGTACATGTTTGGGGCGCCATTTTGCTGAACTACGAGAGGCGAACGCTGCCGGGCAATGTGTTGTGCAGACGACGCATCACGATATATTTGCATCCGATAAGCGTTTGTTGGTTATTTCTATTCGAGCGGTAATCGTACCCGCTGTCATTGTCACCTGTCACACGACAATGGAAAATGGCGCGCGCGCCGCTGATGGAATAAAGCTGGACAGAAAAAGCCCAGCCGTGTCAAGTTAAAAGAAAAAAAACCGAAGTATTTTCTTTTCGTCAGGTCAGTAAATTGCATAAGAATGCTGGTAAGGTACATCAATTGGGGATAGCTATAAGGACTGTGCGCCCTGTACGCCAAAATATGCGATGCAGCACCACAAAGACCGGCTCTAACGGCACCCTGTGACATTAGAGACGGGTTTGGTAAGGATGAGATCAGTAACTGTAGTCAATCAACTGACCCAGAAAGGGGCTTGGGGGGGGGGGGGGCGTCCGGAGTGGCTGTTGTTGAGTCGAGGTCTACTGGCGCCGTGGCCGCGCGTCCACCGGACGGAGAGGGGGGGTGGGGGGTGGGGGCTAAGGATTAGCAGGATGCAATTAAAACGGCAGGCAGGGTTTTGTGTGATCGTGCTAATCGTGTACTGTTATTTTCAGGGCGGGAAATGAAAGACCTGACGAGTCGACATCAAAGGCACAGATCGTGTATCGTTATTTGACGCTGTCATGTGGAAGACCTGACGGTTCTCTTGCATCATCAGTTCTAATAAAGATGTGATGTGCTCTATATATAATAACGAGTGATGTCTTTAAGTCACACAAGGAAAACGGAAAGTGATAAAAAGGAAGTGACAAAACGGAAAATCGTATTCACCAGGCCAGGAGGACGTCCCGCAGGTCGCCGCCGTCTCCCACGCCGTCGCCATCCCCCAGGCCGATGTCTCGCAGGTCGCAAGGGACTGTAGCCCGCCCCATGTGACTTTGTTGGTTTTACACAACACCGAAACACATGTCCTAACCATAAAATCCTGAACGGTAATGCACAAACATGCGTGGCGAGAAGCAGCTTCGATGGCAAGAACTTTTTAGAGTATGGCAATAGTTTCTGGAGTATGTATCTTACCGTTTACTTTATTTTATGCGTTATTTTGGTCGAGCCAGCAAACAGCTCTGTGCCGTCCGCCATTATGCCCACCCAGTGGACAAATTGCACATACGCACCATCGTCAAAGCTATACCGTTTGCTTGGTGGCCCTTTGTAAACCCAGCCGTTGAGACACGATAAGCGAAACGCGACCTGCCTGCAGCATCGCACCATCGCTGGGCCATCGTTGGCAAGCCACCCACAACCGTGCCAACTATATCCGACATTTTGGGCAACGTCGTTGTGCTATCTGGATTGTTGGGGGGGGGCATGGTGGGAGCGCGGGAACTAATTGGCTCTATGCGACGCAAACCAATTAACGTCCACTACACTGAGTTATCGCTTTGGTTAATAGGACCCAATCTAACCCTCGCAGTTGTGGATCTGCCACCCACGTGTGCTCTTCAGCCCACCACGTGACCGCCCATTATCAGTCCGGTATTTAAAACGCAAAGAGTCACAAGACATAATCGAAGGACTCGACGAGATACCCTTAAACAATAGCGATAGAAACTTAGATAGTTATGGATGCCTTCCTAGAGGTTCAACATGACCTACGTACTCATCTTGGACAGTCTCTAGGACGTGCTTGTCCCCCAACATGTGGGTCCAGTAGGTTATGGACTGGTATGAGGCGAGTATGGAGACGAAAGGTGCAGAATCACGGAAGGGTGAGACACATGAGCGTGTGGCTCCTGTTGATGGTCAAGTTTTCGGCAGCAGTCGTAGAGTGTACGGAAACAGTCCATGCGTCTTCATTAGCAGTCGAAGATTCTTCGGCAGCAATCGGAGAGTTGCGGACGTCTTCTGCAGATGTCGCAAAATCTCTGGCATTTTTGACAACATCTGTGAAGGTGAGGAATTTTGAGGAATCTTCAACAACATTCAGCGAGACATTGCAGTCAAGCATAGAATCTTTACCCGCCGTTAATGACGCTGCGAGCGTACACCAGGCGTTATCTGGGGGTCTGAATGGGACCTCGCTGTGGAAGAGGTACGTTGACCTCATGGCGGAATTGGTGCTAAAGGAACAGTGGGACTTGGTCCCTGCCAGGCCCCGTAACGTCCATCTGGGTAGGCAGGCCGTGTACCGCCGCGCGCACCGCTACCGCGCGTCTTGCGACGCCACTCGCTGCTCCGAGACAACCTGCCCCGCGCGGCCACGCCTGATGACGTCACCATGCGGAACATTCTGCGTCATCACCTCGGAGAGGCGACTCCGCTTATGTCAGTGGAACATGTGGGTGCCGGTAGAATTCTCCATCAACTTGACTATTCACTCCTTCCGCTCTTCTCTCCAGAGCTACCGGTGCCGGGACCAGTTCGTCTATCTGCACGGCGGGCCCAACCCGACCGTTGTTCCTCCTCCCTCCCTCTGGGGCCGGATTCCGGATGCTTTGTGCGGAACGGCCCGGGACGCCAGCTACGTTGAGGAGGAGAACTTGCTTACCCTTCTACTCAACCAGTCGTCGGTTGAAGACTCTGTGGAGCTGCTCGTCAGCTATGAGGTGATCGACAAAGGTTCCATCCGCTGGCTGCACAGGTGGGGTTTACCCAACACTCACGGGAGCAAGACTTCCCCAGAAGCGCCAGTCGTGGTCGCCGCTGAAGTGGCCGGTATGGTTTCTAACATATGGTTCGTCAGTGTGTCTCTTTTGGCAGTGGTCGGACTGCAGGTAACGACGCTGGAGTGCGACGCCGTGACCTCACATTTAATCATCTATGACGGCCCCATCGGGGCGAGTAATGATGTCATCGATGACATAGCTGTGGGGAACCGGCACTCCGCAACTCACTATTCGCCGGTCATGCCCAAGTTTTCCGCTTCTGCTTTCTCTTCCCTGTTGGATGTCGTTCGATCAGTGCAGGGCTGTGGGGACCTGGGGGAGAAGCTTAGCGTGCGTGGCAGCATCGGCGATCTATCCGTGGTGTTGACTCACAACCGGAGATCTAGCGTCCGGATCAAGGTGAAGTACAGAGCCGTCTGGAAGTGCAAAGCCCCGGCGTGCACGGCGACTGATATCAAGATGGGACAGACCGAGGGCAACGCCACCATTGACATCCCGCCCACGGCCCACGCTAACCGTAAACACGTCTTGACATTTGTTTTTTCGGCGCCGCTTCCGGTGGCCCTCCTTTTGGATCGACTGGAAGTGTCAGGACACCCAAACTTCGGATGCCGGATGGGCGGGATAGCTATGATGCTGTTCAAGAATAGTCTCTGGGCTCGGAGCTCCGACTTCGACAATTACCTGGAGGACGATATGAAATACAGATCTGAGTTGGCCATCTGTTCTCGGGCCACGCTCGGGGTATGGCGCCAGGCGGCGGACGCCCCGGGCATCCTTTTGCAGGGACAGGGGGACATTACCATCGTCACCTACTCCTATGCGCCCTTCACGAGCGTCACGTTGCGGGGCATGCTGACGCCCAAGCCGCTTTGTTTCGGGGGTCTCAACCCATGTCTCGTCGGCGTCGGCGGCTTCGTCGGCACCGATATTGTGAAGCGCCACAGCGACGTCTTTCGCTGCCAAACCGTCTCCTTCCTCCCCGACGACAAGCTCCACTCGGCGTGGTGCCGGCACACCGTGAGTGCGAGTGATATGGCCGAGTTCTCCGTGCAAGTCCTGGATTTCGCCGATCTCGACGAGGTCACCAAGGCCAATTGGTACGCGGATGAGCCGTGTCACTTCAGTTTGTATACGAACACCGGCACAGACCTGGTCAGCGTCACCCAGGTCCTCTCCGACACATTGATCATCAAGGTACCCCGCAAATGTATGTGGCGCGGCCACGGATACCTCTTCACCGCGGAGGCCCACATCCCCTGTGACGTCACCGAGCTGTGCTGCACCCTCCGACTGGACGAATCGCGCTTGCCGAGCTTCCGACGAACATCATGGTACGGGTCTGTGCCGTACGTCAAGGTGCCCACTGTGCCCTGCGGCCAGATCCTCGTCCGACCGGAACTAATCGACGACAACCCGCTGTTCGCCTTCACCACATATACGGCCACGGCACGGGACAACACCGGCCCGGCCTCCCCCCGACTCACTGTCCGCGTGAGCTGCCCCGACTGCCCCCTTGGAGACCAGAACCCCGTCGCATTCATCGATTTCATCGACATCAATGATGCGAGTGAAGACGAGATGCAGGTCAGTGGAGATCAGTGGTGGTCAATTCGTCAGTGGTCGAGTGGGGTCGGAGCGGGGCGTAACGTTACAGTCAGTGAGCGTAGGCTGGCGGCCGAACTAGAACATATGCTCGTAGTCTGTTTTTGATATTCTTGATAAACCGGCTGATTCCCAGCCAACAATGAGTGTTGGCCGCGGGGTTAAACGACCCCTTTATTTCGCAACTGTCGCCCTCATACGACCACATGTACCATTTACTCGGTCTGGTTGATGTGTATATGTGATCATCTGGAGATGTAGCGTTATACTTCATGTCGCATAAAAGTAAGTTCCAGTTGAAGAGCAGGAGTTTCTTGATTTGATTGTAGTCGTGCCAAAACGGAAATTGCCTAATCAGTAGATTAGTTTGGCGATTTTTTACCTCCAAAATGTGCTCAAAGGTGGCATTTTACTCCAAAAATCTGCTCTGAATAAGGGGCATTGTTTTCGTCGACCTGCTCCATGTCGCAGTTACATACAGACCCGCCTGGTTTATTCTTTCTTTCTCGGCAAACTAGCTGAGAACGCACATTTTGATCCCCCCCCCCCCCCCAACCACCCGGTTGAAAGTTTCCCAAATATCAATTCTATGTTCTTTTAGCACAAATGTCCGCTCTCTCAACCATCAAGGGTTACCCGCCGAACCCCACCATTAGATTGGTATAATTACCACCTCCCCATTCCACCCCCGGGGATAAATCGAATCATAGAAATAAAGAAGTCATCAACGTACCAAAGACCAATGGCCTCGGTTTTTTCTATCATCCCTATTGGGAATGTGCATTGCTACCAGTGTATTAGCCCGAATTTATTTTTTACCAGCCAATACTTTGGGTAGAATAAAATTCTCAAACAACAACACGCCAGCTGATCATGACGTTGTCGTTTACGTCGAGCTCGTAATTTGCAATTCAATAAACCATGTTCTTATTGTTGTCATATAAAATTGTGAGCGACGAGCGACGAAAGTTGAGGACTTTCTTCTGGACCTCGTTACCAAAGGCCCTTTTGGGCGGGTAAACAGCTTCCTGCCCGCCTGCCTGAAAAAACTGCGCAGCAATTGAAACTGGGGTGTGCGGGCAGACGGGTCTCTGGCTTATAATACCCTGATTCATTTTCACCAACAGACGATCTCGCTGACATCGTGTTTGTCTTTTTCATATTTCAGGTTGTCTACAGATGGAACGGGTCCGATTTGGCTTTTAGACGCCCCTTACTTTGGTCCATCCCCCTGCGCGAGTCCGGTTTTGGCCGACACGCCAAGGGAGTGTTGATTCAACTACCCCCCAACTCCACGTTCCTCACCCCAGGGGCCACCCTGAGACTCGATTATTCAGTCCAGGCTGCAGGACAATGGTCACGTGACTTGGCGACGCTTTCCGGACACTTGCTGGACACCGAGTTTAAGCACCGGTATCCGGTGTTCCAACTGGCCAATCAGAGCAGCTGGCACGAGGCTGATGCCTGGTGTATATCTCAAGGGCTCCGATTGGCTGCTCCTAGGACCCAGCTGGACTGGGAACTGCTGGTGGCCGCTATCTCAGGGGAACCTTTTAGGCAGTTTTCGGAGTCCATCGGCGTAGAAGCGACTCTAGTTAAACTGGGCTTCCTGGCCATGAAGGTGAGGAAATGGGAAGCTTTCACATACATGGCGTTGTGCGCTACATACAAGCCATTTAAACAGTTGTTTACCTCAACATCATGTACGGATTTAAACATTGTAATATTTTATGACCTGATTTGGCCTGATATTGCCATAATAGTACAATAATGATATCATTATGTCACTAGCATGCAATGCCTATAGCCTACACACAACGTTCACAAGTCAAGTGAACCACATCAACATATGGAAGGCATTACACATAGTTTCCGAATGACGGTCAAACAACTGCCAATAAAAATACCTAAATAAGATTTACAATTTTTTACCATTTTGCAAGTCGAGTGAAATTGAGTCGTTAGAGCACGTGTTTTGGAGATTCCCTGTAGCACAAGCCCTTTGGCGAGACATGGATAAGTGGTTACATTCGGATTTGTATGTAGTATATAGAGGGAGTAACATTACCCATAACTGCCAAATTGTAACCATATAGTTCATATTGTAAAACGCTTCATATATACCTGTAAGTAGACAAATTGGGCGTCAAGCGTAACAGGCGTCCTCGGGCAGATTAAGCATCATTGTCCTTTGGAAAACAATATGAGAAACCTTTCAGATAACTAGCAGCAAACAATACATATGTTTATGTAACATTATATACTTTATACCGTGTGTAGTATACATTGATGTCTAGTGGTCAATACCATTACAGATTGTAAGAAAATTGCAACCTTCATTTCATTTCAGTATAATAAGGAGGGTTATTTTTCACCAAACATCTATATAATTAACTTTTAGGTGTTTATAGTGTCGCGAGGCTGGTTCTCCTAACGCGACTGAGCGGGGAACGAGCTGATCAACGTTGTTCTACTACGTGGCGGTGACGCGTCGATCACGTGACCAAATCATTGACTTTCCTATGCAATGATACAAGCAGAATGATAGACTTATGCAAATTTAAGTACTACGCCTCTGTATTCATATCGTTATTTCGTTTCCGACCCTATGATGATTGTGGTCCATAACATCAGTCCCTCTGGAGAGGAGATATTCAGAATTGTTGTGCTTATCCCACAGGTGACGAGCAGGGGCCCAGTCTGGTCCGGGAACAAGCCTTGTGGCTACTGTGGACCGGACCACAAGCCCTATATGCACATGTCTTCGCCTTCGGTTAGGTACAAGTGCACCTATAAATCCACTCACTACGGCCAATACCTATATTTAACTTGGAAGACGTGTCCCGCGGCATCCATCAAGCACGTGACGGATTTCGATGACGTGAGGGGCTTGCCCGGTCTCTGGACGGTGGCGCCATCTACCGGCTGCGCGGCGTTTGTCCTCTACGGCTTCCCCCACGTTCTGTGGAGGCGCGTGGAGTGCGACGCTGTGTTCCAAAGCCCCCTGGTCGTGTGCGAGGACCCCAGCGTGCCCCGTGACGTCGCGGCGGTCACACCCGAGACTCTGAAGAGGTCGGTCCACGAGTGTAGGCGAGGCTGGACCTGGTGCGACGCCAAGTGTTACCGGCTCGGCGCGCAGGTCTCTGGAGAGACGGAGACCGCTGCCTTTCTGAAGGAGACCTGCGGTCTCGTCGCGTTAGCCGGGGACCGGGGGCTGAGCGAGACCCTATACGGCTATGTGACGTCATGGCTGGAAGAGGCTTTGGAAGAACTCGTGACGCCCTTGGCGCTGTACACGTGGGATGCCGACACCGGTGAATGCTCGGCCCGCTACCTCACCGCCATGGACATCTTTTCTGACTACGGACTCCTGACAAGCGGCCGGATCCGCCGGATGTCCATGCCCGGCAACACCTGGGGCGTTCGCAGCGCCGTGGTCCTCTACCAGACCGAGCCGGATGACGTGACTAGACGAGACTGTGGGAACGGACTCTTCCGCTGCCGGACGGGAGCCTGCATTCTGGAGTACTACCGCTGCGACGGCATTGAGGACTGTCCGGACGGCAGCGACGAGTATCAGTGTCTCCCATCGTGCATGATGAGAGACGGGTCCCCGGTGTCCCTGGCCTTCTGCCGGGGTAGCTGCGCGGGGGATGACTGCCTTTGTCTGCCGCTCTACGTGCAGTGCCAACCCGCCGGGTGCGCACCCATCTCTGCCGGGTGTGGCCAGCACAATAACAACACCTGCGAGAACAGTGGAACAGTCGTTCCGAAATGCAGCGCATTAAACTCTGAGAGTTTCTCTGAGAGAAAAGAAAACTATATTGCTGTTTCGTCGATTTTAGAAAAGCTTTTGACAGTGTGCCGAGAAACAACCTTTTCTTAAAACTACTTCGTGTCGGAGTTGGCGGAAACTTTTATTCCATCATTAAAAACATGTATATGACAACCCAGGACAGTGTAAAGCTCTCCGCCGGCATAACAGAGGCATATAAGACTAATATTGGCATCAAACAGGGAGATTCGCTGAGCCCAACTCTCTTCAACGTATTTATCGATGATTTGGTTGACAATTTAAAAAATACGAACATTTATCCTGTACGGTTACAAGACCTTTCCATTGAATGTCTGTTGTATGCTGATGACTTACTCCTTATATCAAAATCTCCCACCGGTCTACAAAATGCTTTGAGATGCTTAGGTACCTTTTGTGACAGATGGGGCATGACGATAAATACTGATAAAACTAAAATTTTGATATTTCAGAAGGGCGGCCTACGGGCACGCGAGGTGACGTTTTATCTCAAAGGTCTTCACTTAGAACAAGTGGACAATTACACATATTTAGGTGTTACTTTTACAAAATCAGGATCATTCAAACTTGCTATGAAGGTACTAGTCCAAAAGGCATCGAAGGCTATGTTTAATTTAAGAAGCTCACTGTTCTCATGTAATATACTCGAACCACAGGTCCATCTATCTCTTTTTAATAGTATGATCAGGCCTATCGCCACTTACGGCTGTCCAGTATGGGTGCAGGAACTCGTAACATCATCAGATGTCTTTAACAAAATGACACAATGTAATGCCGAACAATTACTGACCAAGTTTTGCAAGAGCCTCCTACAGGTACCGCGAAATGCATCCAACATCGGGGCCTATGCCGAACTAGGGCAATACCCCTTATTAATTTATGTCATGACACAAACCGTTCGCTTTTGGGACCATATCTTGACCAGTAAAAACAAAATACTCCGCGCAGCATTTAAAACGGAAATGGACTGTGATGGAAATGGGACTCACACCTTAGCGTCTGCTATTAAATGTATATTATCTAAGGCTGGGGTACATAACTGTTTGGATAAGAGATGGGGAGACGGTAGCACACGCATGTTCTCCCATATTCAAAACAAGCTGGAAGAGGAGTATAAAACACAATTCTGGAAAACTTTAAGATCGAGCACTGGCACATCGGGAGGGGGTAATAAATTACGAACATATGCAACCTTAAAATCTAATTACAACATGGAACCTTATCTCGGTGCTGGACTACCTAAGAAATATCAACGGTGGTTTGCCAGACTCAGACTATCAAGCCACCAACTCGAAATCGAGCTCGGCCGATACAATAAGCCAATACCAGTACCTGCCACAGAACGTGTATGTAGACAGTGTACATCTGGGTGTGTGGAAGATGAGATTCATTTTATGTTGCATTGCGAAAAATTCTCTAAGCATAGAAAAATACTTAAAACCGAAATTATGGGGTTGGGGTTATCCTTTAGTGGGGAGGGACATAAAGGCTTAAATGACCTGCTCTCAAGCGATCACCCTGCGGCACTGTTTGCGGTCGGTAAATTTATCGACGTAGCCATGAAACAACGTGTGTAAAATGTTCTGTTTCTGTGTTCTCGTTGCATGGCAACACGCGTGTATTTACATGTCGTAGACCAAATAAAGAATTGAATTAAACAACGTCACAATGCGGCCGCCTGGCAACGAAAGTGACGTCGTCAGAAATGAGACAAAGAGCGCGTGGTTTATTTGCTCCTCCGGGCAGAGGTTGCCGGTTGAGTTGTTCGACGACCTGGTGGAGGACTGCGAAGCCGGGGAGGATGAGGAGGGGATGTCGGCTTACGTGACGACGAGTTGGCAGGACTCATCGCGTGCAGACCCGACGTGCGGACACGTGGGCTACACGGCCTGTCTAAAAGGCTACCACGGCCGTTGTTTCCCGCAGGACAAGATATGCGAGATGGACCGGGACAGGCATCATGGGGGTCTTGCCTTCTGCCGCGACGGATCTCATCTGAGGCATTGCATCGACCACCAGTGCCCGACCGGTTTCAAGTGCCCCCACGGCTTCTGTCTCCCGCTCCATCGGGTCTGTAACGGCGTTGGTGACTGCCCGAGAGGGGAGGACGAGATCAACTGTGCCAACATCACCTGCTCGGGCCTCCTCAAGTGTCGGGGAGTCGGCTTCTGCGTCCACCCACACCAGCGCTGTGACGACACGCCTGACTGCCCCCTAACGGAGGACGATGAACAGCTGTGTGAGGCGGTCCCCTGCCCCGAGAGCTGCACGTGCCTTGGTTATGCCTACCACTGCCAGGGGACACACTATGAAAGGATTCCTGATCTCAGTCGCGCCACAACTGTTCTGATCTACAACAATAACACTAAATACGGTCTAAACATAGCTAGAGACAACTTCGATGGTTATGGCCAACTGAAGGTTTTGGATTTATCGTTTTGCGCAATTAAAGACTTGCCTGCTTTGATATTTCGGGCATTGTTCAAACTGGAATCGCTGAATTTAGAACATAATCATTTGACGGCGCTCTCAAAGGATACTTTCTGGGGTTTGTCCAACTTAAAACGGCTTGCCATAAGGGGAAACTATCTTTCAGTATTGAAAAGGGATTCCTTCTCTGGATTGGCAAGCCTTCCACTCTTAGATCTGGGCCATCAGCAGATCAATACTATTGCTGGTGGTTATTTCGTCGGTTTGACGGCTATCACTTCGCTGAACCTCAGCGGGAATGAGGTGAGCTCCATGCCTCTCGGCGTTTTGGATGGCATGGAGTCCACCCTGGAGGTCCTGGACGTAACCGCTAATCCTGTCCCACTGGAGCGGTTCGACATACAGGTCTTAGAGAGCTTGCCCGCCCTGAACTGGCTGCGGACAGACCTGGCCGCGCTCTGCTGCAACCTGCCTTCTGGCGTTAACTGCATCGCGAGATTCACGTCACCAGGGGTTTGTGACCCGATTCTCGAGATCAGCTACCTCAAGCTCCCTCTGGTAGTACTAACATTCGTGGCCTTGATCTTGAACTTGTCCACCGTCATTATCAGACACCGCATGTTTGTCACCAAGGGCGAAACCAATGTCCCTAACTTCCTGCTCACCTCCTTGTCCATGTTCGACTTCAGCATGGCTTTGTACCTGGCCTGCCTCTTGGTAGTCGACCTTTTCTACGGCTCTCAATATTATTTGGTACAGACGGAATGGCGCTCGAGCGCCACATGTCGGATCATGATGACAATGTCCTTCGTCTCCATGGAGATGTCCTCATTGACTCTTCTGCTTATGTCCATCTGCAGGTTTATCAAGGTGGTCCTGCCAATGAGGCTGATCTACATCAACCCGACCGTGATCCAATCGATCATCGCGCTGGGAAGTTTGGTCCATTTCAGCTTCACTTTGATGTCGGCGTTGCGTCCGGATCTATTTTTGACAGATTCTAAGGTCGCCAACTCGAAATGTTTCTTCTTCCCAGTCTCGGTCGACTCGCAACATCCCCTCGTCACCTCCTTTCTGCTCATTTACAATCTCCTCATTTGCATGACGGCGCTAGTTTTAGGGTTACGGATATTTTTTTCGCTCGCCCAGAAATCCACGTTTGGCTCGAAGTCGCGCTCCAGGCGCTTCCAGCCGGCCGTCCGTGCCCTAGTGGCCTGCTCCCTGCAGATTCCCTGGCTGGTGCTGATCGCCACCCACACCCCCGTACTGTCGGGACACTGGAGTCTGGATCGGGTGCCCTACTTGTGGCTCCTGTTTCTTAGTGTTGGTCCTTACCTGATCCTGAACCCACTTATCCACTCCTTTACGTCAAAACAATTTCTGGCTGACCTAAGAAAGATGACTATTTTCTCGAAGTAATTTGCTGTACTGAAATGTTTAATACCGCTCTCATGTAGAAATACGATGATGTTTATAGGCCAGTTTATGTGCACATGACGGCTAAAATGGGCTGCGAAACCATCCGGGACAATGACATGAGGTTGATGGGACATGCTGCATATGTAAAAAATGCTGCACACCGACTACAGACGTAGGCCGATATACCTTTATGGTGCTTGTTATTATCTGTCTCCGCTGAAAAGCTCAAAAGAACACTTTATGGTTGATCAAAGGAAGAGAAAAATGAAAACCACATCTCGAGCTCAAGGATGGCTACAAAGCAGTATAAACGTTTTAAACTTCATCCTGACACATATCGAAAAATATGTTTGTATTGGGTTTGGAAATGCATTTCTTTCCAGGCACGCACGTACATGAAAGCGGGACGAGGGCGGGGAGAGTTGTCCACCTTGCTTAGGCGTAGTCTTGCCAGGCCTGTATTTGGAAAATGTCAATCGAAAGAAAGTTGGGTAAATGGCATTCAAAAATATGTTGCCAGCTTGTAAAAAACTTCTAATCTTGGGCCAACCCTTGATGCATCGATGAGAGAACAATGAGAGAATATCATGTATTTAACCAACGCCGTGTTACAAGGAGTACATGATAATAAAAAGTACATGATAATATAGAGAAACACATATATGAGAACAAAATAATGTTACACCTGATACAAAGTGGAGAGTCCCATTTAGACATAAATGTCGCTGGCTTGGAACCCAAATTAACAACCGCGAATCATTTAACGTAAGGCATTTAACATAAAGCTTCTGTACATGTCTCATTATAGCTCAACATGTTGTAAACAAACATAGCAGTTCTGTATGGTACATTCATAGCAGTTCTGTATGGTACATTCATAGGTGTATGTTTTGATGATGTTCTTTTTGATATACTGTGCGAATCCCTTTAGAGTATGAGTTGTAGTTTTGCTTAATATAATTTGTGGGGTGTTATTCATGATTTCTGGCATTGAGTACCGGAGGCAATGATGGGCAAATTTATGTTTGGTTTTCTTAGTTCGGAAATTTTGCCTTTGCCTAGTGTTGTGGTGATGTATGTCGAATATCCTTGGGAACATCCAGGCTTAGTGGAAGTATATGGGAAGTTCATGTTTGACATATTTATGTAAAATTTCAGTTCTTACAGTTTGTGTATGTCTTTTAATTTTACTTGTTGCAAATCCTTAAACAGCGGTTCTGCGTAAGAGTCTATTTTGCGGTTTGTGATAAATCTCATAACTTTTTTCTGCAGTTGAACATTGTAAGGTTGAATATGGTTTGTATCTTTCGGGGAAGCTTATTTATGGATTGGAAACGGGAGCTAGACAATAGGAGCGATGTCATTTGGTAGATATGATGCCAGTGATATTGGGGCATGTTCCACCAAGTGTGGCCGATGTACCGTTGTTTAAGTAGTCACTGTGAATTTTTGAAAGTTTGACAACAGTAAAGTTAGTATTTGAAGTGGATTGTTGGGTTTGCCATAGGTGGTGAGGTGCGGAGGCGCGCATGAATGTTATATAGCCTCAAAGAGTCTCAGAATGAATCACTAATAAAGTATTGACGGGATCGTTTACAGCGAGACTTGAAGCGTTAAATTAAGACTTGCTTTTATAATTTTAAGTATTGGCGTAGACATGTTTCGTTGAGGTTCGAGTCGATATAGAAATTGAGGCGGAAGCGTGGAGTGCTGCGGTGGAGCTTATGGAAGGCCGAAAGCAGGATTTTGTGTTGAAAATAACTGAGCGACCGGGCCATTTGAAAAGTGCGTTGTGAGGTATATACTGAATATAATGTCCTATTACGTTGTACATATTGTTTGTCTCATGAACATTTGGGCAAAATAAAGTTGAAGTCAGGTTTTATCCCGAGTAAACTACATTTTGAAAGATACGCGTTTACAAATATGGTCACCCGATACATGAAGGAAATGGAGCCCTGACCAAAAATGTGCTTGTTTGACGAGATGGGGAACATTCGGCAGAATTGATACGTTGTCATTGCTAGAAGTTAAAAGGCAAGCATCTGTGAATCCAATATGAATTTTCGACTATATCTGACATGTGCGTATTGTATCGATTTGCTTTCATGTTGACAGAACGTATAGTCAACACGCAACAATCCTATGGCACTGCAGTACAAGGCTGGAATTTTTAAGGTGCTCAGTTGTACATCAATGTTCCACCCGTGTCATGACAAAACAAGGTATTAAGTTACATAATCATGAGTACAAAATCGGACAATACGCGGACGATACGTTTATGTTTAGGACAGGTGAGAGGTTTCGTTAAGAAGAAAATTCTAGGTGTTGCATGAGTTTGAAGTATGTTCAGGCACGGCAGTAAATGTCGATCGAGAAAACCAAAGTAATATGACTAGGTAAACCGATCCAGACCCATCCTAAAATCTGCCCGGACAAGCCCCTTACCTGGGTGAACGTATTTAAGAATCATTTTCACGGTAAATATGAACGATAGGGTTAACCGAAATTATAATGAGAATTTCAGAGTGTATTAAATGTGTACGGTAAGCGTAAGATTTCACTTCGAGGAAAAGTGACCGTCATTAAAACAATGGCTATCCCTAAACTGATTAATGTTACCTCTGTGCTACCATTGTCGCAATCCAGTTTTAGCAAACAGGTTACCCAAAAAGAGGCGATCGTTTATACGCAACTCAGGCTCTCCCAAGATGGCCTCCACAGAACAAATTGCTGGAATTATTTTCACTCACTTTCGATCACTGTTGCAAGGGCTAAAGGTTTCGTGGGTGAAAAGGCTTGTCACGTCAGAAGGCGCTTGGCAAGACCAGCTCTCTACCATCGTTTGTAACGCGAAGTGACTGTTGGCAACGGGATCTAATATATATTTTCACATATGGCCGTTACTGTCCCTAACCATGGTAATGTTTGGTGCAAGTAAGTCTAAAGATTATCGTCTACTAAACCATATTGTAATCATAGTCAAAAACGATATATTCTCTTGCAAAAAAAACCCAGGGTTTTACAGAGAAAATATATTTAATAAATGGAATGTCTCTTAAATAAGTATTTGTTCTTTATGTGGACAGGTCCTCTTATTGCAGCGTTTTGCCTTGTGTATGAACATCTTTATGTATCAATGTTAGTATTCAATTTTGTAGCGTATGTCATGGCAATGCTCAATTTCTGCTCATTCATCAGCATATTTAGTCATATTGTCAATTAGTAAAACATATAGTTATGTCAATTTGTTGTCGTGGTTTATGACAGAATATGCACAAGTATGTTCGCATTGATAAATATGTATATCCACGTATGGAAGCTTACTATATATTTGAAAATTGTAAATGTACGCCGTAAACGTCAAAGTTGTCAATTTTATCAGACGCATGAAATATGTATTTGTTGCATAATGCGATCTGAAGGATCCTAGGTGTCCAATCTGTATTATAGCTTCCAACCGGCAATTCAGCGTATATGGAGCTTCTAACGGTCTATTTAGGCGAAACCTAAAAGTTAGGGGTGTAGGGGGATAGCCCGCTTTAGACAGTATATTACACATACCCGGCCGAGACCAGTTAATAACAATGCCTGGATCCTTTTGCATCTCTTATGTCGGGCGAATTTCATAGTAAATATGCCTGATGTGATATCCGCCCCCCCCCCTCCCTTCCCCCACGCACTCATACTCCCGCTTACTGAAACATACTGGCATTTACATTTGAGCATGTAAAATCATTATTTCCATATGCCCAAACAGCAGGAAGCGAACGGGTATCCTTTCCAGACTTCGTTTTGGTCCAAAAAACATTGCATAGATTTAGAATCGTTACGGAGGACAGTGACTCGCCATCTCCTAGTCGTCGCGACACGAACCACAAAATAGAATGGAATGAGTGAACCATATTAATAAAAAGGAATTTATCTCATTGTTTCAAAAGTGGATATTGTATTAGTGATATAATGAGGATGCCACGTGTCTGCTGATAGCAAATGTAGTCGCTTGTTTGTGAAGAGTTTTCCATGAGTCTCATAGTGGCGAGAGCTTATAGAAAATAAGAAAGGGCCAGCAGACAGTAATACTGGATACCTTGAAATGGTTATATCTAGTCTATTTCAGGCGGCAGATTTTGTTTCTAGTATCAGTTTTCCAGGCGCCTGGTAGCAGGTAGGGTTATACTTCACTCAGTAATAGGTAGGCAAAATTCTAAAAGTTCGTTAGTCGCATATGTAGGCCAAATGTCAAGGTCAAAGTGATTTTGTGAAAAAAAAAATTTGTTACTATTTGGGGTAGATACATCGAGCAATGTTTAAAATGTGTTACTCTATAATACGCATCTTTCGTGTACTGTTCATTTTTTGACGCGTCATACTCATTTTCGAGTAAAACGACGTTTTATATTGAATAGTTGAATATCAAAATATGAATAGCAATGAGTTTTAGGAAATCTGAGAGTTTTCGGATACGTCATATGGCGTCACGATGATGTCACTTCCGGTACATTGTAAAAAATCGTCACAAATCGGTAAAAAATGCAAAAAAATGCGTAAATGGAGTCATATTGTAGGGAAAGCGATCCGTGGTATACATGCAGGATAAAAACTTTATGTTCCTATCTTACTTTTGGTTCTAGGGGTGACGACAGTTTTCTATGGGACTTCCCATGTTAAATCTTTCAATCTCGTAAGCTGGGAAAAACTTGTCGCGTATTTCGCAAGTGCCTCCGACAATCTGTACCATGCTTTTCTATCTGGTTAAACATGGTACTCAGGAGCCACAGTGCTTACATGGAATTCGAGCAAGAAATGACGTCAAAATATTTTTTAAATTTAATTTCCTAATGATGAAAGATACAGATTGTTGTTGCTTGCATAATGCCAGATAATGCCAGATAATGCCAGATAATGATAAACAATGGTGTATTTGATGGGAAAGTACGAATATATATTCGATTAGATACATTTTCAATTTTCGCGTATGAAGGATAATTGTGTCGGTTAAATTTGACGTATAGCGTAAGCGGAACGCCCTCTGCCGGAAGATCGGGAACATACAGCTCCAGATAACTAAGGACAGAAAAACATTCCGTCCGCCATCCTTCCGACCGCAGTGCTCTTTGTACGTCTGTCCGTTTTTCATGTTTCCGCGACGATTAAGTATAGTAATTTTTGGTCAATTCGTCAAGCCATATCTGAAGGGCTGATGCTCCTTTCACCGTGGTGGTCAACGTTTTTGGGTTGTGGGGCAAACGTTTGGGTCTTATTATTTGGACGTTACCATGCGTCATGTCATGACGTCACCATGGCGTCATGACGTCACACATTTTACGTAAGCTCTAAATCAGCTATTATGCGGTATGGCGACTTCCAGTTCATTCGACGTTGCAGGTCGTCTTCAGTGATAAGTTGTGCCGTGCCTAACTTTTTTGGCCAGGGGTCTAAGTGCGCGTCAAAAATGACGTCATAGCTAACGTGCTCCTACGATATGCTGGGCTTGCTTCATTTTCAGCTACGTGGGCAATAGCTACAATCACCCGAATTCGTAAGTAGGTATATTGAAAAAAACAAAAGCCATCTTCAACATTTTCGTGATCGTCAAATGACGTCATGTGACGTCACGATGACGTTTCATTAATTCTCACCGGTCGCAATTCAAGGATCAATCGTTGATACAGAGTATTGCACACCCGCTTAGATGTTAACACACCGATTTTAAAATGTTGACCCCTTTTTCCAAACTCTCTACTCTCCAACTTCTTGGTAGTGAATGGGTTATACTGTATCACTCTTCAAAAAAACATAGCTTCCAAACGACCGTTTGAAGTCTTGCCAACCTAAAACAAGACCCATATCATCAATAACATCGTGTGACCCTTGCATTATTAAATTTTGTTTTCCTGTTTAGGTTAGAGTGACTTAGAAAGTGCGTGTCCCAAAGTAGATATTTTCGGACATCTGTACCGTTGAAGATCGATCTAAACCGGTACCACGCTTTAAATACATCACGCCAAAAGGGATTCGACAGCGTCGTAAAGCACTTCAGAAATTTTAGATTCAGTTGCCAACACAGTGACTTATCGTTACAAAGATGGTAGAGAACAGATCTTGCCAAGCGACTTCTGACGTGACAAGCCTTCTCACCCAAGAAACCTTTAGCCCTTGCAACAGTGACGCGAAGTGGGTCAAGATAATTCCACCATTTTGTCTTTAAAAGGAAGCCTGAGTTCCATATAAACGATCGTATAATTTTGGTAACCTGTTCGATACAACTGGATTGCGACAATGGTAGCACCCACATAGCATTAATCAGTTTTAATCACTTTTCGTATATTTATTACACTCTGAAATTCTAACATGTTCCTGTTATAATAGGAACTAACCATGTTTCATATTTATCGTTAATAAAATCCTTAAATTCTTTCACGCAAGTAAGGGGCTTGTCCGGGCAGATTTTAGAATGGGTCTAGATCGGATTACCTAGTCATATTAGTATGGCTTTCTCGACATTTATGGCAGTGCCAGAACATACTTTGAATTCATGCAACACCTACAATGTCCTTCTTAACGAAACCTCTGACCCATCTGAAAACATAAAAGTATCGTCCGCGTATTGTCCGATTTTGTACTCATGATTATGTACCTTAACTTTATGTAGCCCAAATAATATTGAAACAAACAATATGTACAACGTAATAGGACATTATAGTCAGTATATACATCGCAACGCACTTTACAAATGGCCCGGTCGCTCAGTTATTTTGCACACAAAATCCTGTTATCGGCCTTCCATAAGCTCCGCCGCAGCACTCCACGCTTCTGCATCAGTTTCTATATCGAATCCAACCCCAAAGAAACATGTCCACGCCAATACTTCAAATTCTAAAAGCAAGTCTTAATTTAACGCTTCAAGTCTCGCTGTAAACGATCCCGTCAATACCTTATTAGTCATTAATTCTGGAACTCTTTGAGGCTATATAGCATTCATGCGCGCTTCCTCTCCTCGCCACCTATAGCAAACCCAACAGTCCACTTCAAATACCAACATTACTGTTGTCAAACTTTCAAAAATTCGCTGTGACTATTTAAACAACGGCACAACAGCCACACTCGGTGGAGCATACCCCAATATCACTGGCATCATATCTACGAAATGTCATCGAAATCGAACGTAGCTCATAATCTGCTATATATGGTGATCAACTATCTTATTACAACTTGATTTGTGTTGGGTGCCATATGTCTATGGTCATTTGTCTCAGGTTATCTACTGAAGTATTAGGTAAGGTTGGAGCTCCTATTGTCTGGTTCCCCTTTCCACTTAATACTGAAGCTTAACAACTTACTATTACATGGTTGCGATGGACTCGCCCTCGCACAGAACCAACAATTGTTCAAAAGAGTTCACCGCTATATCCGTGACTTGACGTAGTCTGAATTTCTCAATTTATGGTCACCTGCCATTACTCTCCCTTAAGGTGAACATTTACATGTACTATACATTGTTGTAAACCTCTTGAAATAAATAAAGCTTATATAAAAAAAAATCTATGAATGGAGGAATGAAATACGTTTCCAAACTCAATGCACATATGTGTCAGGATGAAGTTGAAAACGTTTATAGCCGTCCTTGAGCTCGAGATGTGGTTTTCATTTTGATCTTCCTTTGGTCAACCATAAATTGTTCTTTTGAGCTTTTCAGCGAAGACACATAATAGCGAGCGCAAGCGAGCTCTTAAGGTAACATGCATGCATAATCAAAGTCTACTTCAAGCATAGGCTTTGGACTTTCATTCGCGTAACAGCCCCCATGAGACGTTTCTGGGTAAGGAGCAAATTTCCGCGGAACCACAAAATTATCCCCTAAACACTGGTCGAAATGTGTTATATCAAGTCTTTGATAATTAAATTATCTACCTCAAAAAGGTAAATGATGAATTAATGAAACGCTGACACTTCATTTACACTATAAATTACAATACATTTATGAGTTCAACGATCCGCGCCGCGATAAATATTCCTTGCCACACTCCCGGCAGAGGGCGCTCGGGCTGTGTTGTACTAGTTAGACTGCTGCCCAACTTTCCACTGACTGGTTTGCGTTCACATGCACAGTCGCCCCCGTAAACAGAACGCCACCTACCGGCATCGTAAACTATTAGCGTCTCCGTTTAACAAAATGGCTGGTCGTCTGCTAGCTTTGCTCACCTGCTCACTTAAACTGCTTGAAATCGCCATTTCGCAAAGAAAATTAACAGACCAGAAACTGGTAATGTGATGAAACCACGATCACAGATAAGTGTTACTTAATTCATTGTGCAAAACTGCGTGTAATTCTACGCCATTTGCCAGTTTGTTGACCTGGTTTCGCACTCTGGCAACGGTCTGTCTGTCCGTCTGTCGTTCTGACAGCCGAGCGTGAGCTGTTGAGCTGGCTGCACTGCCACCCATTGCCGTCGGTGTGGTCAGTGTGACTCATTTTTACTGTGTCGGGCTGTCACTGTGTCAAACACACGCCGTCACTGTGTCAGACACACACAGAGTCACTGCGTCAATGCCAGTGACAGTTGACCCTAGCAATTTTACTGTCACCTATAATTTACGCTAGCTTAGCCGCTTGACTAGAATTTTCAATTTCAGGCTGACCGGGCTTGGATCCAGGGATGTGTGTGTGTGTGTGGGGGGGGGGGGGGGGCAAGTTGATCTAAAGACTAAGTCTTAATTTGCAAATGAAAAAGGACTACAAAAGTGTGGGGTGGGGGGCTGCATGTAGACGTGCCCCACGACCCAAGGCCTCTTCGATCTCTCTGGACCAGCCACTACTCACAATCAGATGGAAAATATGAACAATAATTTTGTTCACAAAATCCAGGGCTAAAATGTATGTGTTTTTTGTGTGTGTTTTTTCAGCGCTGATAAGATAAATGAATAACATTGGGATAATTATTATGCATAGTCTTAAAAGGGACACAAAAATAGTGCTATTGGCAATTGAAATGCCAAAAACCATTTCTATAAACAATTGTCAATTATCAATAGACTGATTACACAAATGGAAAAACCTGGTAATATTAGTTTGCTTTGAATCTTGCAAAAAACAGTTATCCATTTATACAACCTTTCGGTAGGTTTTCTCCAATTTATATCAATAAAGTCATCAAGGCAAATTTACTTTAGGTCACCATCACTGCATGGTACCTGCACAATCACAAACAATAACAAAAGTTCAATGAAAGATACTTTACAAGTTACAAGTAAACTAAAATTATCACAAGATATTTTGTTCCCAATAAATTACTTTTGACTGATAATCAGCCTTTTTTGCATGCTATTAGTATCAATCAGTACCTTAAGTTAGAGGAAGTTTATTTTAATATATATATTTATAATATTCCTTAGGCTTATTATAAGCCATGCATATAGGTATTAAAAAATTATATGTGGTGTATATTAAGCTTGTTATATGTTAAGCACCTAATAACTGCATGTCATTTATCCACTTGTTGTCTATTAATTTAGCCTAGTTCTATAAGAGAAATTAAAAGTGTTTGCCGAAAAAAGACAGTGTAAAATTGCTCAAGTGTTACTGTCAGCCTAAAGTTGTTTATTTCCGTTCCCATATGGAAATATTAATGAACATTGCATTTGTATAAATATATATAATGACAGTTAGTGGATGCTGATCACTTATATTAAAATGATTTTCGCGGTTAGCATGGTTAGAGTAGTTAATTGTCCCATCCAGCTCAGCCAATTACCATGGTTTTGTTTCTTATTACTCAATCTAATTGGCTTTCAGCATATCATTTAAGTTGCAGAAGTGCTAATTACATCAAGGGGTTGAAATTCTTCTGGTCTGAGATTTGGTCAAACTACTGCTAACCACATATCGTAAAAGTGATTTTGATTTATCCAGCAATGTAGAAATATGGCTATATTGTCAATTGCACACTGGCATGAAATTGTCTTACCAGCCTAATTTACCATATAAACTTGTTTCTTCAAAACCTTACATTGCATAATGGGATCATCCTTGTATAATTTCCGTGTTTCATGTATATATAAATTTGATCTGACTTTGTATCAAGATTGACAATCATTGTCTATTGTAGTTAAGTGGTGCTTTATGGAACATTCAGGTCTTGTCATACTGTGTCTATGTCACTCAAATTTCTTTGTTTCCAAAGTCATGCCCCCAACTCATAGGGTTATAATTCTACCATGTAAAGGATATGTCATATCATAGAAAGATGTGAAATACCTATTCTCCATGAAAATACAGACATTTAACTTTCTCTTACTTTGAAGGTTTCATCGGTTTAGTCTAATTAAGTCTAATTTGGTTGAATATTATCTTGATGGTTCAATTATGGGACATTATGATATAATGTAACCATTTAGCGAAAATACTGTTATGAATTCCATATTGTTAACATATGAAGTATATCACACAATCTGCTATTGACCATATGTAGTTTTTGCATGCCAGTTTTGTTTTATTAATGATCATAGGAGCATACTCAGTATTTCATCCCTTAACTATCACTTCAATCTGTCTTGTTATTTGTTATTTGTTATTTGAAACATACAGGCCTTCATTTTCATTTGCTTTGACCAAAAATCCAACTCGATCAAAAAATAGTTGCGCTCGCTCTTTTAAGTTTTGCCTATATGACATAATATAGATAGGTGCTACCTAAAAAATGCGAGGGTATATTTACTAATTCAGAGATTCCGAGGAGATACATCTAAATTAATATTCACAATTAATCTCACTTCGGCTTGCCATAAAGAATATCTTTAGCGGGATGACGTATACCATGCACATGATTGTGGCATATTATTCGGTTGCTTAGGAACTCCCATTGTGACGTCATGTTTATACAATTTTGACGTCACAACTACTCACTATCACAGCAGCCGATGGGCGGTCACCAAGAGCGCTCTGCTTGGCAACAGACATTTAGCGCGTCGCTTATAAATTAACTTTAATTTGAAGCCTACATCCAGTGTTAACGTTGAATAATTTATTCGTTAATTTTGTGGGGCAGCTGATTTAATTATTGAAGACATGACATAATAGACTTCGACCTCTCTTTGCTTGAATATATTTATTTACAGCTGATATTTACTCCGAATCCGAAAACGTCTCATGGGGGCTGTTATGCGAAACGAAAGTCCTAAGCCTATGCTTGAAATGGACTTTAAATATGAATGCATGTTACCTTAAGAGCTCGCTTGCGCTCGCTATTAACAAACATCATAAAGGTATATCGGCCTACGTCTGTAGTCGGTGTGCAGCATTTTTTTCACATGCAACATGTCCCATCAACCTCATGTCATTGTCCCGGATGGTTTCGCAGCCCATTTTAGCCGTCACGTGCACATAAACTGGCCTATAAACATCATCATATTTCTACATGTACGAGCGGTACCAAACATTTTAGCACAGGATATTACTTCGAGAAAAACGTCATCTTTCTTAGGTCAGCCAGAAATTGTTTTGACGTAAAGGAGTGCATAAGTGGGTTCAGGATCAGGTAAGGACCAACACTAAGAAACAGGAGCCACAAGTAGGGCACCCGATCCAGACTCCAGTATCCCGACAGTACGGGGATGTGGGTGGCGATCAACACCAGCCAGGGAATCTGCAAGGAGCAGACTATCAGAGCACGGACGGCCGGCTGGAAGCGGCTGGAGTGCGACTTCAAGCCCAATCTGGATTTCTTGGCTAGCGAAAAAAATGTCCGCAACCCCAAAACTAGTGTTGCGACGCAAATGAGGAGATTGTAAGTGAGCAGAAAGGAGGTGACCAGGGGATATTGCGACTCGACCGAGACTGGGAATAAGAAACATTTCGAGTTGGCGACCTTAGAATCCGTCAGAAGTAGATCCGGACGCAACGCCGACATCAAAGTGATGCTTAAATGGACCAATGTCCCCAGCGCGATAATCGATTGGATCACGGTCGGGTTGATGTAGATCAGCCTCATTGGCAGGACGACCTTGATAAACCTGCAGATGGAAATAAGCAGAAGGGTCAACGAAGACATCTCCATGGAGACGAAGGAAATTGTTACCATGATCCGACAGGTGGCGCTCGAGCGCCATTTCGTTTCCACCAAATAATATTGAGAGCCGTAGACAAGGTCGACTACCAAGAGGCAGGCCAGGTACAATGCCATGCCGAAGTCGAACAGGGACAAGGCGATGAGCAGGAAGTTGGGGACATTGGTTTCGCGCTTGGTGACAAACATACGTTGTCTGAAGATAACGGTGGACAAGTTTAAGATCAAGGCCGCGATTGTGAGTACTACCAGAGGGAGCTTGAGGTAGCTGATCTCGAGAATCGGGTCACAAACTCCTGTTGACGTCAATCTCGCGATGCAGTTAACGCCAGAAGGCATGTTGCAACAGAGCGCGGCCAGGTCTGTCCGCAGCCACTTTAGGGCGGGCAAGCTCTCTAAGACCCGTATGTCGAACCGATCCAGTTGCACAGGATTGGCGGTTATGTCCAGGGTCTCCAGGGTGGACACTATGCCATCCAAAACGCCGAGAGGCATGGAGCTCACCTCATTCCCGCTGAGGTTCAGCGAAGTAATAGCCGTCAAACCGACGAAATAATCACCAGCAATATCACTGATCTTCTGATGGCCCAGATCTAGGAGTGGAAGGCTTGCCAATCCAGAGAAGGAATCCCTTTTCAATACTGAAAGATAGTTTCCCCTTATGGCAAGCCGTTTTAAGTTGGACAAACCCCAGAAAGTATCCTTTGAGAGCGCCGTCAAATGATTATGTTCTAAATTCAGCGATTCCAGTTTGAACAATGCCCGAAATATCAAAGCAGGCAAGTCTTTAATTGCGCAAAACGATAAATCCAAAACCTTCAGTTGGCCATAACCATCGAAGTCGTCTCTGGCTATGTTTGGACCGTATTTAGTGTTATTGTTGTAGATCAGAACAGTTGTGGCACGACTGAGATCAGGAATCCATTCATAGTGTGTCCCCTGGCAGTGGTAGGCATAACCAAGGCACGTGCAGTTCTCGGGGCAGGGGACCGCCTCACACAGCTGTTCATCCTCCTCCGTTAGGGGGCAGTCAGGCGTGTCGTCACAGCGCTGGTGTGGGTGGACGCAGAAGCCGACTCCCCGACACTTGAGGAGGCCCGAGCAGGTGATGTTGGCGCAGTTGATCTCGTCCTCCCCTCTCGGGCAGTCACCAACGCCGTTACAGACCCGATGGAGCGGGAGACAGAAGCCGTGGGGGCACTTGAAACCGGCCGGGCACTGGTGGTCGATGCAATGCCTCAGATGAGACCCGTCGCGGCAGAAGGCAAGACCCCCATGATGTCTGTCCCGGTCCATCTCGCAGATCTTATCCTGCGGGAAACAACGGCCGTGGTAGCCCTTTAGGCAGGCCGTGTAGCCCACGTGTCCGCACGTCGGGTCTGCACGCGATGAGTCCTGCCAACCCGTCGTCACGTAAGCCGACATCCCCTCCTCATCCTCCCCGGCTTCGCAGTCCTCCACCAGGTCGTCAAACAACTCAACCGGCAGCCTCTGCCCGGAGGAGCAAATAAACCACGCGCTCTTTGTCTCATTTCTGACGTCGTCACTTTCGTTGCCAGGCGGCCGCATTGTGACGTTGTTTAATGCGCTGCATTTCGGGACGACTGTTCCACTGTTCTCGCAGGTGTTGTTATTGTGCTGGCCGCACCCGGCAGGGATGGGTGCGCACCCGGCGGGTTGGCACTGCACGTAGAGCGGCAGACAAAGGCAGTCATCCCCCGCGCAGCTACCCCGGCAGAAGGCCAGGGACACCGGGGACCCGTCTCTCATCACGCACGATGGGAGACACTGATACTCGTCGCTGCCGTCCGGACAGTCCTCAATGCCGTCGCAGCGGTAGTACTCCAGAATGCAGGCTCCCGTCCGGCAGCGGAAGAGTCCGTTCCCACAGTCTCGCCTAGTCACGTCATCCGGCTCGGCCTGGTAGAGGACCACGGCGCTCAAGGTTTTGCCGGACGTGGACATCCGGCGGATCTGGCCGCTTGTCAGGAGTCCGTAGTCAGAAAAGATGTCCATGGCGGTGAGGTAGCGGGCCGAGCATTCACCGGTGTCGGTATCCCACGTATACAGCGCCAAGGGCGTCACGATTTCTTCCAGAGCCTCTTCCAGCCATGACGTCACATAGCCATATAGGGTCTTGCTCAGCCCCCGGTCCCCGGCTAACGCGACGAGACCGCAGGTCTTCTTCAGAAAGGCAGCGGTCTCCGTCTCTCGAGAGACCTGCGCGCCGAGCCGGTAACACTTGGCGTCGCACCAGGTCCAGCCTCGCCTACACTCGTGGACCGACCTCTTCAGAGTCTCGGGTGTGACCGCCGCGACGTCACGGGGCACGCTGGGGTCCTCGCACACGACCAGGGGGCTTTGGAACACAGCGTCGCACTCCACGCGCCTCCACAGAACTTGGGGGAAGCCGTAGAGGACAAACGCCGCGCAGCCGGTAGATGGCGCCACCGTCCAGAGACCGGGCAAGCCCCTGACGTCATCGAAATCCGTCACGTGCTTGATGGATGCCGCGGGACACGTCTTCCAGGTTAAATATAGATATTGTCCGTACTGATTTGCTTGGTGTTTGCACTTGTACCTACTGGAAGGCGCAGACATGTGCATATAGGGCTGGTGGTCCGGTCCACAGTAGCCACAGGGCTTGTTCCCGGACCAGACTGGGCCCCTGCTCGGCATCTGTGGGATAAGCGCAATTTTGAATAATCTTCGGGGTATCAAATATCGAAACAAAGCTAACCGTGAGTAAACATCATCGTTTCAGATACCCCAGGCGACATCTATCTTCAAAAATATACTCTGCGTGTTACGGGTTGGAAAGCAGATTCTCGCATGCGTTTACAATGCATACCTATGGAGTTAGTTCCGGTGCCCGGCTTCAACGTTTCTTTTGTCAGGGAAAGATTTGTTCTATGGCATTGTTATTCACGGAACAAACGCACAAGATGTCTCCACAACATTGTGCAGTAGGTATTATATTATATAATGGAATCACAGCTTATCGTTCACTAGATTAAGAACAGTTTAACAATCCTATCTGTTCGGCTCCCTGTTCGACATTCCTTTTTGCTACACAACAAGGCCACTTCAGTGCACTCGGATTCGTATTGAAAAGACAGTGTATACCGGTCCATATAATCGCTTTATAACAAGTTATAATCAGTACACATATGAAACCAAGTTATGTAATCTGTACAACATATATCCCTGAATTAGATTTGTAGCATTTCTGGTAAAAATAGACGCCAGAATGATTTCTGCACTGAAGAACAGCAGCAAGCCGAGAATATGGCCGCTTTCCTGCCACGCGCAGCGTCACGCGCAGCGTTGTGACAGTCCTTACGTTCGCTGGTTGGCATTTATATCAGCTGTTTTCTCTGCTTTTATGCCTCCATCTCGTTCTTAAAATGGTATTATTTGGTAGTCAAGATATTTATCTGTACAAAGTGGGTTTTTGTTTTTTTGTTGACCCATGCTAAACTGTTGAAAATTATGCAGCTGTAAGTCAATACTCGCCTTCTGCATGTTATGCAGCACCCCAGCCAGCATGGCATTATCGGCCCAACGTTGTTTTTAGGTAGGCAACGCAACCGTTTGCTAGTATACATAGGCGCAACGTAATACCGACCGTCATCTGCGCTCTGCACCCAACCGTTGGCAATGGAATGTTGGCCCAACATTGCGCCTACGTACCAGCGTAGTGCCGTTAGCGCAAAAAACAGCGCCATCTAGCGAGTTTTTGAAGCGACACTTCCATGCGGCAATTTTCCAAGTGACTGTAAGTTATCGTGAATTTTGAGATTTTGATTCATTTGGCGCATTATTAGTGTCTTGTCGGTCTGTTTTATAGTATCGGATTATGTGATTTATGCACTGACTTAATTAGAACTGTAATATAATGGTACAGCGGAAGAAAACGGTCACTGAGTATGCAGTTTCTGACCTTTCCTGCATTATCGCTCACACGAGTGCCTAGCTCTTTTGGAGCTTATTTCTTAAAATCAAACACTGTCAAACCAGTGCAAAACCTTTAGCCATGGGCAGGTGAAGGCTTGAATAGCACTTCAAACGATTTAATTTAATCTTACTACAGTGTTTGACTAGCTAGCCTGCCCCTGGCTGAAGCCAGTGAAGGTTTTGATGTCATTAAACTTATTAGGGATGGGGCAAGGGGGGGTAATTCCGTTCCTCGGGAATGGGCTTTTCATTTCACTGGGAAAGAGGAAAATAATTCTTCGTGAACTGGGAATGGGATATTAGCCGACAGCAGTGATCGAGTATTTTCACTAATTGTGAACTGGGAATTTTAATATTAAATAACTCTGAATTAGGAAATGGCCAATTTATATCATGTATCCGCCCCTTATTAAACAAGGCACATAATTATGGACAATATAAATGGATTATTCCTATTGGTCCAAAAGAAGAAGGGTGTAGACAAATATAGAGAACACATATCTGGGTGGGTGGTCAGAACCATATATCTGCCGATGCATTCTGAACTTCTATGTTGATATGAATTATTTTCTCGTGGAACTAAGAGATCATTTTATTTAGTTAGGCCAAGTGGTTATAGTATTACCTATAACAATATGCTGTTCACATTTTGTTTTACAGTCTGTTTAAATTGGATTGACAGTGACAGAGTATGATATTGCCCTCCTGCACGCTTTGGAGCGTGTGCAACAGCAGCAGGAGCACAATGGTGTGATGCTTGGCAAAATTCGCCAGCATCTCAACATGACTTGCACGCCAACCCCTCCGCCAGATGGAATGCCCTTCCCCATCCTGACCGTAGACACCCTACACACATTGGACGAGGTCCTCGCTAATGATGAGACCGTGTGGAAAACGGTATGCTGTAATATTTAACGCTTAATGTTTTTTGCTGTTAAAGCCTGGCCACACAAAACACAGCTATATATAAGTCTCAGATAACCCCCTTAGTCTATTGGTCAGTGTACTGGACTAGAGATCAAGGCATCCCTGGTTTAGTGGATGGTCCCCATACGGGGCATATTTCATTCATCATCATTTCGTTGCCCCAAAAGCTTCCACTGGCCCAATTTTAGTCAAGTATGCACGAATAAGAGACCAGCATTTTCAGTTTTCATAGGTTTGTTCATGTTTTTGTATTGCTTTGTGTAATTTAATTTATGTCTATTTTATCTTTAGTTTGACTCTTTATTTTGCATATGTCCAATTAGGTCAGCAGCATCACCTTGATGGGCGTATCCACTTTCGACAAGGCAGTGCAGCGTTTGATGGACTAAGTGCTGTCAAACAGTGTGGCAAAGCAAATACATTGGCAATGGAAGAGTGGGAAAGTGCCATTCCCTCGCCTAAACTTACGCCAGCCACACTTACCATACACCGTGTGGCTGTATTATTCTGATAAGATAAGGATTTCCACTTTTCCCACTGTCTACTTAACTCATTTGCGTTACCTATTCAACGTGATATGACAGATCTGTCAAAAAATCCTGCCAACTGCAAATTATGAACAGTATCATTAGTTTGTATGTGGCTACCACTGTATTGCCTTTAACAGGGTTCCAGAAATATTAAGCTAACAAAAAACATGTGTTAAGTATACCAGTATAGGTAAATGCTATTCATGCATATTATCGGACCAGCATGATATTTTAAACAGCTTTGCCATTGAGTCTACATTGATTTAATTCAGGGGGTACTCGCAGCAACCCGACTGCCAGTTGCGCCACAAATTCAGAGGTGGTGAAGAAGTGGCTGCGATTTGCTGGGAAGCGGGATGGCGGGCGACGAGAGCGTGACAGCTGGCAAACGCAAGAATCAGGAATGAGTGGAAGCGACCGCATCTATGAGCGACCACCTCTATGAGCGGCCATGCACCTGTATATGAGCGGTCACGAGCGATTTTTTTCATTACGCGTCATGTATACCTATTAAGAATTAAATTCATTTAAGGTTTTTGTCAATAAATTAGTGAACAACATTTGCAGTGGTTCAATAGTGGATTAATATCGGTAGAACGTCGGCGGCGCACATTGGCCCACTGTTGGCCTATGGTTGGGCCATCGTTGGCAGCTAATGTTGGCCCAAGGTTGGCAGATGGTTGGGCCATTGTTGGCAGACAACGTTGAAACAATCATTCCCCAATGAGCACCCACTCGTTGGCCCAATGTTCTTTGCCGACATTGAGCCAACATTGCCGACAACGTTGTTTCACGGTTGGCAGATGGTTGCCATGCTGGCTGGGACAGAGCGAGCTTGAGCTAACCGAAACACTCGCGCCTGCCAGAATTTCCCCTGAAACGGTCTATTGTGATAATATGTTTGATAATACCAAAGAACTTGTATGTTCTATAAATTCTTTGATAACACTGAGTAGTTGTGACGTCTACATGTTATAAAAATGACGTCACAATGGACGTTCCTAAGCAACCGAATCATATGCCACAAGCACGTGTATGGTATACGTCATTCCGCCAAAAATATGCATTATGGCAAGCCGAAGTGGGATTTATTTTGAAGAAATCATCTAGATGTATGCGCACGGAATAGCTGATATACGCTCGCATTTTAGGTCGAACCTATCCATATTGCAATGCTTATATTCGGACATGACGCCAAGCAATTGTTTGAATGGCTTGTATGTAGCGCACACCGCTATGCATGTGAAAGCTTCCCATTTCCTCACCTTCATACCCAGAAAGCCTAGTTTAACCAGAGTCGATTCCACGTCGACGGACTCCGAAAACTGCCTAAAGGGTTCCTTCGAGATGGCGGCCACCAGCAGTTCCCAGTCCAGCTGGGTCCTAGGAGCAGCCAATCGAAGGCCTTGAGACATACACCAGGCATCAGCCTCGTGCCAGCTGCTCTGATTGGCCAGCTGGAACACCGGATACCGGAAGTAAAACTTTGAGTCTAGCATGTTTTGGGAAAGCGTCGCCGAGTTACGTGACCATTGTCCTGCGGCCTGGAGTAAATAATCGAGCCTCAGGGTCGCACCTGGGGTGAGGAAGGTGGAGTTGGGGGGTAGTTGAATCAACACTCCCTTAGCGTGTCGGCCAACACCTGACTCGTGCAGGGGGACTGACCAACGCAGGGGTCGTCCCAAAGCCAACTTGGACCCGTTCCATCTGTAGACAACCTGAAACATGAAAGCAACAAACAAGATGTCAGTGAGATCGTCAATTAGCGAAAAACCACCGATTTCTCGGTCGATAATGGATAAGATAATGGAACTTACTTTTAGCCTATGTACGCAGCTAATCAATAGAGGTAACGCGACCATCGACCATCGACATGAATAACGCTACATTTCCAGATAATCACCTGAACACATCAACCACACTGAGTGAGTGGTACATGTGGTCGTATGAGTCGTGAAACAAAGAGGTCCTTATATCAAGGGACCAACACTAACGTCTGGCTGGGAATCGGCCTGTTTATCAAAAATATCAGAAACAGACTACGAGCATATGTTCTCGCCAGCCTACACCAACTGACTGTAACGTTACGCCCCGCTCCGACCCCACTCGACCACTGACGAACTGACCACCCCTGATCTCCACTGACCTGCATCTCGCCTTTGCTCGCATCATTGATGTCGATGAAATCGATGAATGCGACGGGGTTCTGGTCTCCAAGGGGGCAGTCGGGGCAGCTCACGCGGACAGTGAGTCGGGGATAGGCTGGGCCGGCAAGGTCTCTGTGGCCTTCGGCGAATGTGGTGAAGGTGAACAGCGGGTTGTCGTCGATTAGTTCCGGTCGGACGAGGATCTGGCCGCAGGGCAGAGTGGGCACCTTGACGTAGGGCACGGACTCGTACATCGACACCCGTCGGAAACTCGGCAAGCGCGATTCGTCCAGTCGGAGGGTGCAGCACATCTCGGTGACGTCACATGGGATGTGGGCCTCCGCGGTGAGGAGGTACCCGCGGCCACGCCACATACAGTCGCGTTTTACCTGGATGGCGATGAATGTGGAGAGGACATGGGTGGCGCTGACCAGGTTGTGGCCGGTGCGCGTGGACAACATGAAGTGACACGGCTCATCGGCGTACGATTTGGCCATGGTGACCTCGTCGAGAGACCCCGGGGCGGCGAAATCGAGGACTTGCACGGAGAACTCAGCCAGGTCGTTCATTTCCACGTAATACCAGCAGAAGTCCAAGTGGAGCTTGTCGTCGGGGAGGAAGGAGACGGTTTGGCAGCGGAAGACGTCGCTGTGGCGCTCCTCAATGTCGGTTCTGACGGTGACATCGAAGCCGACGAGACATGGGTTGAGACCTCCGAAACAAAGCGGTTTAGGTGTCAGCATGCCACGCAACGTGACGCGCGTGAAGGGCGCGTATGAGTAGGTGACGATGGTAATGTTCCTCTGTCCCTGCAAAAGGATGCCCGGGGCGTCCGCCGCCTGGCGCCATACCCCGAGCGTGGCCCGAGAACAGATGGCCAACTCGGATCTGTAGTCACTCATGACCAAAAACGGAGAATCGAGGTAGGCGCTCCGAGCCCAGAGACTGTCCCTGAACAGCATCATAGCTATCCCGCCCATCCGGCATCCAAAGTTTGGGTGTCCGGACACTTCCAGTCGATCCAAAAGGAGGGCCACCGGAAGCGGCGCCGAAAAAACAAATGTCAAGATGTGTTTACGGTTAGCGTGGGCCGTGGGCGGGATGTCAATGGTGGCGTTGCCCTCGGTCTGTCCCATCTTGATATCAGTCGCCGTGCACGCCGGGGCTTTGCATTTCCAGACGGCTCTGTACTTCACCTTGATCCGGACGCTAGATCTCCGGTTGTGAGTCAACACCACGGATAGATCGCCGATGCTGCCACGCACGCTAAGCTTCTCCCCCAGGTCATCACAGCCATGCACTGCTTGAACGACACTCAACAGGGAAGAGAAAGCAGAAGCGGAAAACTTGGGCATGACCGGCGAATAGTGAGTTGCGGAGTTCCCTACGTCGGTGTCATCGATGACGTCATTAATCGCACCGATAGGGCCGTCATAGATGATTAATCGCGAGGTCACGGCGTCGCACTCCAGCGTCGTTACCTGCAGTCCGACCACTGCCAAAAGAGACACACTGACGAACCATATCTTAGAAACCATACCGGCCACTTCAGCGGCGACCACGACTGGCGCTTCTGGGGAAGTCCTCGCCCCGTTGTAGTAGTGTAAATCCCACTTCTGCAGCCAGCGGATGGAACCCTTGTCAATCACCTCATAGCTGACGAGCAGCTCCACAGAGTCTTCAACCGACGACTGGTTGAGTAGAAGGGTAAGCAAGTTCTCCTCCTCAACGTAGCTGGCGTCCCGGGCCGTTCCACACAAAGCATCCGGAATCCGGCCCCAGAGGGAGGAGGGAGGAACAACGGTCAGGTTGGGCCCGCCGTGCAGATAGACGAACTGGTCCCGGCACCGGTAGCTCTGGAAGGAAGAGCGGAAGGAGTGAATAGTCAAGTTGATGGAGAATTCTTGCGGCACTGACATGTTCCACTGACATAAGCGGAGTCGCCTCTCCGAGGTGACGACGCAGAGCAGTCCGCATGGTGACGTTATCAGGCGTGGCCGCGCGGGGCAGGTTGTCTCGGAGCAGCGAGTGGCGTCGCAAGACGCGCGGTAGCGGTGTGCGCGGCGGTACACGGCCTGCCAACCCACGTGGACGTTACGGGGCCTGGCAGGGACCAAGTCCCACTGTTCCTTTAGCACCAACTCCGCCATGAGGTCAACGTACCTTTTCCACAGCGAGGTCCCATTCAGACCCCCAGATAACGTCTGGTGCACGCTCGGAGCGTCAGTAACGGCGGGTAAAGATTCTGTGCTTGACTGCCATGACTCGCTGAATGTTGTTGAAGATTCCTCAAGATTTTTCACCCTCACAGATTTTGTCAAAAATGCCAGAGATTTTCCGACATCTGCAGAAGACGTCCGCAACTCTCCGATTGCTGGCGAAGAATCATCGACTGTTGCCAAAGACTCTTCTGCCGCCGAAAACTCACCGATTACTGCCGAAACGCCTTCGACTGCTACCGAAGACTTACGGTATGTTTCCGTACACTCTACGCTTGCTGCCGAAAACGTGACCATCAACAGGAGCCACACGCTCATGTGTCTCACCCTTCCGTGATTCTGCACCCTTCGTCTCCATACTCGCCTCATACCAGTCCATAACCTACTGGACCCACATGTTGGTTGACAACTACGCCCAGGAGACTGCTCAAGGTCAGTACGTAGGTCATGTTGAACCCCCAGAAAGGCATTCATAACTACTTACATTCTATCGCTATTGCTTAAGGGTGTCTCGTCGAGTCCCTCGGCCACGTTTTATGGCTCTTTGCGTTTCAGATCCCAGACTGATAATAGGCGCGGTCATGTGATGAACATATGGTTTTGGCAGACGGCACACTTGGGTGACACATGTACAACTGCGAGGGTTAGATCGGATCATATTAACCAAAGCGATAACTCAGTGTAGTGGACGTTAATTGGTCCTTTGATTTGCGTTAGCATCGTGCCAATTGGGCCCCGCGCCCCCACCCTCCGACATCATGTGGATCGTGTTATCATGGCAGAAATGAGTCTCTGCGAGATATCATATAATGATTATTAATTAAGGCAGGAGAACCTTTCATCTATATCTATTTGGAGTCGACACCAAAGGTGGAGATATTATACCTGTATTGGGTGCGGGGACTGCAGTCCATGGTGGGGGGTAAGACGGTGCTGGGTTTGAAAGGGTTCCGTGGAAGAGCTTTGCCCCCTGTTTACCTTAAAAATATCATTATCAATGCTATCTGTTTCCCCAGAAATGTCCGGTCCATAGGCTTATCTTTCTCCCGTCCCCCCTCCCCCCGCCCGCCCGATTTGGACAGTATATTACTCATACCCGACCGAGACCAGTTAATAACAATGCCTGGATCATTTTGCATCTCTCATGTCGATCAAATTTCATGGTAAATATGCCTGATGTGATACCCCCCCCCCCTCCCTTACCTCATGCACCCATACTCCAGCTTACTGAAACATACTTGCATTTACATTTGAGCAAGTAAAATCATTATTCTTATATTCCCAGGAAGTGGTAATGAGGATACCACGTTTCTGCTGGTAGCGAATGTAGTCGCTTGGTTGTGAAGGGTTTTCCGTGAGTTTTATAATGGCGAGAGCTTATAGAAAATAAGAAAGGGCCAACAGGCAGAAATACTGGATACCTTGAAATGGTTATTTATATCTAGTCTATTTTAGTGGGCAGATTCCCTCATTTATTTATTGTTCAAAGTCCTAGCAAGCCCGTTCTATCAACACATAGTCCCCCTCCCCCGGTCGCAAGTGTCAGCGCCCCCCCGCCCTCCCCTCTCCTCGGTCGAAAGTTTTAAAATATCCGCTCTTTAGGGGTAACCTTTTTATCCCAAATTTCCGCTTTCTCAGGCATAAACGGGCATTCACAGATCCTCCCCAACCAGATTTGTATAATAGTCGCAGCTGGTCTTAAAATGTTCAAGATGGACTTTTTTATTTCTTTCTGGTGATCAACGTTCAATAATGCAAGCGCTAAGTTGCCCCAATTGCCCGTTAAACCTCTATTTCGCCTAAATATACCGTTAGAAGCTCCATATACGCTGAATGGCCCGTTGGAAGCTATAATACAGATTGGACACCTAGGATCCAGATTGGACCCTTCAGCATTGCATTATACAACAAATGCAGATGTCAAGCGTCTGATACAGTTGACAACTTACATTTCAAATTTTAAAATATATCGTAAGTTTCCATATGTGGATATACATATTTATCAATGCGAACATACTTGTGCATATCTCTGTCATACACCACGACAACAAATAGACATAAATATATGTTTTATTAATTAATTATATTATTAAATATGCTGATGAATGAGCAGGAATTTAAATAAGTCACCTGTAAGGCATACAATGATAAATTTAAATTGCAGAATGTGACAATGAAATAAATTAATAGGCTAATACCATGTGCTACAGCGACACTATGTGATATAAAGTGAAGTATATTGAATACATTACAAATTTTATTCTACATATGATTTTTTTATTCATGTATTTAGATAAGATGCCAGGACATGCGCTATAAAATTTATTAGCAACATCAAAACATTGATACATAAACATAGTCATATACAAGCAAAACATTGCAACAAGAGAACCTGTCCACATAAAGAACAAATATTAATTTACGAGACATTCCATTTATCATTAAATATCTTCTTGGCTGCAAGACGGTTACTGCTTACGGAATGACGCATTGCTCTATAATATAGTAATATCTTAAAGCATTCTATACCATGGGTTTTACTCTTTTTCATTTGCAAGAGACTATAAAGTTTTTGACTGATTACAATATGGTTTAGTAGACGATACTCGTTAGACTTGCTTACACCATTACCGTATGTGAAAACCAGAATGCGCCTCAAACCAAATTGCAAGTGAATGCCACAGTTGCTTAACATATGGACAATGAAAAAAAATAAGTGTTCAACTGTTTCAGCAGCACTATTACAAAACATACAACTCTCGTCTTCTGCTAGATTAAATTTTGTTAAGATAAGTATTTGTAGATAAACATCGTTGAAGAAACTTGTATAGGAAACATTTGAGTCATTCATCTACTGTACTTCGCAAAAGTATAAAAACCTCGCCATTCTTCATGCGTAAATTTTGCATCTTGCGATGTTTTCCACTTGGTTTCATTATTTCTCACCGGACGCAATTCAAGTATCAAGCGTTGGTACACAGTATTGCACACCCGTTTTTATGTTAACACAGCCTGTAGTTCATTACATCGTCCTTTTCGTAAGTTGGACCCCTCTTTGCAAACCATCTACTCTTCAGCTTCTTGGTAGAGAATGGGTTATACTGTATAACTCTTCAAAATAAACCTTGCTTCCAAACGACCGTTTGAAGTCTTGCCAACCTATAACACGACCCATATCATTAATAACATCGTTGTAAAATACGGCCCTTGCATTATTAAAAAAAAAGTTCTGTTAAGGTTAGAGTGACTTAGAAAGTGCGAGTCCCAAAGTGGATTTGTTCGGACATCTGTACCGTTGACGATCGATCTAAACCGGTACCACGCTTTAAATGCATCTCGCCAAAAGGGATTCGACAGCGTCATAAAGCACTTCAGAGATATTAGACTTCTCATTACAAACGATGCTAGAGAACATTTTCTCGACACTTAACATACTTTGAACTCATGCAGCAACACCTAGAATGTTCTTCTTAACGAAACCTCTGACCCATCTAAAACATTTTGTACTCATGATTATGGAATACCTTGATTTGTGCGTCATTCTTAACGCGCATGGCTAGAGGTTCAGTGGTCAGAATGAATGTATATGACGATATACATATGGGCTTCGAAACCATCCGGAACATTGACATGAGGTTGATGGGACATGCTGAATGTGACAAAAATGCTGCACACCGACTACAGACGTAGGCCGATACAGTAAAACCTCCCTAAGTCGACCGACGACGGGACTACCGCTCATCGATCGACTTAGGGAGGTGGTCGGGTTACAAAATATCAGCGAGCTTTGTGAAACCAGGTGCATATGGCAGAGTCTAAATTCTCGCTATCAACACAGAGCCGAAAGCGCTTGCGACTCGGTTCTTCATTAGCCTCGTATGCCATAATGTAATCAGCTTTACGTTTCACTTTGAACTGTTGATGTTCCGATGCCAAAGATATCAGCAAGCTGCTGATTGCTCATGCCCCCGAGTTCCTTCGTGCCGATGAGTTCTACCTTCCGTGAATGTGGAAGCTCCTTCGCATTTTTCTGCGTTGCTGCCATGACGCTCAGTGAGATAATTATTCATAAGACTAATATCCATACCTTATATAGCCGCTACTTCTATCTTTCGTGTGTGTTGTAACAAGGGGGAGTTTTGTGATCAAGATCATTGAAGTTCATGCCGTTCACAGGTTTATTGCTCGATTGTATGTGTTCAAAAGGTATCGAGTTTTGTGATCAAGATTATCAAAGCTTCAATGCATACTTTAACAACCTATAACAACGTGCAAATATGTTTCACACATTTTAAGAGTGCTATCCAGTCCACAGGCGTTATCGGCTGAATGTGTGTGTTCTGCTAATTGCAATCAGCCGGTGACACTAATCCTTCCGCTAGCCGACAACCGATCGACTTAGGGAATATAAAATGGGGCGTTGGGACGAAAATGATCGATCGACCTTACAGAGTAGGGAGTTGATCGGGTTAGAGAATACTGTTACAATGCTAAAGTACAGGCCGACCGTCTGGACTGGAAAAAATCGATCGGGTTAGGGAGGTGGTCGGGCAGGGAGGTTTTACTGTATACCTTTATGGTTTTTGTTATTATGCGTTTTCGCTGAAAAGCGCAAAAGAACACTTTACGGTTGATCAAAGGAAGACCAACATGAAAGCCACATATCAAGCTCAAGGATGGTTACAAAGCGATATAAACGATCTCAACTTCATCCGGACACATGGAGGGGATATATGTTTGTATTGAGTTTGGAAATGTATTTCTTTCCAAGCATGCACTGCCGTACATGAGCACAATGAAATAAAGCGGAAACCACTACCAAGTTCCGTTAGACTTCCATATTTATAAATTTCTGTCCCATATTTTGCTGTTGGCTGATTGCCAATGGCAATCATCGGTAGATGGTAAATACATGGTATACAGTTGAGAAGATGTAAATGTGTTGTCTTGGGAAGACAAATGTAACATAATCTGATGAACTGAAAGCATACAACAGAGCACAACGTACACAAATGCCCCCCCAAACTGAGAAGAATAAAAACGAGGTTTTTGTTGGAATTTTCTTTGCGTTGATGTTATTCAGCGTTTTAAATCAGTCCCTTCAACCACCCCGTATGGAATATACTAGAATGAGTGTGAAACGAGTGATCGTTGCACTTCGGTCAACCCTCGTTCGTCCTTTTTACGGTAGTCGTTGAGTTCCGTGTTATATGTGATAGCGCTGACAACGATGCAATAACCGAACTAAATTCAGCCTCGACATACTCACCATGATTAATAATAGCGAGCGCAAGCGAGCTTTTAAGGTAACATGCATGCATATTCAAATATATTCAAGCCAAGAGATGTCGAAGCCTATTATGTCATGTCTTTAATAATTAAATCAGCTGCCCCACAAAATTAACGAATAAATTATTCAATGTTAACACTGGATGCATAATTGAAATTAAAGTTAATTTATCAGCGACGGGCTAAATGTCTGTTGCCAAGCAGAGCGCTCTTGGTGACCGCTCACCGGCTGCTGTCATAGTGAGTAGTTGTGACGTCAAAATTTTATAAACATGACGTCACAATGAGAGTTCCTAAGCAACCGAATGATATGCCACAAGCACGTGCATGGTATACGTCATCCCGCCAAAGATATTCTTTATGGCAAGCCGAAGTGAGATTAATTGTGAATATTAATCTAGATGTATCCCCTCGGAATATCAATTAATAAATATACGCTCGCATTTTTTAGGTAGCACCTATCCATATTAATAATACGGTTTTCTGTATGATAATAAACCGGAATTTGCCCTAAATACTGACGCCTTCCTCGACTGGTCCAATATGCGAATTCAGATTGATTTCAATCTGAATGTCGAAAGACTAACAGCAAATTTGTCCGAGTCGGCGGGAGGCGGGACTAAGGCGGGAAGAGATGGAGCGATCGATCACCTTGCTCGGGCGTAAACATTCTCGCCAGGCATCTGGTAAATGTCAATTGAAGGGAAATTGATGGCCCAACGGCATTCAGAAATATGTTGACAGCTTGTGGAAAACTTCTCATCTTGGGCCAACCCTTGACATATCGACAAGGAAACATTGCACATCGTAACTTAGGAGATAGTTTGCGAGTCACGCAGCTGCAGCAGGGCACCAGCGTGATGCGCACTCGTTCCAAGAGCACGTGCTTTTTTGTTGGTCCCCAAAAGATTTAACCCGAAAATAGAACCCGCGAGAACTGTACAGCCCTATGGCCAGAGACATAGCACCGAACACAAATTGTAGACTTAGCAGACCATGGGCTACGCTACAGTTCATAAAATAACAAATCCGTCATGTGTCAGCGAAAATATTATTTTATTTTCCCTTTAACCTGAAATTGTATAAAATTCAACATGGAGATGAGGAGAACCAGGTTACCATGAAATGGATGAAATAACAGAGATGAGGGTGCCAACGTCGACCGTATGAACAAAGCAGACGACAAGCGTGCTTACCTACCTACTAAGATACTTGATTGGAACTACTGGGTCATTCCTGGGTGAAGGGGGTGGGGGGGGGGGGGTAGTGAGCTTGATATCATGCAGTGAGGGGTTAAGCTAATGGAGTACAGAACATACGCACGCAGGTTTAACACACCGTTTTAATAAACCTAGCAAAAAAAGTTTATGAAAAGTTTATGAAGAGAATTGGAATATTTTACTTTCACGGTTTAGACGTTTTTGGTAAAAGGGGGAACAAGCCTCAACGTACGTAAGGCGGGTGAGGCGGGGGGGGGGGGGGGGGGTAGTAGTGCGCGGAGCCGGGGTGTGTGGTATCTTATGATATCTCATTTACAGGTTATACACATAGGAGCCGCAGGTTGCCCAAACACGTGGGATCCAATTTAGGTGTCAGTGGATCAGCTTAGAAACCCGGTCGGCCTCGTTCCGTATACAATGTGGCAATTGCCCCCCCCCCCTCCCCCTTCCCAGTGCGGACATCAAAAAAGACTGACGCAACAAGGCTAAAATGCAATTTCGACCAGAGTCGAGTCGAATAATTACGTTAATGGAAAATAAATAATAGAATACTTCTCAATTGAAACGAACGATATGACCCTAAATAGTTGGAATTTATGAAATCTGCACCACACACACCTCAATCCGCTCGTGGAAAGTACATTAGAGCGATAGATTACTCTATGCGTGGATGCGTGGAAAAGACAAGTCGTTTGGTGTACTTTCCAGGTTTAAACCCAAATGCAGAATATTTGCTAGAGTTTTATAATTCCAATTTAGTATTATCCTGATATTTATTGTTCACAGGACAGTTCTCCATATCCAGCAATAAATAATAGATGTTACAGGCAAATGGTTTGAACCGGATTCTGCTCTTTGTTCTCCTGTTACACATCACCATGTTAATGTATCGTACCATTGTTATTATTGGTATTTGAACCGAAACAGTTCCTAAATAGACCAATTAATTCATCGCGCAATGCATTAAAGGTTAATAGTCCCAATAACGCTCGATCTATAATTCGACTTGTTATAGGTTTAATTTTAACTTTTAAATCGCGTCAATTCAAAGTCGGTGCATTGCTAGAGACTCCTTTTACAATGACTATCGCATGAAGCACGGGAGATAACTTCATTAACACCCAAGCGCCAATCTAACAGTGCTACGGCTTACCCCAGATATATTATCCTTAGGTTGTTGATCGATCAAAAATACTGTAGTGCAACATAGAAATGATTGATTCAATAACCTTTCACCAAAGAAAACGAGCTAAACTTGCGATGACGATGATGCGACCAAGCAAAACTTGTACATTTTAAGTGAAAACCGTGGTCTTTAATATAAACAGAAAAAGAGAGACAGCTTCCCTGTTGTTGAACTGACTAGACTATCCCATGCAGAGCCCCTGGCGGCAGTGCATGGTTTCTCGTATATAACAGCTCACCAAGGTTCTATGTATGACAATCGGTGAATGTGAATGTGTTCCTGTCCCAAAGTGCGAAGAACAATATCGTAATTAGAGCGACAATAATAATCAAGCAGTATATCGCTGCGGCTGATGAACGTATCAGACACCTCTACCATTCATCACAGAATTCTATCATTCGCGCCCTTATGTGATGCACATAATCGCTGCAGTTTTGCATATTCATGATTTACGCACACAATAAGATCCATATTATAACTTGCAGAGGCAAAGATCTGAGCAAAGAATATATCACAAAATTAATATATACAATTAGGCGAACATGATACAATGATGAGTAACGATAATGACTCGCTTTTGGGTTCGAAGAATTATACACACATGAACAATTTTGACTTTAGAAGTCACACAGAAAAAAAGTCGTACATCGTCTCTCAACATTAACACCGCGACTTGAAACTCTTAAGCAACGTAAGTATATTCTTCACTCAATTATCTTTACAATAACGACAAAATTACTTTAATACAATCAAATGACGGAATGTCTCAAGACAAGTCTTGAATAGAAGGGACACAACGTTAGATATTATCGCAGGATATCCTAATACATTTTAAACTTATAGAAGGGAATGTATATTTTATTTGTTCGTTTCTAACCGAAATCGTCCAATGAAGAGGTTCACTACACACTAAAATTGTTATTGGTACGTTCTCTTATTCCCTTTACTCAACTCAGTACACAACAAACCGTTGTCTAGACAACGGTTGGATAGCGCGCCGCGAAACCCTGAGACGATGGTTGTGAAGCTAGTGCTATGAACAGCTGTAAGATACAACGTCATTATTTGAAATGACTTGAAATTATCCAGTTGAATGATTTGAAATTATCCAGTTGAAAATTAACGCAAACACAGAAAGCGGAAATAGTTTTGTCAGCAAACAAATGTTATCTCTAGCAATTGGAACAATTATGTACAAAGAAATAACTTTTTAAAATTAAGGGATTCATAAAATAGTTTGGGGGTTAACCACACTCAGTCTTCATGCGCCAATATCATTCTATGTCAAGGTCACTTGCTTATTTTCGCACAGCAGGCGTTGCGAAATACTTTCCAAACGCCGATTCTGGAAGACACAACGAGATTACTTCTGTTGTCTCTTGCAGTCGATCTCCGTTGTTAATGATCTCGCGTGCGAACCATGATGGCGGCGACAGGACAGCTTGCAACGTGGCCAACAGAAATCTGGCCAAGCGGAACATGCCAGAGAGGCAAACGGCCAAGAGGCACACGGCCAAGAGCCACAAACTAACAGCCATATAACTAACAACCACATGACCAATAGCCACATGACTAAGAACCACATTTAAGAGTAAAACTGGTCAAGGGTCATATGGCCAACAGTCATGTGGCTACACGGATAGCAGCCTCCATGGAATGCAGCCGCACGAGAATGTAAATGGCCGCAGGTTGTTTGTTATGTAGCTATTTGTTGGTGTGTGGTTAGCTATCTTATTTCATTTCCCATCGACAATGTGCCAAGTTTCAGCACAAATCCTCAGCTGCATGGTGAACAATCCGTAAACATGAGCATCGCTTTCTCTCGCACACAGAAATTGTAGGAATGAAGATTCTTGTTCCCGGTTAGCTGTTGATGTGATGTCTACAGTTAGTCTCATGGAATGCATCGAAGAGCAACAGCAGCCTTGTTACACCTTGGGCTTTATACAATACAATGTTCCGGCCCTAAATAAACGGCGAATTCTGCCGACTGAAGCAGACTAGATATAACCATGTCAAGGTATCCAGTATTACTGTCTGTTGGCCCTTGCTTATTTCCTATAAGCTCTCGCCACTATGAGACTCATGGAAAACTATTCACAACCAAGCGACTACGCGCGGTACCAGCAGACACGTGGAGTCCTCATCATACCACAAATATACAGGAAGGATCCTGGTCACGGCACCATAAATGGTTCATTTCATTTGTCCCAGACGTCGTGGGGCATGCTGGTTCCGTCACCAGACGCACTGCACCATTCTGATCACGATACCAAAATGCAAGCTTGTCGAAACGTCCAAAGCGAGTGTCTATGCTCGCTTTTTCTTCTGGGAGCCGACAGCGGGTTCGGGTCGAAGCTCGCGGTATTGAAACTGAAACAAGAGCAGCACATCATAATTAACATAGAGTTATGTTATGCATATCCAACCAAATACCTTAGCAGACACGATCAGTTCAAACAGAAACAACCAAGACAGACATGAAAAGAGAACAATTTAATAAAATCATTTTTGATCGTGTTTGACAGCAAAAAGGTACCGTTATTACAAAGCCTACTTTCCTGTCAGTCCTACGTTCTAAAATATAAAGGTTTAACCATTGAACGTCGGGCTACAAACGTTAAAAATTTGATTGCGTACGCGTTGGAACCTTAACTAGTTAGACGTTTAAACAGAAATTCACTTCTTTGCATTACTGCGGGTGTGGGGGGGGGGGGGGGGAGGGCGATTTTCCATTTAAAACTGTAGATGGACACATTACGGGGAAGCAGGGCGAAAAAGCGGTGTCAAAAACAAGGACATGGATACTTTTAATTAGGCGCAAGATGTCATACATGCAAAACAGCATCATTCAGTAACGGAAGTGGGATAGTCAGGGGGTGGGGGGGGCTCAGACGAACGCACCAGTTCCTTGTCGGACGGCACTCTGGACAGGTAATCCAACACCTCGTTGTTGGGAATAGCATTCGGCGCGCGCAGCTTCTTGGTAAACTTGTTGATGCCTGCAGCAGCGAGAGGGAAGATCACGGTGAAAATCTACTCCAAAGGTAGCGAGTTAGGAACGAATGACATATATTCTTTGCGTCAGAATTTGTGATAAGATCATACGATGTAAACTGATTTCCGTATTTCGGAGTCATTCGTTGCCATCGTCGTAACGAGACAGTAATAGTAATAATAGTTATAAATAATTACTTATAATGTCACAGAATAAAGCAAAACTGCTTAACTAAAAGAAAATAGCAAAAAACAAATTACTTCCATATGGCGTTTTCATCTAATGATCAATACTTCTTAATTTGAATTTAAGGCAACGTCATGCACCTTTTAGACACAAACAATTATTGGCCGATCTCTACATGATGACCTGTTGTTGACTTACCCCAAAGCATGATGATGTACAGTATGGGGACATTATACAGTATAACTGACGCTATGGTGAGGACAATCACGGCTAACCACGACAGCCACGGCACGGTCCAGTTGAACGTACTGCACAAACACAATTAAACAAAGTCATGGTCATCAATTCATTGAACCAGACTCGGTTTTAAGGCCAATAGGGTAGGTTACCTATATATTACGCTTGCGTTGGTAATTATTTTATCAATCACTCTTAATATATTCTCAAAATTTCGTCTTAGAGTAATGAGATATCAAAGGTAGCGCATGATTTACATTGACCATTCATACACGCCCTACTGATAATTGGAAGTTACTACAGATAATTATGCGTGCAGAATAAGATCTAACGATAGCAAAATGAGAAATACAACTGGGGTCGGAAAGAACATCTTGCGACCGATATAATACAAGTGACTTGCACGAATAGTGGGAACTAGATATTAATTACTTGGAACATTCAAGAATGAAAATATGTATTTAATAATAGTGTCTCATGTGACAATGGTGTGGTGACAATAATGACGTATTAAGCTTCTCACAATATGCTTAAGTGTATGTGTGTAATTTAACGAATTAGTGTTTTAGGCCGTTTTTGTGCACACAAGGTCCAAACTGGGCCAAAAAACCTCCCGGGACGATGAAGGATGAATCAATGTAACTTGCCCCACATTATATGCCGAAGCCCGGATTTGAGCCCAGGACTATTCAGCGGTAATAGTACACCACTACACCAGGGAGCCGCCCCCCTCCATTTACTTGAGTGTATTATGTGTCAAAATGTTTCACTCTAGTCTGGCGCGAGCCACTGGTTGAATGGTGTACCCACTTTTTGACGCGTTCTCCCATGGAAGCCGCCATGTCCATTCCCTCTTGGACTTGGAGACATACGTCCTGAATGGCCTGCAGCTTCTCCTTAAAGCTCTTCTTCTCCTCCTGTAAGTCATCGACACCATTACGGCCATTGCACAGTGTCTGCATGCAGAGCCACGAACTTAAGGATGAAACGACAGGAAACCACGAATATCATCGCATACATCAGCAAGAGAAACGAATGTACGGCAACACACAGCACGGCAGCACGCGATTCAACAACAGTGCTAAAAGTGCTATGGTTGAAAAGATGCCGTGGACACATACAGGCACCTAGTTACAGATTAGTCACCAAACATCGCAAGAAATAAGCATATATGAACATGCTATCGGACAGTAAACATGTTTCAGGTAAACGGCCAACAAATATAACATAAAATATCGGTTTATATTTATTGATAAAATATCAGACAATAAAAGGATGTAAAAAATACCTTTGGGTCCATGCACGTCAATGAACATCATGCAAAAATAATGGACGTATTAGGTTTTAACTTCATCTTTATCTAGAGAATTCTATCTTGTACGAGGCATGTCCTGCTGGAGAATAGGGTAAAACAACTGAATATGAGGAGCTAGAGCTAGTGTCAAACTTGTGGAGTCAATAAGACAGTCGTGACGCACACAAATTATGTACGTATCACATATGCATGAATTGTGACATAATCTCGAAGAAAATGTTGATGAAAAAAAAGGACTTAAAATTGCTCACACGGGAACAATAACAATAGTTCCAAGTTAACCTTCACCTTGGAAAACCTTGAAGTTAATGACATGCAAAACAGAGAGTGGTGGGATTTGCGTACCGGGCCCTCTGTTAATAGAGATGGGTTATGGATAGGTATATATATAACTATACATGATCATGGATATTTAGCCTAAGTAGATGATAAGCTTCTGAACAGAGACGAAAAGGGAATCAACTGATCATTCAAAACATAGTTAAAGGAAATCCCAGTCACCAGGATAGATAACTAACTGACTTCCACGGGGTCGATTTGGCACTTCACCTCCCGCCAGATCTATACACATCGGTATCAAATTCAAGTAAATAAATCCGAACGACTGCCATATAGACTACAGCTAGCATGCAAGATGATCCATTATCCGTTATTGATCGCAAATAACAAGCGGGGCTATGTAACAGAAGGGAGGGTTGGCTTGGTAAAACACCCACAACGATATACCTTTGGCTGTTCCATACAAGGGTAAAACAAAAGCCATGGGAATACAAATTATAAGACAGTGGTTGAAACTGGACAGCTATTCACTGGTTCAATGGGTTATTGGCTGAAGGCAGTATCATGCCCTATACAACACATATATTTATATATGTATATTTATGTAAATGCATGTAACTTTTATACATGCTGAAGACTAGGTGGATGACTATGAACAACAGTTACATCAAATGCATTCCAAACAAACATAATACAAGATGCATATAAAGTTGTATGTATGCATATATCCTCATGAACCTCCAGTCTCTGCCACCCCATCTTGAACCCCACATGGACCTCCAGTCTCTGCCACCCCATCTTGAACCCCATATAAACCTCCAGTCTCTGCCACTCCATCTCAAACCCCATATGAACCTCCAGTCTCTGCCACCCCATCTTGAACCCCACATGAACCTCCAGTCTCTGCCACCCCATCCTGGACCCCACATGAACCTCCAGTCTCTGCCACCCCATCTTGAACCTCCAGTCTCTGCCACCCCATCTTGAACCCCACATGGACCTCCAGTCTCTGCCACCCACCCCCTCCATAAACCTACTCTCCATTAGCCTTCCCCGACCCTCATGTGCAGCATGGTTCACACCAGCCCCAAATCCATCCCAGAGTTAATACCAACAAATACAGCACAGCATGGCAATTAAGCGTTGAATTATTTACGCGCGTCTCTGCTTGTTGCTATCCACAACACCGCATTATACACCAAGCCATTCAACTGGCCATTCACCGAGACAGAGCTACCCCGGGCCATCCACCGGGAGAGAGAGGGACACCGGGCCATCCACCGGGACAGAGAGGGACACCGGGCCATCCACCGGGACAGAGAGGAACACCGGGCCATCCACCGGGACAGAGAGGGACACCGGGCAATCCATCGGACATAGAGGGACACCGGGCCATTCACCGAGACAGAGAGGGACACCGGGCCATTCACCGAGACATAGGTACACCGGGCCATTCACCGAGACATAGGTACACCGGGCCATCCACCGGGACAGAGAGGGATACCGGGCCATTCACCGAGACATAGGTACAACGGGCCATTCACCGAGACATAGGTAGAATGGGCCATCCACAGGACAGAGAGAGACACCGGGCCATTCACCGGGACATAGGTACAACGGGCCATCGACCGGACAGAGAGAGACACCGGGTCATTCACCGAGACATAGGTACAATGGGCCATCCACCGGACAGAGAGAGACACCGGGTCATTCACCGAGACACAGGTACAACGGGCCATCCACCGGACAGAGAGAGACACCGGGCCATTCACCGGGACATAGGTACAACGGGCCATCCACCGGACAGAGAGAGACACCGGGTCATTCACCGAGACATAAGTACACCGGGCCACCCACCGGGACACCGGGCCATTCACCGAAACATAGGTACACCGGGCCATCCACCGGGACACCGGGCCATTCACCGAGACATAGGTACACCGGGCCATCCTTCGGGGCAGAGAGGGACACAGGGCCATTTACCGAGACATAGGTACACCGGGCCATTCACCGAGACATAGGTACACCAGGCCATCCACCGGGACAGAGAGGGCCAACGGGCCATCCATCGGGACAGAGAGGGCCAACGGGCCATTTCACCCGGCCATCCATTGTACTACAGGAAAAGAGAGGGCCACCGGGCCACTCACCGAAACATAGAGGCATATCGAGCCAGAGGCACACCGGGCCAGAGGCACACCGGGCCAGAGGCAAACCGGGCCAGAGGCACACCGGGCTGGAGGCGTATCGAGCCACAGGCACACCGGGCAAGAGGCACACCGGGCCAGAGGCACACCGGGCCAGAGGCACACCGGGCCAGAGGCACACCGGGCCAGAGGCACACCGGGCCAGAGGCACACCGGGCTGGAGGCGTATCGAGCCACAGGCACACCGGGCCAGAGGCACACCGGGCCAGAGGCACACCGGGCCAGAGGCACACCGGGCCAGAGGCACATCGGGCCAGAGGCACACCGGGCCAGAGGCACACCGGGCCAGAGGCACACCGGGCCAGAGGCACATCGGGCCAGAGGCACACCGGGCCAGAGGCACACCAGGCTGGAGGCGTATCGAGCCATAGGCACCTATTATCCTGGTGATAGTACGGTTTTTTTCTCTGAGTAACGTGTATATCATCATAATTACCACGATAATTACCGGGCTGGAGGCGTATCGAGCCAGAGGCACACCGGGCCACTTAAACGGCTAGAGGCGTATGGAGGGCAAGGAAAGCGGCGTGTGGGTGGGTGGGGTTGGGGGTGGGGGGTGTGGCGGCGCCTTAGCAGTGCCTTAGCACAGATGAGAAGCAGTAGAGGGCGGTGGAGCGGGGTGGGCAGTGGATTTACCAATGGCAGGTCCGCCGGCTAACATCGAGGTCAAACTCACACGCAACATCCATCCATCCATTCAAGCACGACCATAACACCACCCTCGCACCCAGCATCCCCCCACCACCCTCGCACCCAGCATCCCCCCACCACCCTCGCACCCAGCATCCCCCCACCACCCTCGCACCCAGCATCCCCCCACCACCCCACTCTGTTTCCAGAAAGCAAAAAAAAACACACATGAAAACGACATCCCATTGACGGCCGTGCAGCGAGTAACGCGCGGCCGTGGGACGGACGGCGACGCCACCTCTTCGCGGCTCCTAAATAAGGCACACATAACAAGCAGCGGGATCCATTTGGCCGCATTATGTTGCCAGATAGCCCGCCCCACGGGGCCGTCCTTCCCGCCGACCGCTGGGCCTTAATAAGCCGGAGGGGTGGCCGCCCGCCCCCGCACCAAGGAGACGGGCGCCTAGTGACTGCATAGGGCGAATGAAAGACGAGCCTACGGGGAGGGGTGGGTGAGGACAGAGGGGAGGGGAGGGGGCCGGGGGGTGCTGGACAAGCGGAACAATATCTCTCTTGACAGCTAGGGACACCCAGAGTCTTTGAGAGCGAGGTCGGTGACCCTATTAATGGTCAGTAGCGGGGAAGGGTTGCAGAACGTAGGCGGGGAAGGTGATAATAGCTAATAATGTTGCAATGAACTAACATTATCACAGCGTCAGGGGAGGTCATCAGTACGACAAAGCTACATTACGCAATTTTTTTTTCACTATCCTGGTCTATTATCCGGGTGATATTAGGGTATTTTTCTTCGAGTAACGTCTACCATCGTAATTACCATTATGATTACCGGGCAATTGTGACTCAATTGACAGATTTTAGGAAACATACACAGTAACCGATAAAGTTATGAGCTTTACAACGCAGTAGGGGTCCAAAGTAACAGTCACAAAATGTCCTTGTTGCGGACGACATCAGAGGGATATCCAACTGATCTCCTATATAGGGCTTAGCGTCTATTCAGATATCCAACTGATCTCCTGTATAAGGCTTAGGGGCTATCCAGGTATCTAACTGTCCCCTGTATAAGGCTTAGCGGCTATCCAGGTATCTAACTGTCCCCTGTATAAAGCTTAGGGGCTATCCAGGTATCTTACTGTCCCCTGTATAAGGCTTAGGGGCTATCCAGGTATCTAACTGTCCCATGTATAAGGCTTAGGGGCTATCCAGGTATCTAACTGTCCCCTGTATAAGGCTTAGGGGCTATCCAGGTATCTAACTGTCCCCTGTATAAGGCTTAGGGGCTATCCAGGTATCTTACTGTCCCCTGGGGGGGGGGCCTCCCTGGTGTAGTGGTTAGCGCACTAGACCGCAGATCAATAGGTCCTGGGTTCGAATCCGGGCTCGGGCACCTAATCTGGGGCATGTTTCATTCCTTCATCCTTCATCGTCTCGGGAGGTTCCTTGGCCCAATTTAGCCTGTATGTGCACAAAAGTGGCCTAAAACACCAACATTCCATTCCTCTTACTGTCCCCTGTATAAGGCTTAGGGGCTATCCAGGTATCTTACTGTCCCCTGTATAAGGCTTGGGGGCTATCCAGGTATCTAACTGTCCCATGTATAAGGCTTAGGGGCTATCCAGGTATCTAACTGTCCCATGTATAAGGCTTAGGGGCTATCCAAGTATCTAACTGTCCCCTGTATATAAGGCTTAGGGGCTATCCAGGTATCTAACTGTCCCATGTATAAGGCTTAGGGGCTATCCAGGTATCTAACTGTCCCCTGTATAAGGCTTAGGGGCTATCCAGGTATCTAACTGTCCCCTGTATAAGGCTTAGGGGCTATCCAGGTATCTAACTGTCCCCTGTATAAGGCTTAGGGGCTATCCAGGTATCTAAATGTCCCATGTATAAGGCTTAGGGGCTATCCAGGTATCTAACTGTCCCCTGTATAAGGCTTAGGGGCTATCCAGGTATCTAACTGTCCCCTGTATAAGGCTTTAGGGCTATCCAGGTATCTAACTGTCCCCTGTATATAAGGCTTAGGGGCTATCCAGGTATCTAACTGTCCCCTGTATAAGGCTTAGGGGCTATCCAGGTATCTAACTGTCCCCTGTATAAGGCTTAGGGGCTATCCAGGTATCTAACTGTCCCCTGTATAAGGCTTAGGGGCTATCCAGGTATCTAACTGTCCCATGTATAAGGCTTAGGGGCTATCCAGGTATCTAAATGTCCCATGTATAAGGCTTAGGGGCTATCCAGGTATCTAACTGTCCCCTGTATAAGGCTTAGGGGCTATCCAGGTATCTAACTGTCCCCTGTATAAGGCTTTAGGGCTATCCAGGTATCTAACTGTCCCCTGTATAAGGCTTAGGGGCTATCCAGGTATCTAACTGTCCTATGTATAAGGCTTAGGGGCTATCCAAGTATCTAACTGTCCCCTGTATAAGGCTTAGGGGCTATCCAGGTATCTAACCGTCCCCTATATAAGGCTTAGGGGCTATCCAGTTATCTAACTGTCTCCTGTATAAGGCTTAGGGGCTATCCAGGTATCTAACTGTCCCATGTATAAGGCTTTGGGGCTATCCAGGTATGTAACTGTCCCCTGTATAAGGCTTAGGGGCTATCCAGGTATCTAACTGTCCCCTGTATAAGGCTTAGGGGCTATCCAGGTATCTAACTGTCTCCTGTATAAGGCTTAGGGGCTATCCAGGTATCTAACTGTCCCCTGTATAAGGCTTAGGGGCTATCCAGGTATCTAACTGTCTCCTGTATAAGGCTTAGGGGCTATCCAGGTATCTAACTGTCCCCTGTATAAGGCTTAGGGGCTATCCAGGTATCTAACTGTCCCATGTATAAGGCTTAGGGGCTATCCAGGTATCTAACTGTCCCCTGTATAAGGCTTAGGGGCTATCCAGGTATCTAACTGTCCCATGTATAAGGCTTAGGGGATATCCAGGTATCTAACTGTCCCCTGTATAAGGCTTAGGGGCTATCCAGGTATCTAACTGTCCCCGGTATAAGGCTTAGGGGCTATCCAGGTATCTAACTGTCCCATGTATAAGGCTTAGGGGCTATCCAGGTATCTAACTGTCCCCTGTATAAGGCTTGGGGGATATCCAGTTATCTAACTGTCCCATGTATAAAGCTTAGCGAACTAATAAGACGGGCCTCGTTTTCGCTGCCACGTGATACCCTATTTCGCTATACCAACAGTTACGCATAAGTTCGGAGATTAAAAACAGAATTTAGAAAATAAAACACGCAACCAATGACAGTTCTCGAGCTCTGAAGGCTAGCCTACCCTACACATGTCTGGGCCATTCGCAATACAATAAATTGATGCAATTTGCAAATAGATTGCTTGTATATTCAGGACGCTTTAACCAATTCTGGCCATATCGCGTCAATGGGAGAAGCAAGGGAAGAGCGGAGCCATGTCCCCGGGGTAACCCTACTCTTTGCCAAGAAAAACATGAAATCTTTATCATGCGACCACACAAACAGGACCACAGCGGGGCTCGAACCACCCTCAGTTTTCGTTAACCAAATCTTCCATCCAACCTAAACTTCCACCCTTAAAACCAGTACATCGCAAACCCCAAACTCTCACCGGACCAACTATAAACACGCCGCTGCGTGTACGAACGCCAAATAACCGAACGTTTCGTGATAATATACATAACTATTCGCTATTCGCCTCCTGGTTCACTGTTAGCATCGACCCAGCGTGACAGTACACAGATTACATTGATATCACGTGACTCCAGGATCTCGTCCTCACGGTAGTCAGGGGGAGGGGGAGGGGGAAGGATCATCGGCCGGGTCTAACGGCGCCTCAAGGCACTTACATAGGATACACGTGGCGAACAACAAGGCTGGTTCTTACCTTCTCCAGCTGGAATCCGGGGGTGGTGACAAGTAAGTGGCTCCATAGGGCGAGCAATCCACCTTCACCAAGGTCAAGGTCGTTATCATCACATAGAATCATCCGTTGGCAGGTAAAACGAAAGATCAAAGTAACTTTAGAGCCGCTTTTCGCAACCAGGTTTTGCACGGGGTGGTTTCCTTGCATGGGAACTACTATAAAGGCATATATATATATATCCATGGATTAACGGTATACAAAAAAGTATCGTTTTACTTGCGAGTCATTCAAAGAAAAAAGGGATGATGCCACTTAGCCTAGATCGTGATAGGGTTCTGTTCACAGATTAGTGCCACCAGCCATACATTAATAGAGAAACGGATGTAGGCCCTCGCATTTAGACGCGGGTGAATGTCTCACTTGACAACAACGTCAACGTTTTTTTTGTCATTTGCTCTCGTTTGTTGAATGCATGATTAGGTTTTTGACCATGTACGCCACTGTTACAGATAACATTACCCGAATGGCATAATTTTCACGGGAACCTCATTAAAGACATTATGTTACAGAAAAGCACATTTTATTTGAATTGGTTATTATATTGGCATATATATACTGACTATACAAAAAAGGAATTGGTTTACTTGCGAGCCATTCTTGGAGAAAGGGGATGCCACTTAACCTAGATGATTTTAGGATTCTTTTCACCGAATAGATCAATTAGTGCCACCAGAACGACATTACTAAAAGAATAGATTGGGACCCTCGCATTAAGACTAGGGTGAATGTTCTTATGAGAGAAATCTCCCTACACATTATATGAGTAATCTCTCCACATAAACCTGATAAAGTCGAGAGTGTTGTGACAGGTGTGGCACAGGAGGGTACGAGTAGGCTTTACAACCCCAATCACATAAAATCCCAGATGTCATTACTTTTTTGCCATCGATTGACAACACATTTGAACAAACGTTTTCTTCTATTTTAGTATGGCTATCTATATGAGGTGTTGAACGTGACAGTGATGCCAAACTGCTACGATATTTCATGAAAGTTTGAATTATACCGATAATGTATTCATGGTAAATGTCTTAGCCATTTTCTTAACAACAGGAACACCTTTAAGCGAGAGGATAGCAGTGGTTTTAAAAGGTGTCCAAGACAGTATACCAATAACTATTTGATTACTGTAATCAGCACTTATGGAGAAAGGAGTAGAAAGAATATAGAGAAATCTAGAATCCACATCACAGCTCTAGTGAGTAATTTCAATTTAATATGCAACATTCTATGTGCATTTTATAGCTCAGTTTGTGGTCATGCCTACCATTTATTACACCAATGGACCTCGTGGAGATCTCATCCAAGAGATCTGAGGGATTGCATTTAAAGGGCACTTTTATGAAATTAGGATCTCTATCATGTCCGATACATTGTACATGCTTTCAATTGAATGGATTATTTTGATACATTGAATTCTACTCACAAGGGATGGCTTCGATTGAATGGGTTATTTTCAAACACTGGAATTCGCCTCACAGGGAATGGTTTTTATTGAAGGGGTTATTTTCAAACACGGGCATTCTCATCACAAGAGATGGCTATAATTTAAGGGGTTATTTGATACATTGGAATGCTCGTCACAAGGGATGGCTTTAATGGAATGGGTTAGGAATATACGAATGTATAGGTCAATTGAAACACAAGGGATGGCTTTCTTTAAATGAAGGGGTTCCTCGATACACTAGAATTTTAATCATAAGGGACCATTTAATTGAACGGGTTATTTGATACACTGGAATCTCATCACAAGGGAATATTTAACTGAATGGATTATTTGATACACCAGGGTTCTCATCATAAGGGAATATTCAATTAAATGGTTTAATTGATGCACTGGAATTTTGATCATAAAGGAATTTCAAATACATGGGTTATTTGAGACACAGGTATACACGTTTAAATGTCTGGTACTTAATATTACTTGAACATTTCATCACACCAGGTACCTGGGCTTGTTGCTCTGAAAAATCTAGTAACTTAATAGAGGTAGATGCTAAAAGTTTACAGCAGCGATTCTGATAGGCATAGGTATAGTGAGCGGACTACGCCATATTTCATTTCAATTAATGTCCCATTATTGTGCGGATGTCCCATATCTTTAAAGAGCTCTGGGACACTGGGACCCACCCACTGGCCTAGAATCAGAAGCACTGTAATACAGGATGAATGACCTGGCAAAGGTCTCTCGATATTTACCACGACTTTTTTGTAGGGCTTCGATAACAACAATAATGACTCTCGTCATTATGCAATAACAAACGTTTACCTATCAGGTTAAATGCATGTATTCCTATTACAGCATCGTGCTAGTATTACTATGCTGACAGTTGGGCCGTTGTATACTGTAGATTAGACCTCTATAGAATAGAAATTCCGCTCAACAGACTCCGTGCTGTGTTGTGGGATAGCATGAAAAGGATACCCGTTTGTCTAGTGGTATGGGCCGAGGCCGCGTGTGTCCGGGGCCTGTCCGGGGACGCTCTCTGTGGTAGCGGTCCACCAGACTCTGGCGACCTGACCCTGGCTGCTTCATGTCCTCCAAGTTGTTCAGGGTGTTAAGGGCCCCCCAAAAACGAGACCATTAGTTCGCGTTAACAGGACTGTACTGAGCTGCAAGGGATGAGCTATTATTACATCAGACAGTGTGCTCAATATACAGGGAGGAGATAATACTGGCAAGTGCAAGGTAATTGGTAAGTGTTGCCTCTCACAGCAGAGAGCAATATCTGAATAATGTGCAGTGGTTTGAGCTGCACTCCACAATCAAGTACAAATAGTACTGTAATACTGCATTGCGCAGTAGCCTGTACAATAAAAAAATACAATTAATCAGGAACATTATTTAGCCTCCTAATAAAATTATCTCACAGAAACAAATACAATTGCGCAGCATCCTGTGCAATAAAAAGGATGATGAAGGAGAGATGTTTGCAGTACTGATACCATGTGCAATAAAATAATCAGAAATATCAACGCTAGCAAAAAGAAAGATAAACAAATCAAACATCTATATTCCCAGTAAGTTAAACCATGAACTGGTATTTGGATCAGTTCCCAGCAGGTCATACCTGCAGTGAGCAATTTCCATTGCACCAACTAACCCATGCCAAAAGGGCATCTGGTCGTAACTGTCAATCATCATTGGCTGTAAGCCATTCTCAAAGCTCTTACAAACTTGCCCTCATGTTACTTCGTTGTACAAATTTGTTGTATCCCATACTTTTTTTTCAGTTTTAGTTTCAGTTTTAGAGGCCTCATTACTAAACAAACTTGCACATGGTTTGATTTCTTTTTATTCTGAGATATTTACATTGCAGAGCAAAGGTGATCCATCCATTAGAACTATCACTTTTCCGGACATGTATATTCATCTAATTAAATACTATACCATATGTATAGATTAATCACATCAACCCTGATAAAAATTAACAATGGCATTTACCTGGTAGCGAAATTATTGATGTATTTCAGCAACAAAAGTAAACTACAAGTCACATAAGCAAGGAACTTGTATTATCTAGGTGAACAGCAAGATATTTATGTAGATGACAAATCATAACAGTATTACCCAGTTATATAATGCATCGACCAATGTATATCATTTATTATACATGTCTTGTATGTACATGAAACACTAAAATCTATCATTATTACAAAATGAAGATGGACCTTGCATATTGACAAGTGTCATAACAGTCAATTCAACTACAATATTCACTTTCTCTATTTAGCTATAACTGCAACTGATTTCCTGACATGCTGTTTCAGCAACACTAAAAATTGGAACTATATTAATATTTATATATACGGTTTGATCGGGTGGTTGTATATTCAGGGCGCTTTAACAAATTCTGGTCATATGTCATCAATGGAAGAAGAAAGGGATGAGCAAAGCCATGTCCCTGGGGTAACTCCCTACTTTTTGCGGAATGGGACTGTTATCCTGTGACCACACAGCCATGACCACAGCTGGGGTCTGATCTACCGATCGACGTGCCATTAGGTCTAGCTCTAGCCCATTTAGCTACCAAGGGATCCTATATATGGTTTGAACTGATAAGGTATCCCTAAATAGTCATCACACTGGAGTTAACTTAAACAAGTGCAAGTGGGCTTTGAAATTTAATATTAATATTGCATAAAGCAGTAAAAAGAATATTACTACATGCATGCATTTGCCAGCCAGGTATAAAGACTATGCAGTGCAGTAGATCTTTGGGAAAAGGCAGCTTTTCTTATACAGTGGTCCCTGCCTCATACAACATCCTGTAGAATGGCCAATGAGGTCATAGAACTCTGGCATTGTGTACCGTAATTGAGGGAATCCTTGAGGGATCACCATTTATATACTTGACATCAGAGCATTGATTTGATGTTATATGTACTGGATCCAGGTAGGTTTCTTTGATATGCAAGAAGATGAAATACATGATTGCCACAAATGATTGGTATTCATTTGCATAAAGGATTGCCTTAAGTTTGATAATTGGGATCTACTGATAGTTGCAAAAATGTAACTGTAACATGTAAAAGTGTTTTTTGAGAAAAGTTTAATAATGGAAGGTCTTACAATCAATGGGGGTGTATAGTGCAGGGACCACTGCACTACCACATTCATCTTGTGATATCAATAGAGTTTATATATGCCATAAGAAGACAGATTTGAAGTAGAAATATCTCAAAAATACATGTAAATTCAAAAGTTGTCATTCGACCCTATTGACATTATATTTCATCTTTGACTTTACTGCTGATATCAACTTATACAAGGCTATACGCCATGCAGAACCATTGAATAATGGTTCTGTTAAATCCACTGAATAGAAAGTTTCCACATCATTATTGTTCTTCAGTGAAGAACTCCCATATGGGAAAGGACAGTAAGAATTTGTATATCCTTTTAATATAAATATAAGATAAATTAATAAGCAATGTAATGCTTTTCTTTGCTAAATTACCGGTATCATTGTTTATATATAGAGTATAGTTTATGATATATCCCCCCCCCAAAATTCCTTTTTACCACATAAGTATAACCAAAATAATATTTTATTCATATCTGTACTATCATATTTTTAATGAATAAGAAGATGACATTTTATATTTAAGTCCATCTCCTATGTTACCTTGCATATATTTGATCCATTTGCACAACATACCGGGTAAACAAACTTCCATACACACTTAATTTATTTGCCACTGATATTAACATTATTAGCCCCTTTATCCCTGACCTACCCAAAAAATTTAAAGATAGACAGGGAGAATTTTTTTATTGATTTGTGATGTCAAAAGATGACATGGAGTCTATAGGAGGTGCAGGTCTAAAGCGTTGCTGTAAACATGGGCCTGGAAGTGAACCCTCCTCCTCACTTGGGTGGAAGAAGGGGGGAATGAGGGGGCTAGGGATTCCTTTGGTCATCATTACAGGTATGTTTGGCGGAAGAGATCCCTTGTTTTTCCCAAAGACCCTATTCATATACATCTGCCTGGCTCAGTTCCAGTTCAGTTGCCTGTGCCTCAATTATTAATTGTTGAAAAAACAACATCATCACTTTGTGTGGTTTCCAAGGCCTGTTTGCTGATCCATGCAACAATCCGGGACAGTGGCCACCCTATGTAAGCATTGGAATTTATGCTAAGAAATCATAAAAGTTTAAAAAAACTGCAAATATGCCCTATTAATGATAAGAATATTAATTTAGCGACCATCAGACACATAGGTGAATGCTACTTAGTTGTTTTCCCAAATGGACACTATAACATTCCGGTTTCTACAAGTATTACTATTAAATAAAAATATGTGATGGAACATTTTACAATATTAGTGTGCTGCATGTTTTCTAAGCTAGGCCGATAAATGCTGCACTCCCTCCCTTCTGATGTGCATGAACAAATTCTTTTTGCCACATAAATTTTATTTAACCCTAGATCTAGATTCTATGTCTACAAATTCACTGACATCCCTGAGATGGCCTGTTTCCTACTGTAGCCTAGCCCACCCTCTTGGGAAGAAACGCAGGCTCGCAACACACTGTCACTGCAGTTGCTTGTGTTCAGTGACTGTCAGTGTCACAAGTGTTGCTCCAACCACCAAGACTACACTGTTAATGTCATAGATCTAGGAAAATAAACATCAGTGTTAGAGCTTCCCTGTTGTGAATACATTCAAACAGAGTAGCAAAGAGAGTCAAGGCGAGATAGCCCTATACTCAAACCAGTTCATCTTGTGACATCTCAAATTTCTACTCTGAGCAAGGGTTTAGAAATGGATTGTTCATGGCCTGAATTTATTTGGTTTAGTTTAGATATTAATATTGATGGCATAATTGACATTTAAAAATAACTCCACCTTATAAATAGCTTCAATAACCATCGGGAAATATATATTTGGTAGTGGTTTACTAACAAATACCCCCCAAGAGATGGATTTTGAACTATAATAGATTTATTATAAGAGATAAAAACATAGATCTGAGTTAATAACATTATAAACAATAATTTATCTACAGCAATAAAATAATATATGGAACCGAAAAGTATAGATCTATGTGCTTTACATCAAAAAGTAAATAATATAAAACTATAGAAAAGTTATATAATATCAGACTTCATTCTCTTCTTTTGTTAAAATTGGCAAGATTCCAAATTAATGTTAGATTAGTTTTCTCTTTCATCTTTTTAACAAATAAATGTAGCAGATCCATCATGTATCTTTAAGAAAAGAATAGTAATCCTTTAATCAAGTTCAATGTAAATACATTGCGTTAAGACTGAGCCAAGCATATTCATAATCCATCCATGTATCTTATGACTTATCACAATTACCTAGGCTACGCCTACAGTAGGCTAAGCCTTAGCCTGAAAACAAGACGTTACAGTCGTAAGACAGTCAGGGGATGGGACGACATATAGTCAAAGTCATAAATGCCGTAGACTCACGTTTCGGCCCATATTTTCCGCGAATTTGGCGCGATCGCTCTAAAAATTACTGATGTGACAAAGCAACCCTGTGCAATTTTAATGATACCAAACTTACGCGTGTACTGCGAGGTTATCCTTTTTTAAGACATAAACAATATTTCTCCATGCTGACACTCCATTGGCACGTTTCGTAAACATACTAAAGCACACGTCATAAAATGACGTAGTTGCCATGGCGCCGAACGTGCTCTGAGCTATATTTGCACCAGCCACGCGCGCCATGGCAACAGCCTTTCATTGTCTGTGATTTAGTCTATTTGTCACAAAGTGTCTGCTGCCAATGGAGTGTCAGCATGGAGAAATATTGTTTGTGTCTTAAAAAAGGATAAGCTCACAGTAGATCTACACACGTAAGTTTGGTATCATTAAAATTGCACAGGGTTGCTTTGTCAGGTCAGTGATTTTTTGAGCGATTGCGCCAAATTCGCGGAAAATATGGGCTGAAACGTGAGTCTACGGCATTTATGACTTTGACTTTAGTAACCAGGTAACGTCTGAACTCATCCGCCCCGGCCACAGGCACAGTAAATCAGTGGAGGGGGGAGGCCGGGGGGGGGGGGGCGTAGGGGGCCCCACAACGCATACTAACGTTTAGTATGCGTTGTAGGGCCCCCTACCCCCCCCCCCCGGCCTCCCCCCTCCCCCCCGGCCTCCCCCCTCCACTGATTTACTGTGCCTGTGGCCCCGGCCTCTGTTAGCAATACCTATTTTGTGCAAAATGTCGAAACACTCACCTGCTAGACGAAATGTGAAATTACACAAATATTCCTCAATCAAGAATGATGCATGGGCACACGATGTTGAAGAAATGTAATCACAGATAAATGTGTATTTGCGAAGTTTTGCATGCCTACCAAATTAAAAGATTTCCTGAGCAGCCATGGCCCATGATACATTCTTCACACTCAATCAACAGGTAGCGCTATAACGTCGTTGATTGGTAGAGATGTAAGCGATGTTTAGTTTGCAGGACGTTGGTCTCGGCGAAATGAATGATATGCGAGGCAAGGCTATTCTCTATATCCCTTCTCACAAGTCTCGCTGTGAAAAAAACATTGCACAAAAAGACAAGACCATATGCAAGTTATGGTTTATCATATATAAATTTCGGTCCCGCTCGCTATATATCTTAGCTCACCTCTTCATCTTGCCGAGGTGCTTGCAAACGAACATGGTCGTCGAATAAACCCCGGGAAGTTGCATATTGTATGCAAGTCTTGCTAGATCTGGTTCATGTAGACAAATATGAACTGTTTACTTCAGTTAGAAAAAAAATACGTTGCTGACATATCTTGCACTTGCACAGTCAATGCCTGACAAGAGCTGTATTGGAAAGATAGCCATAAGATGGAGGGGTGGAGTGTAAGTGGCGTAATTCTAAGCCATACATCAGTCATTGTAGGTACAATTCGTTAGGCCTATATCATTATAAACTCGTGGACTGTCCCACATTGCCTTTGTAAAGAAATGAAAACGCATTGAATCCAATATTTCTTATCGCTTTACGAAACTTGGAGGATAAAAAGTCACGTTGTCAGTCACCGAATTTCCAAGCGTTACATGTAAGGAATGGAATGTTGGTGTTTTAGGCCACTTTTGTGCACATACAGGCTAAATTGGGCCAAGGAACCTCCCGAGACGATGAAGGATGAAGAAATGAAACATGCCCCAGATTAGGTGCCCGAGCCCGGATTCGAACCCAGGACCTATTGATCTGCGGTCTAGTGCGCTAACCACTACACCAGGGAGGCCCCCGTTGCATGTAAGGTGGCGTACTGTTATGGATACAATAACAACAAATTATAGCGGAGGTCCAGCACAAACAAAACACAGCAGCATAGATATGATAGTTTATGAACAGTTGCATTAGTGCAAGTTGTAGGCATAATTGGGGGTGAGGGGGGGGGGCGGTGCAAGGGGTATTTCCGTTCCTCGGGAATGGGGTTTTCATTTCATCGTGAACTATCAAAATTGCCGCCATATATGATTACAGAATAGTTGCGAGACCTATGACGTCGCAAATTTTGCAATGAAAGTTAAGAAGATCTTTGTCTTAACTTTTCTAGAATACCACTTGCGACAAAACGTAACTTTTGCAAATTTTCGCAACAATATTTGCGAGGAAGTCGAGTTGCGAAGATCGCAACTGGTTCGAGAATACGGATCCAGCTCTTCAAAGGGGAACCTAATTTACGTCACGAAACGTCCAATTATCATCTGTGACGATTTATTGATGTTTTAATGCGTCATATGAGATAATGGCAAATATCTCTAATAGTGCTACCGAATAAACTTAACGGATAATATATTTGGATGAAGCAAAATCTTACCATTAATATCATGAAAGTCCCTTTGGACCTGGGATATGGACTTCAATCATATTAGGGTACTTTCCAGTGTATAAATCGCACCTTTTTTCCTGAGGGGTACGACTCCCCCTCCCTACCTTCCAGCGTTCCCGCCTATCATAATCCCGTCCGGCGAACGAATACATGCAATTACTCCGACACCAATTGTAGATACAACCAGTCACGACAATTGCCGGTAACAACATTCACCTGTCTATTCCACATCACTTCTCCTACCAAGTATGACTGGGTTAACTAGGAATTCACAGGCTGCTATAACGGATCCCAAATAGGGAAAGGGTCTTCGCGTTGAACTAGGAATTGTACGGATAAAGATCCCCAAAAATTGCCCACAGCTAATCGCGAATCTCCAAGAATTCTTGGATGCCAATCGCGGAGATCGGAAAAGGTAACCCCCCACCTGTGATATAGATGGTCATATGCTTTATTATTTGTTACTATCACAACTACCCCCCTTCCCTTTTCTCCACCCTCCGTGGCGACGAGAGACACCGTCAACATTGAACAACGCTGACACTGACTGAATATTTATGAATCACTGAGGCGGGCGACTACCAGGTAGGCTACCAAGTGTCTGTCTGGCCCACTTAGTCTAAGACGGCAGTTGTATCAGATTATGTAATGTAATATACGATCTCTGTCTGTCAAGTTACACCATCCAATGCCCTTTCCCGACACTGCCTAATCACTGATAGTGTTTCATTCTTATATATTATGGGACTGTTAGTTGCGGGGTATTACGCAAGTGCCGCTGAAACTGCGCTCCGATGACACATGAACGAAACAAGATCGATCAGTTCTGAAGGTCTTCGTCCAACTAGCTGCCCACAACAGCACAACAAGCCATTTGCTATCCCAAGACATTGTTTTTTGGTGTTAACGCTGTGTCAAGGGCGGACCCAGGGGGTAGTCCAGGGGGTCCGGACCCCTCACCCCTTTTTTTAGGAAGAATGTTGTTTTTTAATGTAAATTTTAGGCCATTTGAGGCGTGCCCCTGACCTCCGGCTTTTATCAAATTCCTGGATCCGCCCCTGTTGTGTGAAATGAAGTTACGGTCAATAGTTAACAAACCCTGTCGTTATGGTGAGCGTCAACGTGGGTGATTTTATACGCCGTCGGTAATGTTTCTCAAAATCGGCGGGTGCGACTTATACACCGATGGAGGAGTGAAAGGACAAGGCCCCTATAACATATTACATATAAAAGTTAATAGCCGGGGAACTCAAAAATATACGCGAAAAAAAGAGATGGGGCTTCACGAATAAGGAGACATTTTGCGTCCTCGATAAAAGTTTGGGCCTTAAGAACCCCCCCCCCCTCCTCTTGTATCATAGTGAGTCACAGCAAGGGCCTGTGACATACATACATTCCCGGTGGCGGCATCAGTCGTTGTACCTAAAATTAACCTCGAATTTTACTATTCCACAGACCAATAGGTTGAGTCTCATGTGCCAGCGCCTTTCTTGATGAAAAACAAATACAAAGAACTAAATAAGGCTTATAACTCGCAAAACTTTTGCCTCATTTTTCAAAAATGTCGTGCAAATTGTACATGTTTGGGCCGCCATTTTGCTGAACTACGAGAGGCGAACGCTGCCGGGCAATGTGTTGTGCAGACGACGCATCACGATATATTTGCATCCGATAAGCGTTTGTTGGTTATTTCTATTCGAGCGGTAATCGTACTCGCTGTCATTGTTACCTGTCACACGACAATGGAAAATGGCGCGCGCGCCGCTGATGGAATAAAGCTGGACAGAAAAAGCCCAGCCGTGTCAAGTTAAAAGAAAAAAAAACGAAGTATTTTCTTTTCGTCAGGTCAGTAAATTGCATAAGGATGCTGGTAAGGTACATCAATTGGGGATAGCTATAAGGACTGTACGCCCTGTACGCGAAAATATGCGATGCAGCACCACAAAGACCGGCTCTAACGGCACCCTGTGACATTAGAGACGGGTTTGGTAAGGATGAGATCAGTAACTGTAGTCAATCAACTGACCCAGAAAGGGGCTTGGGGGGGGGGGGGGGGGGGGGGGGGGGCGCGTCCGGAGTGGCTGTTGTTGAGTTGAGGTCTAAAGTCAAAGTCATAAATGCCGTAGACACACGTTTCAGCCCATATTTTCCGCGAATTTGTCTCGTTCACTCTCAAAATCCCTGACGTGAGAAAGCAACACTAGACCATTTTAATGATACCAAACTTACCTTTGTAATGCGATGTTATCCTTGTTTATGACACAAAGAATATTTCTCCATGCTGACACTCCGTTGACATAAAACGCTCTGTCGCCAAAATACTAAAACACGCGTCATAAAATGATGGTTGCCATGGCGCCGAACGTGCTTTGAACAATACATGCTCTATTTTCATACCAGCCAGGAGGATGCCATGGCAACTGTAGAGCCTTTCATTGTCTGTGATTTAGTCTAGTTGCGAAAGTGTGTCTGATGCCTATGGAGTGTCAGCATGGAGAAATATTGTTTGTGTCTTAAAAAAGGATAACATCGCAGTACAAACGTAAGTTTAGTATCATTAAAATGGTCTAGTGTTGCTTTCTCACGTCAGGGATTTTGAGAGTGATCGAGGTAAATTCGCGGAAAATATGGGCCGAAACGTGTGTCTACGGCATTTATGACTTTGACTTTACTGGCGCCGTGGCCGCGCGTCCACCGGACGGAGAGGGGGGGTGGGGGGGGGGGGGGCTAAGGATTAGCAGGATGCAATTAAAACGGCAGGCAGGGTTTTGTGTGATCGTGCTAATCGTGTACTGTTATTTTCAGGGCGGGAAATGAAAGACCTGACGAGTCGACATCAAAGGCACAGATCGTGTATCGTTATTTGACGCTGTCATGTGGAAGACCTGACGGTTCTCTTGCATCATTAGTTCTAATAAAGATGTGATGTGCTATATATATAATAACGAGTAATGTCTTTAAGTAACACAAGGAAAACGGAAAGTGATAAAAAGGAAGTGATAAAACGGAAAATCGTATTCACCAGGCCAGGAGGACGTCCCGCAGGTCGCCGCCGTCTCCCACGCCGTCGCCATCCCCCAGGCCGATGTCTCGCAGGTCGCAAGGGACTGTAGCCCGCCCCATGTGACTTTGTTGGTTTTACACAACACCGAAACACATGTCCTAATCATAAAATCCTGAACGGTAATGCACAAACATGCGTGGCGAGAAGCAGCTTCGATGGCAAGAACTTTTTAGAGTATGGCAATAGTTTCTGGAGTATGTATCTTACCGTTTACTTTATTTTATGCGTTATTTTGGTCGAGCCAGCAGACAGCTCTGTGCCGTCCGCCATTATGCCCACCCAGTGGACAAATTGCACATACGCACCATCGTCAAAGCGATACCGTTTGCTTGGTGGCCCTTTGTAAACCCAGCCGTTGAGACACGATAAGCGAAACGCGACCTGCCTGCAGCATCGCACCATCGCTGGGCCATCGTTGGCAAGGAGGGTGGGGGGGCATGGTGGGAGCGCGGGAACTAATTGGCTCTGTGCGACGCAAACCAATTAACGTCCACTACACTGAGTTATCGCTTTGGTTAATAGGACCCAATCTAACCCTCGCAGTTGTGGATCTGCCACCCACGTGTGCTCTTCAGCCCACCACGTGACCGCCCATTATCAGTCCGGTATTTAAAACGCAAAGAGTCACAAGACATAATCGAAGGACTCGACGAGATACCCTTAAACAATAGCGATAGAAACTTAGATAGTTATGGATGCCTTCCTAGAGGTTCAACATGACCTACGTACTCATCTTGGACAGTCTCTAGGACGTGCTTGTCCCCCAACATGTGGGTCCAGTAGGTTATGGACTGGTATGAGGCGAGTATGGAGACGAAAGGTGCAGAATCACGGAAGGGTGAGACACATGAGCGTGTGGCTCCTGTTGATGGTCAAGTTTTCGGCAGCAGTCGTAGAGTGTACGGAAACAGTCCATGCGTCTTCATTAGCAGTCGAAGATTCTTCGGCAGCAATCGGAGAGTTGCGGACGTCTTCTGCAGATGTCGCAAAATCTCTGGCATTTTTGACAACATCTGTGAAGGTGAGGAATTTTGAGGAATCTTCAACAACATTCAGCGAGACATTACAGTCAAGCACAGAATCTTTACCCGCCGTTAATGACGCTGCGAGCGTACACCAGACGTTATCTGGGGGTCTGAATGGGACCTCGCTGTGGAAGAGGTACGTTGACCTCATGGCGGAGTTGGTGCTAAAGGAACAGTGGGACTTGGTCCCTGCCAGGCCCCGTAACGTCCACATGGGTTGGCAGGCCGTGTACCGCCGCGCGCACCGCTACCGCGCGTCTTGCGACGCCACTCGCTGCTCCGAGACAACCTGCCCCGCGCGGCCACGCCTGATGACGTCACCATGTGGACTGCTCTGCGTCGTCACCTCGGAGAGGCGACTCCGCTTATGTCAGTGGAACATGTGGGTGCCGGTAGAATTCTCCATCAACTTGACTATTCACTCCTTCCGCTCTTCCTTCCAGAGCTACCGGTGCCGGGACCAGTTCGTCTATCTGCACGGCGGGCCCAACCTGACCGTTGTTCCTCCTCCCTCCCTCTGGGGCCGGATTCCGGATGCTTTGTGCGGAACGGCCCGGGACGCCAGCTACGTTGAGGAGGAGAACTTGCTTACCCTTCTACTCAACCAGTCGTCGGTTGAAGACTCTGTGGAGCTGCTCGTCAGCTATGAGGTGATCGACAAGGGTTCCATCCGCTGGCTGCACAGGTGGGGTTTACCCAACACTCACGGGAGCAAGACTTCCCCAGAAGCGCCAGTCGTGGTCGCCGCTGAAGTGGCCGGTATGGTTTCTAACATATGGTTCGTCAGTGTGTCTCTTTTGGCAGTGGTCGGACTGCAGGTAACGACGCTGGAGTGCGACGCCGTGACCTCACATTTAATCATCTATGACGGCCCCATCGGGGCGATTAATGATGTCATCGATGACATAGCTGTGGGGAACTGGCACTCCGCAACTCACTATTCGCCGGTCATGCCCAAGTTTTCCGCTTCTGCTTTCTCTTCCCTGTTGGATGTCGTTCGATCAGTGCAGGGCTGTGGGGACCTGGGGGAGAAGCTTAGCGTGCGTGGCAGCATCGGCGATCTATCCGTGGTGTTGACTCACAACCGGGGATCTAGCGTCCGGATCAAGGTGAAGTACAGAGCCGTCTGGAAGTGCAAAGCCCCGGCGTGCACGGCGACTGATATCAAGATGGGACAGACCGAGGGCAACGCCACCATTGACATCCCGCCCACGGCCCACGCTAACCGTAAACACGTCTTGACATTTGTTTTTTCGGCGCCGCTTCCAGTGGCCCTCCTTTTGGATCGACTGGAAGTGTCAGGACACCCAAACTTCGGATGCCGGATGGGCGGGATAGCTATGATGCTGTTCAAGAATAGTCTCTGGGCTCGGAGCTCCGCCTTCGACAATTACCTGGAGGACGATATGAAATACAGATCTGAGTTGGCCATCTGTTCTCGGGCCACGCTCGGGGTATGGCGCCAGGCGGCGGACGCCCCGGGCATCCTTTTGCAGGGACAGGGGGACATTACCATCGTCACCTACTCCTATGCGCCCTTCACGAGCGTCACGTTGCGGGGCATGCTGACGCCCAAGCCGCTTTGTTTCGGGGGTCTCAACCCATGTCTCGTCGGCTTCGGCGGCTTCGTCGGCACCGATATTGTGAAGCGCCATAGCGACGTCTTTCGCTGCCAAACCGTCTCCTTCCTCCCCGACGACAAGCTCCACTCGGCGTGGTGCCGGCACACCGTGAGTGCGAGTGATATGGCCGAGTTCTCCGTGCAAGTCCTGGATTTCGCCGATCTCGACGAGGTCACCAAGGCCAATTGGTACGCGGATGAGCCGTGTCACTTCACATTGTATACGAACACCGGTACAGACCTGGTCAGCGTCACCCAGGTCCTCTCCGACAAATTGAGCATCAAGGTACCCCGCAAATGTATGTGGCGCGGCCACGGATACCTCTTCACCGCGGAGGCCCACATCCCCTGTGACGTCACCGAGCTGTGCTGCACCCTCCGACTGGACGAATCGCGCTTGCCGAGCTTCCGACGAACATCATGGTACGGGTCTGTGCCGTACGTCAAGGTGCCCACTGTGCCCTGCGGCCAGATCCTCGTCCGACCGGAACTAATCGACGACAACCCGCTGTTCGCCTTCACCACATATACGGCCACGGCATGGGACAACACCGGCCCGGCCTCCCCTCGACTCACTGTTCGCGTGAGCTGCCCCGACTGCCCCCTTGGAGACCAGAACCCCGTCGCATTCATCGATTTCATCGACATCAATGATGCGAGTGAAGGCGAGATGCAGGTCAGTGGAGATCAGTGGTGGTCAATTCGTCAGTGGTCGAGTGGGGTCGGAGCGGGGCGTAACGTTACAGTCAGTGAGCGTAGGCTGGCGGCCGAACTAGAACATATGCTCGTAGTCTGTTTTTGATATTCTTGATAAACCGGCTGATTCCAAGCCAACAATGAGTGTTGGCCGCGGGGTTAAACGACCCCTTTATTTCGCAACTGTCGCCCTCATACGACCACATGTACCATTTACTCGGTCTGGTTGATGTGTATATGTGATCATCTGGAGATGTAGCGTTATACTTCATGTCGCATAAAAGTAAGTTCCAGTTGAAGAGCAGGAGTTTCTTGATTTGATTGTAGTCGTGCCAAAACGGAAATTGCCTAATCAGTAGATTAGTTTGGCGATTTTTGACCTCCAAAATGTGCTCAAAGGTGGCATTTTACTCCAAAAATCTGCTCTGAATAAGGGGCATTGTTTTCGTCGACCTGCCCCATGTCGCAGTTACATACAGACCCGCCTGGTTTATTCTTTCTTTCTCGGCAAACTAGCTGAGAACGCACATTTTGATCCCCCCCCCCCAACCACCCGGTTGAAAGTTTCCCAAATATCAATTCTATGTTCTTTTAGCACAAATGTCCGCTCTCTCAACCATCAAGGGTTACCCGCCGAACCCCACCATTAGATTGGTATAATGACCACCTCCCCATTCCACCCCCGGGGATAAATCGAATCATAGAAATAAAGAAGTCATCAACGTACCAAAGACCAATGGCCTCGGTTTTTTCTATCATCCCTATTGGGAATGTGCATTGCTACCAGTGTATTAGCCCGAATTTATTTTTTACCAGCCAATACTTTGGGTAGAATAAAATTCTCAAACAACAACACGCCAGCTGATCATGACGTTGTCGTTTACGTCGAGCTCGTAATTTGCAATTCAATAAACCATGTTCTTATTGTTGTCATATAAAATTGTGAGCGCTAGGACCTTCTTCTGGACCTCGTTACCAAAGGCCCTTTTGGGCGGGTAAACAGCTTCCTGCCCGCCTGCCTGAAAAAACTACGCAGCAATTGAAACTGGGGTGTGCGGGCAGACGGGTCTCTGGCTTATAATACCCTGATTCATTTTCACCAACAGACGATCTCGCTGACATCGTGTTTGTCTTTTTCATATTTCAGGTTGTCTACAGATGGAACGGGTCCGATTTGGCTTTTAGACGCCCCTTGCTTTGGTCCATCCCCCTGCGCGAGTCCGGTTTTGGCCGACACGCCAAGGGAGTGTTGATTCAACTACCCCCCAACTCCACGTTCCTCACCCCAGGTTCCACCCTGAGACTCGATTATTCAGTCCAGGCTGCAGGACAATGGTCACGTGACTTGGCGACGCTTTCCGGACACTTGCTGGACACCGAGTTTAAGCACCGGTATCCGGTGTTCCAACTGGCCAATCAGAGCAGCTGGCACGAGGCTGATGCCTGGTGTATATCTCAAGGGCTCCGATTGGCTGCTCCTAGGACCCAGCTGGACTGGGAACTGCTGGTGGCCGCTATCTCAGGGGAACCTTTTAGGCAGTTTTCGGAGTCCATCGGCGTAGAAGCGACTCTAGTTAAACTGGGCTTCCTGGCCATGAAGGTGAGGAAATGGGAAGCTTTCACATACATGGCGTTGTGCGCTACATACAAGCCATTTAAACAGTTGTTTACCTCAACATCATGTACGGATTTAAACATTGTAATATTTTATGACCTGATTTGGCCTGATATTGCCATAATAGTACAATAATGATATCATTATGTCACTAGCATGCAATGCCTATAGCCTACACACAACGTTCACAAGTCAAGTGAACCACATCAACATATGGAAGGTATTACACATAGTTTCCGAATGACGGTCAAACAACTGCCAATAAAAATACCTAAATAAGATTTACAATTTTTTACCATTTTGCAAGTCGAGTGAAATTGAGTCGTTAGAGCACGTGTTTTGGAGATTCCCTGTAGCACAAGCCCTTTGGCGAGACATGGATAAGTGGTTACATTCGGATTTGTATGTAGTATATAGAGGGAGTAACATTACCCATAACTGCCAAATTGTAACCATATAGTTCATATTGTCAAACGCTTCATATATACCTGTAAGTAGACAAATTGGGCGTCAAGCGTAACAGGCGTCCTCGGGCAGATTAAGCATCATTGTCCTTTGGAAAACAATATGAGAAACCTTTCAGATAACTAGCAGCAAACAATACATATGTTTATGTAACATTATATACTTTATACCGTGTGTAGTATACATTGATGTCTAGTGGTCAATACCATTACAGATTGTAAGAAAATTGCAACCTTCATTTCATTTCAGTATAATAAGGAGGGTTATTTTTCACCAAACATCTATATAATTAACTTTTAGGTGTTTATAGTGTCGCGAGGCTGGTTCTCCCAACGCGACTGAGCGGGGAACGAGCTGATCAACGTTGTTCTACTACGTGGCGGTGACGCGTCGATCACGTGACCAAATCATTGACTTTCCTATGCAATGATACAAGCAGAATGATAGACTTATGCAAATTTAAGTACTACGCCTCTGTATTCATATCGTTATTTCGTTTCCGACCCTATGATGATTGTGGTCCATAACATCAGTCCCTCTGGAGAGGAGATATTCAGAATTGTTGTGCTTATCCCACAGGTGACGAGCAGGGGCCCAGTCTGGTCCGGGAACAAGCCTTGTGGCTACTGTGGACCGGACCACAAGCCCTATATGCACATGTCTTCGCCTTCGGTTAGGTACAAGTGCACCTATAAAGCAACTCAATACGGCCAATACCTATATTTAACTTGGAAGAAGTGTCCCGCGGCATCCATCAAGCACGTGACGGATTTCGACGACGTGAGGGGCTTGCCCGGTCTCTGGACGGTGGCGCCATCTACCGGCTGCGCGGCGTTTGTCCTCTACGGCTTCCCCCAAGTTCTGTGGAGGCGCGTGGAGTGCGACGCTGTGTTCCAAAGCCCCCTGGTCGTGTGCGAGGACCCCAGCGTGCCCCGTGACGTCGCGGCGGTCACACCCGAGACTCTGAAGAGGTCGGTCCACGAGTGTAGGCGAGGCTGGACCTGGTGCGACGCCAAGTGTTACCGGCTCGGCGCGCGGGTCTCTGGAGAGTCGGAGACCGCTGCCTTTCTGAAGGAGACCTGCGGTCTCGTCGCGTTAGCCGGGGACCGGGGGCTGAGCGAGACCCTATACGGCTATGTGACGTCATGGCTGGAAGAGGCTTTGGAAGAACTCGTGACGCCCTTGGCGCTGTACACGTGGGATGCCGACACCGGTGAATGCTCGGCCCGCTACCTCACCGCCATGGACATCTTTTCTGACTACGGACTCCTGACAAGCGGCCGGATCCGCCGGATGTCCATGCCCGGCAACACCTGGGGCGTTCGCAGCGCCGTGGTCCTCTACCAGACCGAGCCGGATGACGTGACTAGACGAGACTGTGGGAACGGACTCTTCCGCTGCCGGACGGGAGCCTGCATTCTGGAGTACTACCGCTGCGACGGCATTGAGGACTGTCCGGACGGCAGCGACGAGTATCAGTGTCTCCCATCGTGCGTGATGAGAGACGGGTCCCCGGTGTCCCTGGCCTTCTGCCGGGGTAGCTGCGCGGGGGATGACTGCCTTTGTCTGCCGCTCTACGTGCAGTGCCAACCCGCCGGGTGCGCACCCATCTCTGCCGGGAGCGGCCAGCACAATAACACCTGCGAGAACAGTGGAACAGTCGTCCCGAAATGCAGCGCATTAAACAACGAAAGTGACGTCGTCAGAAATGAGACAAAGACCGCGTGGTTTATTTGCTCCTCCGGGCAGAGGCTGCCGGTTGAGTTGTTCGACGACCTGGTGGCGGACTGCGAAGCCGGGGAGGATGAGGAGGGGATGTCGGCTTACGTGACGACGGGTTGGCAGGACTCATCGCGTGCAGACCCGACGTGCGGACACGTGGGCTACACGGCCTGCCTAAAGGGCTACCACGGCCGTTGTTTCCCGCAGGATAAGATCTGCGAGATGGACCGGGACAGGCATCACGGGGGTCTTGCCTTCTGCCGCGACGGGTCTCATCTGAGGCATTGCATCGACCACCAGTGCCCGGCCGGTTTCAAGTGCCCCCACGGCTTCTGTCTCCCGCTCCATCGGGTCTGTAACGGCGTTGGTGACTGCCCGAGAGGGGAGGACGAGATCAACTGCGCCAACATCACCTGCTCGGGCCTCCTCAAGTGTCGGGGAGTCGGCTTTTGCGTCCACCCACACCAGCGCTGTGACGACACGCCTGACTGCCCCCTAACGGAGGACGATGAACAGCTGTGTGAGGCGGTCCCCTGCCCCGAGAGCTGCACGTGCCTTGGTTATGCCTACCACTGCCAGGGGACACACCATGAATGGATTCCTGATCTCAGTCGCGCCACAACTGTTCTGATCTACAACAATAACACTAAATACGGTCCAAACATAGCCAGAGACGACTTCGATGGTTATGGCCAACTGAACGTTTTGGATTTATCGTTTTGCGCAATTAAAGATTTGCCTGCTTTGATATTTCAGGCATTGTTCAAGCTGGAATCGCTGAACTTAGAACATAATAATTTGACGGTACTCTCAAAGGATACTTTCTGGGGTTTATCCAACTTAAAACGGCTTGCCATAAGGGGAAACTATCTGTCGGTATTGAAAAGGGATTCGTTCTCTGGATTGGCAAGCCTTCCACTCCTAGATCTGGGCCATCAGAAGATCAGTAATATTGCTGGTGATTATTTCGTCGGTTTGACGGCTATTACTTCGCTGAACCTCAGCGGGAATGAGGTGAGCTCCATGCCTCTCGGCGTTTTGGATGGCATAGTGTCCACCCTGGAGGCCCTGGACGTAACCGCTAATCCTGTCCCACTGGAGCGGTTCGACATACAGGTCTTAGAGAGCTTGCCCGCCCTGAACTGGCTGCGGACAGACCTGGCCGCGCTCTGCTGCAACCTGCCTTATGGCGTTAACTGCATCGCGAGATTCACGTCACCAGGGGTTTGTGACCCGATTCTCGAGATCAGCTACCTCAAGCTCCCTCTGGTAGTACTAACATTCGTGGCCTTGATCTTGAACGTCACCACCGTCATTATCAGACACCGCATGTTTGTCACCAAGGGCGAAACCAATGTCCCTAACTTCCTGCTCACCTCCTTGTCCATGTTCGACTTCAGCATGGCTTTGTACCTGGCCTGCCTCTTGGTAGTCGACCTTTTCTACGGCTCTCAATATTATTTGGTACAGACGGAATGGCGCTCGAGCGCCACCTGTCGGATCATGATGACAATGTCCTTCGTCTCCATGGAGATGTCCTCATTGACTCTTCTGCTTATGTCCATCTGCAGGTTTATCAAGGTGGTCCTGCCAATGAGGCTGATCTACATCAACCCGACCGTGATCCAATCGATCATCGCGCTGGGAAGTTTGGTCCATTTCAGCTTCACTTTGATGTCGGCGTTGCGTCCGGATCTATTTTTGACAGATTCTAAGGTCGCCAACTCGAAATGTTTCTTCTTCCCAGTCTCGGTCGACTCGCAACATCCCCTCGTCACCTCCTTTCTGCTCACTTACAATCTCCTCATTTGCATGACGGCGCTAGTTTTAGGGTTACGGATATTTTTTTCGCTCGCCCAGAAATCCACGTTTGGCTCGAAGTCGCGCTCCAGGCGCTTCCAGCCGGCCGTCCGTGCCCTAGTGGCCTGCTCCCTGCAGATTCCCTGGCTGGTGCTGATCGCCACCCACACCCCCGTACTGTCGGGACACTGGAGTCTGGATCGGGTGCCCTACTTGTGGCTCCTGTTTCTTAGTGTTGGTCCTTACCTGATCCTGAACCCACTTATCCACTCCTTTACGTCAAAACAATTCCTGGCTGACCTAAGAAAGATGACTATTTTCTCGAAGTAATTTGCTGTACTGAAATGTTTAATACCGCTCTCATGTAGAAATACGATGATGTTTATAGGCCAGTTTATGTGCACATGACGGCTAAAATGGGCTGCGAAACCATCCGGGACAATGATATGAGGTTGATGGGACATGCTGCATATGTAAAAAATGCTGCACACCGACTACAGACGTAGGCCGATATACCTTTATGGTGCTTGTTATTATCTGTCTCCGCTGAAAAGCTCAAAAGAACACTTTATGGTTGATCAAAGGAAGAGAAAAATGAAAACCACATCTCGAGCTCAAGGATGGCTACAAAGCAGTATAAACGTTTTAAACTTCATCCTGACACATATCGAAAAATAAGTTTGTATTGGGTTTGGAAATGCATTTCTTTCCAGGCACGCACGTACATGAAAGCGGGACGAGGGCGGGGAGAGTTGTCCACCTTGCTTAGGCGTAGTCTTGCCAGGCCTGTATTTGGAAAATGTCAATCGAAAGAAAGTTGGGTAAATGGCATTCAAAAATATGTTGCCAGCTTGTAAAAAACTTCTAATCTTGGGCCAACCCTTGATGCATCGATGAGAGAACAATGAGAGAATATCATGTATTTAACAAACGCCGTGTTACAAGGAGTACATGATAATAAAAAGTACATGATAATATAGAGAAACACATATATGAGAACAAAATAATGTTACACCTGATACAAAGTAGAGAGTCCCATTTAGACATAAATGTCGCTGGCATGGAACCCAAATTAACAACCGCGAATCATTTAACGTAAGGCATTTAACATAAAGCTTCTGTACATGTCTCATTATAGCTCAACATGTTGTAAACAAACACAGCAGTTCTGTATAGTACATTCATAGCAGTTCTGTATGGTACATTCATAGGTGTATGTTTTGATGATGTTCTTTTTGATATACTGTGCGAATCCCTTTAGAGTATGAGTTGTAGTTTTGCTTAATATAATTTGTGGGGTGTTATTCATGATTTCTGGCATTGAGTACCGGAGGCAATGATGGGCAAATTTATGTTTGGTTTTCTTAGTTCGGAAATTTTGCCTTTGCCTAGTGTTGTGGTGATGTATGTCGAATATCCTTGGGAACATCCAGGCTTAGTGGAAGTATATGGGAAGTTCATGTTTGACATATTTATGTAAAATTTCAGTTCTTACAGTTTGTGTATGTCTTTTAATTTTACTTGTTGCAAATCCTTAAACAGCGGTTCTGTGTAAGAGTCTATTTTGCGGTTTGTGATAAATCTCATAACTTTTTTCTGCAGTTGAACATTGTAAGGTTGAATATGGTTTGTATCTTTCGGGGAAGCTTATTTATGGATTGGAAACGGGAGGTAGACAATAGGAGCGATGTCATTTGGTAGATATGATGCCAGTGATATTGGGGCATGTTCCACCAAGTGTGGCCGATGTACCGTTGTTTAAGTAGTCACTGTGAATTTTTGAAAGTTTGACAACAGTAAAGTTAGTATTTGAAGTGGATTGTTGGGTTTGCCATAGGTGGTGAGGTGCGGAGGCGCGCATGAATGTTATATAGCCTCAAAGAGTCTCAGAATGAATCACTAATAAAGTATTGACGGGATCGTTTACAGCGAGACTTGAAGCGTTAAATTAAGACTTGCTTTTATAATTTTAAGTATTGGCGTAGACATGTTTCGTTGGGGTTCGAGTCGATATAGAAATTGAGGCGGAAGCGTGGAGTGCTGCGGTGGAGCTTATGGAAGGCCGAGAGCAGGATTTTGTGTTGAAAATAACTGAGCGACCGGGCCATTTGAAAAGTGCGTTGTGAGGTATATACTGAATATAATGTCCTATTACGTTGTACATATTGTTTGTTTCATGAACATTTGGGCAAAATAAAGTTGAAGTCAGGTTGTATCCCGAGTAAACTACATTTTGAAAGATACGCGTTTACAAATATGGTCACCCGATACATGAAGGAAATGGAGCCCTGACCAAAAATGTGCTTCGTCGAAATATATGCGGTATGTCAGTTTGACGAGATGGGGAACATTCGGCAGAATTGATCCGTTGTCATTGCTAGAAGTTAAAAGGCAAGCATCTGTGAATCCAATATGAATTTTCGACTATATCTGACATGTGTGTATTGTATCGATTTGCTTTCATGTTGACAGAACGTATAGTCAACACGCAACAATCCTATGGCACTGCAGTACAAGGCTGGCATTTTTAAGGTGCTCAGTTGTACATCAATGTTCCACCCGTGTCATGACAAAACAAGGTATTAAGTTACATAATCATGAGTACAAAATCGGACAATACGCGGACGATACGTTTATGTTTAGGACAGGTGAGAGGTTTCGTTAAGAAGAAAATTCTAGGTGTTGCATGAGTTTGAAGTATGTTCAGGCACGGCAGTAAATGTCGATCGAGAAAACCAAAGTAATATGACTAGGTAAACCGATCCAGACCCATCCTAAAATCTGCCCGGACAAGCCCCTTACCTGGGTGAACGTATTTAAGAATCATTTTAACGGTAAATATGAACGATAGGGTTAACCGAAATTATAATGAGAATTTCAGAGTGTATTAAATGTGTACGGTAAGCGTAAGATTTCACTTCGAGGAAAAGTGACCGTCATTAAAACAATGGCTATCCCTAAACTGATTAATGTTACCTCTGTGCTACCATTGTCGCAATCCAGTTTTAGCAAACAGGTTACCCAAAAAGAGGCGATCGTTTATACGCAACTCAGGCTCTCCCAAGATGGCCTCCACAGAACAAATTGCTGGAATTATTTTCACTCACTTTCGATCACTGTTGCAAGGGCTAAAGGTTTCGTGGGTGAAAAGGCTTGTCACGTCAGAAGGCGCTTGGCAAGACCAGCTCTCTACCATCGTTTGTAACGCGAAGTGACTGTTGGCAACGGGATCTAATATATATTTTCACATATGGCCGTTACTGTCCCTAACCATGGTAATGTTTGGTGCAAGTAAGTCTAAAGATTATCGTCTACTAAACCATATTGTAATCATAGTCAAAAACGATATATTCTCTTGCAAAAAAAACCCAGGGTTTTACAGAGAAAATATATTTAATAAATGGAATGTCTCTTAAATAAGTATTTGTTCTTTATGTGGACAGGTCCTCTTATTGCAGCGTTTTGCCTTGTGTATGAACATCTTTATGTATCAATGTTAGTATTCAATTTTGTAGCGTATGTCATGGCAATGCTCAATTTCTGCTCATTCATCAGCATATTTAGTCATATTGTTAATTAGTAAAACATATAGTTATGTCAATTTGTTGTCGTGGTTTATGACAGAATATGCACAAGTATGTTCGCATTGATAAATATGTATATCCACGTATGGAAGCTTACTATATATTTGAAAATTGTAAATGTACGCCGTAAACGTCAAAGTTGTCAATTTTATCAGACGCATGAAATATGTATTTGTTGCATAATGCGATCTGAAGGATCCTAGATGTCCAATCTGTATTATAGCTTCCAACCGGCAATTCAGCGTATATGGAGCTTCTAACGGTCTATTTAGGCGAAACCTAAAAGTTAGGGGTATAGGGGGATAGCCCGCTTTAGACAGTATATTACACATACCCGGCCGAGACCAGTTAATAACAATGCCTGGATCCTTTTGCATCTCTTATGTCGGGCGAATTTCATAGTAAATATGCCTGATGTGATATCCGCCCCCACCCCTCCCTTCCCCCACGCACTCATACTCCCGCTTACTGAAACATACTGGCATTTACATTTGAGCATGTAAAATCATTATTTCCATATGCCCAAACAGCAGGAAGCGAACGGGTATCCTTTCCAGACTTCGTTTGGTCCAAAAAACATTGCATAGATTTAGAATCGTTACGGAGGACAGTGACTCGCCATCTCCTAGTCGTCGCGACACGAACCACAAAATAGAATGGAATGAGTGAACCATATTAATAAAAAGGAATTTATCTCATTGTTTCAAAAGTGGATATTGTATTAGTGATATAATGAGGATGCCACGTGTCTGCTGGTAGCAAATGTAGTCGCTTGTTTGTGAAGAGTTTTCCATGAGTCTCATAGTGGCGAGAGCTTATAGAAAATAAGAAAGGGCCAGCAGACAGTAATACTGGATACCTTGAAATGGTTATATCTAGTCTATTTCAGGCGGCAGATTTTGTTTCTAGTATCAGTTTTCCAGGCGCCTGGTAGCAGGTAGGGTTATACTTCACTCAGTAATAGGTAGGCAAAATTCTAAAAGTTCGTTAGTCGCATATGTAGGCCAAATGTCAAGGTCAAAGTGATTTTGTGAAAAAAAAATCTGTTACTATTTGGGGTAGATACATCGAGCAATGTTTAAAATGTGTTACTCTATAATACGCATCTTTCGTGTACTGTTCATTTTTTGACGCGTCATACTCATTTTCGAGTAAAACGACGTTTTATATTGAATAGTTGAATATCAAAATATGAATAGCAATGAGTTTTAGGAAATCTGAGAGTTTTCGGATACGTCAAATGGCGTCACGATGATGTCACTTCCGGTACATTGTAAAAAATCGTCACAAATCGGTAAAAAATGCAAAAAAATGCGTAAATGGAGTCATATTGTAGGGAAAGCGATCCGTGGTATACATGCAGGATAAAAACTTTATGTTCCTGTCTTACTTTTGGTTCTAGGGGTGACGACAGTTTTCTATGGGACTTCCCATGTTAAATCTTTCAATCTCGTAAGCTGGGAAAAACTTGTCGCGTATTTCGCAAGTGCCTCCGACAATCTGTACCATGCTTTTCTATCTGGTTAAACATGGTACTCAGGTGCCACAGTGCTTACATGGAATTCGAGCAAGAAATGACGTCAAAATATTTTTTAAATTTAATTTCCTAATGATGAAAGATACAGATTGTTGTTGCTTGCATAATGCCAGATAATGCCAGATAATGCCAGATAATGATAAACAATGGTGTATTTGATGGGAAAGTACGAATATATATTCGATTAGATACATTTTCAATTTTCGCGTATGAAGGATAATTGTGTCGGTTAAATTTGACGTATAGCGTAAGCGGAACGCCCTCTGCCGGTAGATCGGGAACATACAGCTCCAGATAACTAAGGACAGAAAAACATTCCGTCCGCCATCCTTCCGAATGCAGTGCTCTTTGTACGTCTGTCCGTTTTTCATGTTTCCGCGACGATTAAGTATAGTAATTTTTGGTCAATTCGTCAAGCCATATCTGAAGGGCTGATGCTCCTTTCACCGTGGTGGTCAACGTTTTTGGGTTGTGGGGCAAACGTTTGGGTCTTATTATTTGGACGTTACCATGCGTCATGTCATGACGTCACCATGGCGTCATGACGTCACACATTTTACGTAAGCTCTAAATCAGCTATTATGCGGTATGGCGACTTCCAGTTCATTCGACGTTGCAGGTCGTCTTCAGTGATAAGTTGTGCCGTGCCTAACTTTTTTGGCCAGGGGTCTAAGTGCGCGTCAAAAATGACGTCATAGCTAACGTGCTCCTACGATATGCTGGGCTTGCTTCATTTTCAGCTACGTGGGCAATAGCTACAATCACCCGAATTCGTAAGTAGGTATATTGAAAAAAACAAAAGCCATCTTCAACATTTTCGTGATCGTCAAATGACGTCATGTGACGTCACGATGACGTTTCATTATTTTTCACCGGTCGCAATTCAAGGATCAATCGTTGATACAGAGTATTGCACACCCGCTTAGATGTTAACACACCGATTTTAAAATGTTGACCCCTTTTTCCAAACTCTCTACTCTCCAACTTCTTGGTAGTGAATGGGTTATACTGTATCACTCTTCAAAGAAACATAGCTTCCAAACGACCGTTTGAAGTCTTGCCAACCTAAAACAAGACCCATATCATCAATAACATCGTGTGACCCTTGCATTATTAAATTTTGTTTTCCTGTTTAGGTTAGAGTGACTTAGAAAGTGCGTGTCCCAAAGTAGATATTTTCGGACATCTGTACCGTTGAAGATCGATCTAAACCGGTACCACGCTTTAAATACATCACGCCAAAAGGGATTCGACAGCGTCGTAAAGCACTTCAGAAATTTTAGATTCAGTTGCCAACACAGTGACTTATCGTTACAAAGATGGTAGAGAACAGATCTTGCCAAGCGACTTCTGACGTGACAAGCCTTCTCACCCACGAAACCTTTAGCCCTTGCAACAGTGACGCGAAGTGGGTCAAGATAATTCCACCATTTTGTTTTTAAAATGAAGCCTGAGTTCCATATAAACGATCGTATAATTTTGGTAACCTGTTCGATACAACTGGATTGCGACAATGGTAGCACCCACATAGCATTAATCAGTTTTAATCACTTTTCGTATATTTATTACACTCTGAAATTCTAACATGTTCCTGTTATAATAGGAACTAACCATGTTTCATATTTATCGTTAATAAGATCCTTAAATTCTTTCACGCAAGTAAGGGGCTTGTCCGGGCAGATTTTAGAATGGGTCTAGATCGGATTACCTAGTCATATTAGTATGGTTTTCTCGACATTTATGGCAGTGCCAGAACATACTTTGAATTCATGCAACACCTACAATGTCCTTCTTAACGAAACCTCTGACCCATCTGAAAACATAAAAGTATCGTCCGCGTATTGTCCGATTTTGTACTCATGATTATGTACCTTAACTTTATGTAGCCCAAATAATATTGAAACAAACAATATGTACAACGTAATAGGACATTATAGTCAGTATATACATCGCAACGCACTTTACAAATGGCCCGGTCGCTCAGTTATTTTGCACACAAAATCCTGTTATCGGCCTTCCATAAGCTCCACCGCAGCACTCCACGCTTCTGCATCAGTTTCTATATCGACTCCAACCCCAAAGAAACATGTCCACGCCAATACTTCAAATTCTAAAAGCAAGTCTTAATTTAACGCTTCAAGTCTCGCTGTAAACGATCCCGTCAATACCTTATTAGTCATTAATTCTGGAACTCTTTGAGGCTATATAGCATTCATGCGCGCTTCCTCTCCTCGCCACCTATAGCAAACCCAACAGTCCACTTCAAATACTAACATTACTGTTGTCAAACTTTCAAAAATTCGCTGTGACTATTTAAACAACGGCACAACAGCCACACTCGGTGGAGCATACCCCAATATCACTGGCATCATATTCACGAAATGTCATCGAAATCGAACGTAGCTCATAATCTGCTATATATGGTGATCAACTATCTTATTACAACTTGATTTGTGTTGGGTGCCATATGTCTATGGTCATTTGTCTCAGGTTATCTACTGAAGTATTAGGTAAGGTTGGAGCTCCTATTGTCTGGTTCCCCTTTCCACTTAATACTGAAGCTTAACAACTTACTATTACATGGTTGCGATGGACTCGCCCTCGCACAGAACCAACAATTGTTCAAAAGAGTTCACCGCTATATCCGTGACTTGACGTAGTCTGAATTTCTCAATTTATGGTCACCTGCCATTACTCTCCCTTAAGGTGAACATTTACATGTACTATACATTGTTGTAAACCTCTTGAAATAAATAAAGCTTATATAAAAAAAAATCTATGAATGGAGGAATGAAATACGTTTCCAAACTCAATGCACATATGTGTCAGGATGAAGTTGAAAACGTTTATAGCCATCCTTGAGCTCGAGATGTGGTTTTCATTTTGATCTTCCTTTGGTCAACCATAAATTGTTCTTTTGAGCTTTTCAGCGAAGACACATAATAGCGAGCGCAAGCGAGCTCTTGAGGTAACATGCATGCATAATCAAAGTCTACTTCAAGCATAGGCTTTGGACTTTCATTCGCGTAACAGCCCCCATGAGACGTTTCTGGGTAAGGAGCAAATTTCCGCGGAACCACAAAATTATCCCCTAAACACTGGTCGAAATGTGTTATATCAAGTCTTTGATAATTAAATTATCTACCTCAAAAAGATAAATGATGAATTATTGAAACGCTGACACTTCATTTACACTATAAATTACAATACATTTATGAGTTCAACGATCCGCGCCGCGATAAATATTCCTTGCCACACTCCCGGCAGAGGGCGCTCGGGCTGTGTTGTACTAGTTAGGCTGCTGCCCAACTTTCCACTGACTGGTTTGCGTTCACATGCACAGTCGCCCCCGTAAACAGAACGCCACCTACCGGCATCGTAAACTATTAGCGTCTCCGTTTAACAAAATGGCTGGTCGTCTGCTAGCTTTGCTCACCTGCTCACTTAAACTGCTTGAAATCGCCATTTCGCAAAGAAAATTAACAGACCAGAAACTGGTAATGTGATGAAACCACGATCACAGATAAGTGTTACTTAATTCATTGTGCAAAACTGCGTGTAATTCTACGCCATTTGCCAGTTTGTTGACCTGGTTTCGCACTCTGGCAACGGTCTGTCTGTCCGTCTGTCGTTCTGACAGCCGAGCGTGAGCTGTTGAGCTGGCTGCACTGCCACCCATTGCCGTCGGTGTGGTCAGTGTGACTCATTTTTACTGTGTCGGGCTGTCACTGTGTCAAACACACGCCGTCACTGTGTCAGACACACACAGAGTCACTGCGTCAATGCCAGTGACAGTTGACCCTAGCAATTTTACTGTCACCTATAATTTACGCTAGCTTAGCCGCTTGACTAGAATTTTCAATTTCAGGCTGACCGGGCTTGGATCCAGGGATGTGTGTGTGGGGGGGGGGGGGGGCAAGTTGATCTAAAGACTAAGTCTTAATTTGCAAATGAAAAAGGACTACAAAAGTGTGGGGTGGGGGGCTGCATGTAGACGTGCCCCACGACCCAAGGCCTCTTCGATCTCTCTGGACCAGCCACTACTCACAATCAGATGGAAAATATGAACAATAATTTTGTTCACAAAATCCAAGGCTAAAATGTATGTGTTTTTTGTGTGTGTTTTTTCAGCGCTGATAAGATAAATGAATAACATTGGGATAATTATTATGCATAGTCTTAAAAGTGACACAAAAATAGTGCTATTGGCAATTGAAATGCCAAAAACCATTTCTATAAACAATTGTCAATTATCAATAGACTGATTACACAAATGGAAAAACCTGGTAATATTAGTTTGCTTTGAATCTTGCAAAAAACAGTTATCCATTTATACAACCTTTCGGTAGGTTTTCTCCAATTTATATCAATAAAGTCATCAAGGCAAATTTACTTTAGGTCACCATCACTGCATGGTACCTGCACAATCACAAACAATAACAAAAGTTCAATGAAAGATACTTTACAAGTTACAAGTAAACTAAAATTATCACAAAATATTTTGTTCCCAATAAATTACTTTTGACTGATAATCAGCCTTTTTTGCATGCTATTAGTATCAATCAGTACGTTAAGTTAGAGGAAGTTTATTTTAATATATATATTTATAATATTCCTTAGGCTTATTATAAGCCATGCATATAGGTATTAAAAAATGATATGTGGTGTATATTAAGCTTGTTATATGTTAAGCACCTAATAACTGCATGTCATTTATCCACTTGTTGTCTATTAATTTAGCCTAGTTCTATAAGAGAAATCAAAAGTGTTTGCCGAAAAAAGACAGTGTAAAATTGCTCAAGTGTTACTGTCAGCCTAAAGTTGTTTATTTCCGTTCCCATGTGGAAATATTAATGAACATTGCATTTGTATAAATATATATAATGACAGTTAGTGGATGCTGATCACTTATATTAAAATGATTTTCGCGGTTAGCATGGTTAGAGTAGTTAATTGTCCCATCCAGCTCAGCCAATTACCATGGTTTTGTTTCTTATTACTCAATCTAATTGGCTTTCAGCATATCATTTAAGTTGCAGAAGTGCTAATTACATTAAGGGGTTGAAATTCTTCTGGTCTGAGATTTGGTCAAACTACTGCTAACCACATATCGTAAAAGTGATTTTGATTTATCCAGCAATGTAGAAATATGGCTATATTGTCAATTGCACACTGGCATGAAATTGTCTTACCAGCCTAATTTACCATATAAACTTGTTTCTTCAAAACCTTACATTGCATAATGGGATCATCCTTGTATAATTTCCGTGTTTCATGTATATATAAATTTGATCTGACTTTGTATCAAGATTGACAATCATTGTCTATTGTAGTTAAGTGGTGCTTTATGGAACATTCAGGTCTTGTCATACTGTGTCTATGTCACTCAAATTTCTTTGTTTCCAAAGTCATGCCCCCAACTCATAGGGTTATAATTCTACCATGTAAAGGATATGTCATATCATAGAAAGATGTGAAATACCTATTCTCCATGAAAATACAGACATTTAACTTTCTCTTACTTTGAAGGTTTCATCGGTTTAGTCTAATTAAGTCTAATTTGGTTGAATATTATCTTGATGGTTCAATTATGGGACATTATGATATAATGTAACCATTTAGCGAAAATACTGTTATGAATTCCATATTGTTAACATATGAAGTATATCACACAATCTGCTATTGACCATATGTAGTTTTTGCATGCCAGTTTTGTTTTATTAATGATCATAGGAGCATACTCAGTATTTCATCCCTTAACTATCACTTCAATCTGTCTTGTTATTTGTTATTTGTTATTTGAAACATACAGGCCTTCATTTTCATTTGCTTTGACCAAAAATCCAACTCGATCAAAAAATAGTTGCGCTCGCTCTTTTAAATTTTGCCTATATGACATAATATAGATAGGTGCTACCTAAAAAATGCGAGGGTATATTTACTAATTCAGAGATTCCGAGGAGATACATCTAAATTAATATTCACAATTAATCTCACTTCGGCTTGCCATAAAGAATATCTTTAGCGGGATGACGTATACCATGCACATGATTGTGGCATATTATTCGGTTGCTTAGGAACTCTCATTGTGACGTCATGTTTATAAAATTTTGACGTCACAACTACTCACTATCACAGCAGCCGATGGGCGGTCACCAAGAACGCTCTGCTTGGCAACAGACATTTAGCGCGTCGCTTATAAATTAACTTTAATTTGAAGCCTACATCCAGTGTTAACGTTGAATAATTTATTCGTTAATTTTGTGGGGCAGCTGATTTAATTATTGAAGACATGACATAATAGACTTCGACCTCTCTTTGCTTGAATATATTTATTTACAGCTGATATTTACTCCGAATCCGAAAACGTCTCATGGGGGCTGTTACGCGAAACGAAAGTCCTAAGCCTATGCTTGAAATGGACTTTAAGTATGAATGCATGTTACCTTAAGAGCTCGCTTGCGCTCGCTATTAACAAACATCATAAAGGTATATCGGCCTACGTCTGTAGTCGGTGTGCAGCATTTTTTTCACATGCAACATGTCCCATCAACCTCATGTCATTGTCCCGGATGGTTTCGCAGCCCATTTTAGCCGTCACGTGCACATAAACTGGCCTATAAACATCATCATATTTCTACATGTACGAGCGGTACCAAACATTTTAGCACAGGAAATTACTTCGAGAAAAACGTCATCTTTCTTAGGTCAGCCAGAAATAGTTTTGACGTAAAGGAGTGCATAAGTGGGTTCAGGATCAGGTAAGGACCAACACTAAGAAACAGGAGCCACAAGTAGGGCACCCGATCCAGACTCCAGTATCCCGACAGTACGGGGATGTGGGTGGCGATCAACACCAGCCAGGGAATCTGCAAGGAGCAGACTATCAGAGCACGGACGGCCGGCTGGAAGCGGCTGGAGTGCGACTTCAAGCCCAATCTGGATTTCTTGGCTAGCGAAAAAAATGTCCGCAACCCCAAAACTAGTGTTGCGACGCAAATGAGGAGATTGTAAGTGAGCAGAAAGGAGGTGACCAGGGGATATTGCGACTCGACCGAGACTGGGAATAAGAAACATTTCGAGTTGGCGACCTTAGAATCCGTCAGAAGTAGATCCGGACGCAACGCCGACATCAAAGTGATGCTTAAATGGACCAATGTCCCCAGCGCGATAATCGATTGGATCACGGTCGGGTTGATGTAGATCAGCCTCATTGGCAGGACGACCTTGATAAACCTGCAGATGGAAATAAGCAGAAGGGTCAACGAAGACATCTCCATGGAGACGAAGGAAATTGTTACCATGATCCGACAGGTGGCGCTCGAGCGCCATTTCGTTTCCACATAATAATATTGAGAGCCGTAGACAAGGTCGACTACCAAGAGGCAGGCCAGGTACAATGCCATGCCGAAGTCGAACAGGGACAAGGCGATGAGCAGGAAGTTGGGGACATTGGTTTCGCGCTTGGTGACAAACATACGTTGTCTGAAGATAACGGTGGACAAGTTTAAGATCAAGGCCGCGATTGTGAGTACTACCAGAGGGAGCTTGAGGTAGCTGATCTCGAGAATCGGGTCACAAACTCCTGTTGACGTCAATCTCGCGATGCAGTTAACGCCAGAAGGCATGTTGCAACAGAGCGCGGCCAGGTCTGTCCGCAGCCACTTTAGGGCGGGCAAGCTCTCTAAGACCCGTATGTCGAACCGATCCAGTTGCACAGGATTGGCGGTTATGTCCAGGGTCTCCAGGGTGGACACTATGCCATCCAAAACGCCGAGAGGCATGGAGCTCACCTCATTCCCGCTGAGGTTCAGCGAAGTAATAGCCGTCAAACCGACGAAATAATCACCAGCAATATCACTGATCTTCTGATGGCCCAGATCTAGGAGTGGAAGGCTTGCCAATCCAGAGAAGGAATCCCTTTTCAATACTGAAAGATAGTTTCTCCTTATGGCAAGCCGTTTTAAGTTGGACAAACCCCAGAAAGTATCCTTTGAGAGCGCCGTCAAATGATTATGTTCTAAATTCAGCGATTCCAGTTTGAACAATGCCCGAAATATCAAAGCAGGCAAGTCTTTAATTGCGCAAAACGATAAATCCAAAACCTTCAGTTGGCCATAACCATCGAAGTCGTCTCTGGCTATGTTTGGACCGTATTTAGTGTTATTGTTGTAGATCAGAACAGTTGTGGCACGACTGAGATCAGGAATCCATTCATAGTGTGTCCCCTGGCAGTGGTAGGCATAACCAAGGCACGTGCAGCTCTCGGGGCAGGGGACCGCCTCACACAGCTGTTCATCGTCCTCCGTTAGGGGGCAGTCAGGCGTGTCGTCACAGCGCTGGTGTGGGTGGACGCAGAAGCCGACTCCCCGACACTTGAGGAGGCCCGAGCAGGTGATGTTGGCGCAGTTGATCTCGTCCTCCCCTCTCGGGCAGTCACCAACGCCGTTACAGACCCGATGGAGCGGGAGACAGAAGCCGTGGGGGCACTTGAAACCGGCCGGGCACTGGTGGTCGATGCAATGCCTCAGATGAGACCCGTCGCGGCAGAAGGCAAGACCCCCATGATGTCTGTCCCGGTCCATCTCGCAGATCTTATCCTGCGGGAAACAACGGCCGTGGTAGCCTTTTAGGCAGGCCGTGTAGCCCACGTGTCCGCACGTCGGGTCTGCACGCGATGAGTCCTGCCAACCCGTCGTCACGTAAGCCGACATCCCCTCCTCATCCTCCCCGGCTTCGCAGTCCTCCACCAGGTCGTCAAACAACTCAACCGGCAGCCTCTGCCCGGAGGAGCAAATAAACCACGCGCTCTTTGTCTCATTTCTGACGTCGTCACTTTCGTTGCCAGGCGGCCGCATTGTGACGTTGTTTAATGCGCTGCATTTCGGGACGACTGTTCCACTGTTCTCGCAGGTGTTTTTATTGTGCTGGCCGCACCCGGCAGAGATGGGTGCGCACCCGGCGGGTTGGCACTGCACGTAGAGCGGCAGACAAAGGCAGTCATCCCCCGCGCAGCTACCCCGGCAGAAGGCCAGGGACACCGGGGACCCGTCTCTCATCACGCACGATGGGAGACACTGATACTCGTCGCTGCCGTCCGGACAGTCCTCAATGCCGTCGCAGCGGTAGTACTCCAGAATGCAGGCTCCCGTCCGGCAGCGGAAGAGTCCGTTCCCACAGTCTCGCCTAGTCACGTCATCCGGCTCGGCCTGGTAGAGGACCACGGCGCTGCGAACGCCCAAGGTTTTGCCGGACGTGGAAATCCGGCGGATCTGGCCGCTTGTCAGGAGTCCGTAGTCAGAAAAGATGTCCATGGCGGTGAGGTAGCGGGCCGAGCATTCACCGGTGTCGGTATCCCACGTATACAGCGCCAAGGGCGTCACGAGTTCTTCCAGAGCCTCTTCCAGCCATGACGTCACATAGCCATATAGGGTCTCGCTCAGCCCCCGGTCCCCGGCTAACGCGACGAGACCGCAGGTCTTCTTCAGAAAGGCAGCGGTCTCCGTCTCTCGAGAGACCTGCGCGCCGAGCCGGTAACACTTGGCGTCGCACCAGGTCCAGCCTCGCCTACACTCGTGGACCGACCTCTTCAGAGTCTCGGGTGTGACCGCCGCGACGTCACGGGGCACGCTGGGGTCCTCGCACACGACCAGGGGGCTTTGGAACACAGCGTCGCACTCCACGCGCCTCCACAGAACTTGGGGGAAGCCGTAGAGGACAAACGCCGCGCAGCCGGTAGATGGCGCCACCGTCCAGAGACCGGGCAAGCCCCTGACGTCATCGAAATCCGTCACGTGCTTGATGGATGCCGCGGGACACGTCTTCCAGGTTAAATATAGATATTGGCCGTACTGATTTGCTTGGTGTTTGCACTTGTACCTAACCGAAGGCGAAGACATGTGCATATAGGGCTTGTGGTCCGGTCCACAGTAGCCACAGGGCTTGTTCCCGGACCAGACTGGGCCCCTGCTCGGCATCTGTGGGATAAGCGCAATTTTGAATAATCTTCGGGGTATCAAATATCGAAACAAAGCTAACCGTGAGTAAACATCATCATTTCAGATACCCCAGGCGACATCTATCTTCAAAAATATACTCTGCGTGTTACGGGTTGGAAAGCAGATTCTCGCATGCGTTTACAATGCATACCTATGGAGTTAGTTCCGGTGCCCGGCTTCAACGTTTCTTTTGTCAGGGAAAGGTTTGTTCTATGGCATTGTTATTCACGGAACAAACGCACAAGATGTCTCCACAACATTGTGCAGTAAGTATTATATTATATAATGGTATCACAGCTTATCGTTCACTAGATTAAGAACAGTTTAACAATCCTATCTGTTCGGCTCCCCGTTCGACATTCCTTTTTGCTACACAACAAGGCCACTTCAGTGCACTCGGATTCGTATTGAAAAGACAGTGTATACCGGTCCATATAATCGCTTTATAACAAGTTATAATCAGTACACATATGAAACCAAGTTATGTAATCTGTACAACATATATCCCTGAATTAGATTTGTAGCATTTCTGGTAAAAATAGACGCCAGAATGATTTCTGCACTGAAGAACAGCAGCAAGCCGAGAATATGCCCGCTTTCCTGCCACGCGCAGCGTCACGCGCAGCGTTGTGACAGTCCTTACGTTCGCCGGTTGGCATTTATATCAGCTGTTTTCTCTGCTTTTATGCCTCCATCTCGTTCTTAAAATGGTATTATTTGGTAGTCAAGATATTTATCTGTACAAAGTGGGTTTTTGTTTTTTTGTTGACCCATGCTAAACTGTTGAAAATTATGCAGCTGTAAGTCAATACTCGCCTTCTGCATGTTATGCAGCACAGAGCGAGCTTTAGCTAACCGAAACACTCGCGCCTGCCAGAATTTCCCCTGAAACGGTCTATTGTGATAACATGTTTGATAATACCAAAAAAATTGTATGTTCTATAAATAATTCTTTGATAATACTGAGTAGTTGTGACGTCTACATGTTATAAAAATGACGTCACAATGGACGTTCCTAAGCAACCGAATCATATGCCACAAGCACGTGTATGGTATACGTCATTCCGCCAAAAATATGCATTATGGCAAGCCGAAGTGGGATTTATTTTGAAGAAATCATCTAGATGTATCCGCACGGAATAGCTGATATACGCTCGCATTTTAGGTCGAACCTATCCATATTGCAATGCTTATATTCGGACATGACGCCAAGCAATTGTTTGAATGGCTTGTATGTAGCGCACACCGCTATGCATGTGAAAGCTTCCCATTTCCTCACCTTCATACCCAGAAAGCCTAGTTTAACCAGAGTCGATTCCACGTCGACGGACTCCGAAAACTGCCTAAAGGGTTCCTTCGAGATGGCGGCCACCAGCAGTTCCCAGTCCAGCTGGGTCCTAGGAGCAGCCAATCGAAGGCCTTGAGACATACACCAGGCATCAGCCTCGTGCCAGCTGCTCTGATTGGCCAGCTGGAACACCGGACACCGGAAGTAAAACTTTGAGTCTAGCATGTTTTGGGAAAGCGTCGCCGAGTTACGTGACCATTGTCCTGCGGCCTGGAGTAAATAATCGAGCCTCAGGGTCGCACCTGGGGTGAGGAAGGTGGAGTTGGGGGGTAGTTGAATCAACACTCCCTTAGCGTGTCGGCCAACACCTGACTCGTGCAGGGGGACTGACCAACGCAGGGGTCGTCCCAAAGCCAACTTGGACCCGTTCCATCTGTAGACAACCTGAAACATGAAAGCAACAAACAAGATGTCAGTGAGATCGTCAATTAGCGAAAAACCACCGATTTCTCGGTCGATAATGGATAAGATAATGGAACTTACTTTTAGCCTATGTACGCAGCTAATCAATAGAGGTAACGCGACCATCGACCATCGACATGAATAACGCTACATTTCCAGATAATCACCTGAACATATCAACCACACTGAGTGAGTGGTACATGTGGTCGTATGAGTCGTGAAACAAAGAGGTCCTTATATCAAGGGACCAACACTAACGTCTGGCTGGGAATCGGCCTGTTTATCAAAAATATCAGAAACAAACTACGAGCATATGTTCTCGCCAGCCTACGCCAACTGACTGTAACGTTACGCCCCGCTCCGACCCCACTCGACCACTGACGAACTGACCACCCCTGATCTCCACTGACCTGCATCTCGCCTTTGCTCGCATCATTGATGTCGATGAAATCGATGAATGCGACGGGGTTCTGGTCTCCAAGGGGGCAGTCGGGGCAGCTCACGCGGACAGTGAGTCGGGGATAGGCTGGGCCGGCAAGGTCTCTGTGGCCTTCGGCGAATGTGGTGAAGGTGAACAGCGGGTTGTCGTCGATTAGTTCCGGTCGGACGAGGATCTGGCCGCAGGGCAGAGTGGGCACCTTGACGTAGGGCACGGACTCGTACATCGACACCCGTCGGAAACTCGGCAAGCGCGATTCGTCCAGTCGGAGGGTGCAGCACATCTCGGTGACGTCACAGGGGATGTGGTCCTCCGCGGTGAGGAGGTACCCGCGGCAACGCCACATACAGTCGCGTTTTACCTGGATGGCGATAAATGCGGAGAGGACATGGGTGGCGCTGACCAGGTTGTGGCCGGTGCGCGTGGACAACATGAAGTGACACGGCTCATCGGCGTACGATTTGGCCATGGTGACCTCGTCGAGAGACCCCGGGGCGGCGAAATCGAGGACTTGCACGGAGAACTCAGCCAGGTCGTTCATTTCCACGTAATACCAGCATAAGTCCAAGTGGAGCTTGTCGTCGGGGAGGAAGGAGACGGTTTGGCAGCGGAAGACGTCGCTGTGGCGCTCCTCAATGTCGGTTCTGACGGTGACACCGAAGCCGACGAGACATGGGTTGAGACCTCCGAAACAAAGCGGTTTAGGTGTCAGCATGCCCCGCAACGTGACGCGCGTGAAGGGCGCGTATGAGTAGGTGACGATGGTAATGTTCCTCTGTCCCTGCAAAAGGATGCCCGGGGCGTCCGCCGCCTGGCGCCATACCCCGAGCGTGGCCCGAGAACAGATGGCCAACTCGGATCTGTAGTCACTCATGTCCAAAAACGGAGAATCGAGGTAGGCGCTCCGAGCCCAGAGACTGTCCCTGAACAGCATCATAGCTATCCCGCCCATCCGGCATCCAAAGTTTGGGTGTCCGGACACTTCCAGTCGATCCAAAAGGAGGGCCACCGGAAGCGGCGCCGAAAAAACAAATGTCAAGATGTGTTTACGGTTAGCGTGGGCCGTGGGCGGGATGTCAATGGTGGCGTTGCCCTCGGTCTGTCCCATCTTGATATCAGTCGCCGTGCACGCCGGGGCTTTGCATTTCCAGACGGCTCTGTACTTCACCTTGATCCGGACGCTAGATCTCCGGTTGTGAGTCAACACCACGGATAGATCGCCGATGCTGCCACGCACGCTAAGCTTCTCCCCCAGGTCATCACAGCCATGCACTGCTTGAACGACACTCAACAGGGAAGAGAAAGCAGAAGCGGAAAACTTGGGCATGACCGGCGAATAGTGAGTTGCGGAGTTCCCTACGTCGGTGTCATCGATGACGTCATTAATCGCACCGATAGGGCCGTCATAGATGATTAATCGCGAGGTCACGGCGTCGCACTCCAGCGTCGTTACCTGCAGTCCGACCACTGCCAAAAGAGACACACTGACGAACCATATCTTAGAAACCATACCGGCCACTTCAGCGGCGACCACGACTGGCGCTTCTGGGGAAGTCCTCGCCCCGTTGTAGTAGTGTAAATCCCACTTCTGCAGCCAGCGGATGGAACCCTTGTCAATCACCTCATAGCTGACGAGCAGCTCCACAGAGTCTTCAACCGACGACTGGTTGAGTAGAAGGGTAAGCAAGTTCTCCTCCTCAACGTAGCTGGCGTCCCGGGCCGTTCCACACAAAGCATCCGGAATCCGGCCCCAGAGGGAGGAGGGAGGAACAACGGTCAGGTTGGGCCCGCCGTGCAGATAGACGAACTGGTCCCGGCACCGGTAGCTCTGGAAGGAAGAGCGGAAGGAGTGAATAGTCAAGTTGATGGAGAATTCTTGCGGCACTGACATGTTCCACTGACATAAGCGGAGTCGCCTCTCCGAGGTGACGACGCAGAGCAGTCCGCATGGTGACGTCATCAGGCGTGGCCGCGCGGGGCAGGTTGTCTCGGAGCAGCGAGTGGCGTCGCAAGACGCGCGGTAGCGGTGTGCGCGGCGGTACACGGCCTGCCAACCCACGTGGACGTTACGGGGCCTGGCAGGGACCAAGTCCCACTGTTCCTTTAGCACCAACTCCGCCATGAGGTCAACGTACCTTTTCCACAGCGAGGTCCCATTCAGACCCCCAGATAACGTCTGGTGCACGCTCGGAGCGTCAGTAACGGCGGGTAAAGATTCTGTGCTTGACTGCCATGACTCGCTGAATGTTGTTGAAGATTCCTCAAGATTTTTCACCCTCACAGATGTTGTCAAAAATGCCAGAGATTTTCCGACATCTGCAGAAGACGTCCGCAACTCTCCGATTGCTGGCGAAGAATCATCGACTGTTGCCAAAGACTCTTCTGCCGCCGAAAACTCACCGATTACTGCCGAAACGCCTTCGACTGCTACCGAAGACTTACGGTCTTTTTCCGTACACTCTACGCTTGCTGCCGAAAACGTGACCATCAAAAGGAGCCACACGCTCATGTGTCTCACCCTTCCGTGATTCTGCACCCTTCGTCTCCATACTCGCCTCATACCAGTCCATAACCTACTGGACCCACATGTTGGTTGACAACTACGCCCAGGAGACTGCTCAAGGTCAGTACGTAGGTCATGTTGAACCCCCAGAAAGGCATTCATAACTACTTACATTCTATCGCTATTGCTTAAGGGTGTCTCGTCGAGTCCCTCGGCCACGTTTTATGGCTCTTTGCGTTTCAGATCCCAGACTGATAATAGGCGCGGTCATGTGATGAACATATGGTTTTGGCAGACAGCACACTTGGGTGACACATGTACAACTGCGAGGGTTAGATCGGATCATATTAACCAAAGCGATAACTCAGTGTAGTGGACGTTAATTGGTCCTTTGATTTGCGTTAGCATCGTGCCAATTGGGCCCCGCGCCCCCACCCTCCGACATCATGTGGATCGTGTTATCATGGCAGAAATGAGTCTCTGCGAGATATCGTGTCGCATCTAATTGATTATTAATTAAGGCAGGAGAACTTTTCATCTATATCTATGTGGAGTCGACACCAAAGGTGGAGATATTATACCTGTATTGGGTGCGGGGACTGCAGTCCATGGTGGGGGGTAAGACTGTGCTGGGTTTGAAAGGGTTCCGTGGAAGAGCCTTGCCCCCTACCCCCTGTTTAGCTTAAAAATATCAGTATCAATGCTATCTGTTTCCCCAGAAATGTCCGGTCCATAGGCTTATCTTTCTCCCGTCCCCCCTCCCCCCGCCCGCCCGATTTGGACAGTATATTACTCATACCCGACCGAGACCAGTTAATAACAATGCCTGGATCATTTTGCATCTCATGTCGATCAAATTTCATGGTAAATATGCCTGATGTGATACCCCCCCCCCCCTCCCTTACCTCATGCACCCATACTCCAGCTTACTGAAACATACTTGCATTTACATTTGAGCAAGTAAAATCATTATTCTTATATTCCCAGGAAGTGGTAATGAGGATACCACGTTTCTGCTGGTAGCGAATGTAGTCGCTTGGTTGTGAAGGGTTTTCCGTGAGTTTCATAATGGCGAGAGCTTATAGAAAATAAGAAAGGGCCAACAGGCAGAAATACTGGATACCTTGAAATGGTTATTTATATCTAGTCTATTTTAGTGGGCAGATTCCGTCATTTATTTATTGTTCAAAGACCTAGCAAGCCCGTTCTATCAACACATAGTCCCCCTCCCCCGGTCGCAAGTGTCAGCGCCCCCCCCGCCCTCCCCTCTCCTCGGTCGAAAGTTTTAAAATATCCGCTCTTTAGGGGTAACCTTTTTATCCCAAATTTCCGCTTTCTCAGGCATAAACGGGCATTCGCAGATCCTCCCCAACCAGATTTGTATAATAGTCGCAGCTGGTCTTAAAATGTTCAAGATGGACTTTTTTATTTCTTTCTGATGATCAACGTTCAATAATGCAAGCGCTAAGTTGCCCCAATTGCCCGTTAAACCTCTATTTCGCCTAAATAGACCGTTAGAAGCTCCATATACGCTGAATGGCCCGTTGGAAGCTATAATACAGATTGGAAACCTAGGATCCAGATTGGACCCTTCAGCATTGCATTATACAACAAATACAGATTTCAAGCGTCTGATACAGTTGACAACTTACATTTCAAATTTTAAAATATATCGTAAGTTTCCATATGTGGATATACATATTTATCAATGCGAACATACTTGTGCATATCTCTGTCATACACCACGACAACAAATAGACATAAATATATGTTTTATTAATTCATTATATTATTAAATATGCTGATGAATGAGCAGTAATTTAAATAAGTCACCTGTAAGGCATACAATGATAAATTTAAATTGCAGAATGTGACAATGAAATAAATTAATAGGCTAATACCATGTGCTACAGCGACACTATGTGATATAAAGTGAAGTATATTGAATACATTACAAATGTTATTCTACATATGATTTTTTTATTCATGTATTTAGATAAGATGCCAGGACATGCGCTATAAAATTGAATAGCAACATCAAAACATTGATACATAAACATAGTCATATACAAGGCAAAACATTGCAACAAGAGAACCTGTCCACATAAAGAACAAATATTAATTTACGAGACATTTATCATTAAATATCTTCTTGGCTGCAAGACGGTTACTGCTTACGGAATGACGCATTGCTCTATAATATAGTAATATCTTAAAGCATTCTATACCATGGGTTTTACTCTTTTTCATTTGCAAGAGACTATAAAGTTTTTGACTGATTACAATATGGTTTAGTAGACGATACTCGTTAGACTTGCTTACACCATTACCGTGGTTATGGGCAGTAACGGCCATATGTGAAAACCAGAATGCGCCTCAAACCAAATTGCAAGTGAATGCCACATTTGCTTAACATATGGACAATAAAAAAAAATAAGTGTTCAACTGTTTCAGCAGCACTATTACAAAACATACAACTCTCGTCTTCTGCTAGATTAAATTTTGTTAAGATAAGTATTTGTAGATAAACATCGTTGAAGAAACTTGTATTGGAAACATTTGAGTCATTCATCTACTGTACTTGACTTCGCAAAAGTATAAAAACCTCGCCATTCTTCATGCGTAAATTTTGCATCTTGCGATGTTTTCCACTTGGTTTCATTATTTCTCACCGGACGCAATTCAAGTATCAAGCGTTGGTACACAGTATTGCACACCCGTTTTTATGTTAACACAGCCTGTAGTTCATTACATCGTCCTTTTCGTAAGTTGGACCCCTCTTTGCAAACTATCTACTCTTCAGCTTCTTGGTAGAGAATGGGTTATACTGTATAACTCTTCAAAATAAACCTTGCTTCCAAACGACCGTAAAACACGACCCATATCATTAATAACATCGTTGTAAAATACGGCCCTTGCATTATTAAAAAAAAAGGTTCTGTTAAAGTTAGAGTGACTTAGAAAGTGCGAGTCCCAAAGTGGATTTGTTCGGACATCTGTACCGTTGACGATCGATCTAAACCGGTACCACGCTTTAAATGCATCTCGCCAAAAGGGATTCGACAGCGTCATAAAGCACTTCAGAGATATTAGATCCAGTTGCCAACAGAGTGACTTCTCATTACAAACGATGCTAGAGAACATTTTCTCGACACTTAACATACTTTGAACTCATGCAGCAACACCTAGAATGTTCTTCTTAACGAAACCTCTGACCCATCTAAAACATTTTGTACTCATGATTATGGAATACCTTGATTTGTGCGTCATTCTTAACGCGCATGGCTAGAGGTTCAGTGGTCAGAATGAATGTATATGACGATATACATATGGGCTTCGAAACCATCCGGAACATTGACATGAGGTTGATGGGACATGCTATATGTGACAAAAATGCTGCACACCGACTACAGACGTAGGCCGATACAGTAAAACCTCCCTAAGTCGACCGACGACGGGACTACCGCTCATCGATCGACTTAGGGAGGTGGTCGGGTTACAAAATATCAGCGAGCTTTGTGAAACCAGGTGCATATGGCAGAGTCTAAATTCTCGCTATCAACACAGAGCCGAAAGCGCTTGCGACTCGGTTCTTCATTAGCCTCGTATGCCATAATGTAATCAGCTTTACGTTTCACTTTGAACTGTTGATTTTCCGATGCCAAAGATATCAGCAAGCTGCTGATTGCTCATGCCCCCGAGTTCCTTCGTGCCGATGAGTTCTACCTTCCGTGAATGTGGAAGCTCCTTCGCATTTTTCTGCGTTGCTGCCATGACGCTCAGTGAGATAATTATTCATAAGACTAATATCCATACCTTATATAGCCGCTACTTCTATCTTTCGTGTGTGTTGTAACAAGAGGGAGTTTTGTGATCAAGATCATTGAAGTTCATGCCGTTCACAGGTTTATTGCTCGATTGTATGTGTTCAAAAGGTATCGAGTTTTGTGATCAAGATTATCAAAGCTTCAATGCATACTTTAACAACCTATAACAACGTGCAAATATGTTTCACACATTTTAAGAGTGCTATCCAGTCCACAGGCGTTATCGCCTGAATGTGTGTGTTCTGCTAATTGCAATCAGCCGGTGACACTAATCCTTCCGCTAGCCGACAACCGATCGACTTAGGGAATATAAAATGGGGCGTTGGGACGAAAATGATCGATCGACCTTACAGAGTAGGGAGGTGATCGGGTTAGAGAATACTGTTGCAATGCTAAAGTATAGGCCGACCGTCTGGACTGGAAAAAATCGATCGGGTTAGGGAGGTGGTCGGGCAGGGAGGTTTTACTGTATACCTTTATGGTTTTTGTTATTATGCGTTTTCGCTGAAAAGCGCAATAGAACACTTTATGGTTGATCAAAGGAAGACCAACATGAAAGCCACATATCAAGCTCAAGGATGGTTACAAAGCGATATAAACGATCTCAACTTCATCCGGACACATGGAGGGGATATATGTTTGTATTGAGTTTGGAAATGTATTTCTTTCCAAGCATGCACTGCCGTACATGAGCACAATGAAATAAAGCGGAAACCACTACCAAGTTCCGTTAGACTTCCATATTTATAAATTTCTGTCCCATATTTTGCTGTTGGCTGATTGCCAATGGCAATCATCGGTAGATGGTAAATACATGGTATACAGTTGAGAAGATGTAAATGTGTTGTCTTGGGAAGACAAATGTAACATAATCTGATGAACTGAAAGCATACAACAGAGCACAATGTACAGAAATGCCCCCCCAAACTGAGAAGAATAAAAACGAGGTTTTTGTTGGAATTTTCTTTGCGTTGATTTTATTCAGCGTTCTAAATCAGTCCCTTCAACCCCCCCGTATGGAATATACTAGAATGAGTGTGAAACGAGTGATCGTTGCACTTCGGTCAACCCTCGTTCGTCCTTTTTACGGTAGTCGTTGAGTTCCGTGTTATATGTGATAGCGCTGACAACGATGCAATAACCGAACTAAATTCAGCCTCGACATACTCACCATGATTAATAATAGCGAGCGCAAGCGAGCTCTTAAGGTAACATGCATGCATATTCAAATATATTCAAGCAAAGTGAGGTCGAAGCCTATTATGTCATGTCTTTAATAATTAAATCAGCTGCCCCACAAAATTAACGAATAAATTATTCAATGTTAACACTGGATGCATAATTGAAATTAAAGTTAATTTATCAGCGACGGGCTAAATGTCTGTTGCCAAGCAGAGCGCTCTTGGTGACCGCTCACCGGCTGCTGTCATAGTGAGTAGTTGTGACGTCAAAATTTTATTAACATGACGTCACAATGAGAGTTCCTAAGCAACCGAATGATATGCCACAAGCACGTGCATGGTATACGTCATCCCGCCAAAGATATTCTTTATGGCAAGCCGAAGTGAGATTAATTGTGAATATTAATCTAGATGTATCCCCTCGGAATATCAATTAATAAATATACGCTCGCATTTTTTAGGTAGCACCTATCCATATTAATAATACGGTTTTCTGTATGATAATAAACCGGAATTTGCCCTAAATACTGACGCCTTCCTCGACTGGTCCAATATGCGAATTCAGATTGATTTCAATCTGAATGTCGAAAGACTAACAGCAAATTTGTCCGAGTCGGCGGGAGGCGGGACTAAGGCGGGAAGAGATGGAGCGATCGATCACCTTGCTCGGGCGTAAACATTCTCGCCAGGCATCTGGTAAATGTCAATTGAAGGGAAATTGATGGCCCAACGGCATTCAGAAATATGTTGACAGCTTGTGGAAAACTTCTCATCTTGGGCCAACCCTTGACATATCGACAAGGAAACATTGCACATCGTAACTTAGGAGATAGTTTGCGAGTCACGCAGCTGCAGCAGGGCACCAGCGTGATGCGCACTCGTTCCAAGAGCACGTGCTTTTTTGTTGGTCCCCAAAAGATTTAACCCGAAAATAGAACCCGCGAGAACTGTACAGCCCTATGGCCAGAGACATAGCACCGAACACAAATTGTAGACTTAGCAGACCATGGGCTACGCTACAGTTCATAAAATAACAAATCCGTCATGTGTCAGCGAAAATATTATTTTATTTTCCCTTTAACCTGAAATTGTATAAAATTCAACATGGAGATGAGGAGAACCAGGTTACCATGAAATGGATGAAATAACAGAGATGAGGGTGCCAACGTCGACCGTATGAACAAAGCAGACGACAAGCGTGCTTACCTACCTACTAAGATACTTGATTGGAACTACTGGGTCATTCCTGGGTGAAGGGGGTGGGGGGGGGGGGGTAGTGAGCTTGATATCATGCAGTGAGGGGTTAAGCTAATGGAGTACAGAACATACGCACGCAGGTTTAACACACCGTTTTAATAAACCTAGCAAAAAAAGTTTATGAAAAGTTTATGAAGAGGATTGGAATATTTTACTTTCACGGTTTAGGCGTTTTTGGTAAAAGGGGGAACAAGCCTCAACGTACGTAAGGCGGGTGAGGCGGGGGGGGGGGGTAGTAGTGCGCGGAGCCGGGGTGTGTGGTATCTTATGATATCTCATTTACAGGTTATACACATAGGAGCCGCAGGTTGCCCAAACACGTGGGATCCAATTTAGGTGTCAATGGATCAGCTTAGAAACCCGGTCGGCCTCGTTCCGTATACAATGTGGCAATTGCCCCCCCCCCTCCCCCTTCCCAGTGCGGACATCAAAAAAGACTGACGCAACAAGGCTAAAATGCAATTTCGACCAGAGTCGAGTCGAATAATTACGTTAATGGAAAATAAATAATAGAATACTTCTCAATTGAAACGAACGATATGACCCTAAATAGTTGGAATTTATGAAATCTGCACCACACACACCTCAATCCGCTCGTGGAAAGTACATTAGAGCGATAGATTACTCTATGCGTGGATGCGTGGAAAAGACAAGTCGTTTGGTGTACTTTCCAGGTTTAAACCCAAATGCAGAATATTTGCTAGAGTTTTATAATTCCAATTTAGTATTATCCTGATATTTATTGTTCACAGGACAGTTCTCCATATCCAGCAATAAATAATAGATGTTACAGGCAAATGGTTTGAACCGGATTCTGCTCTTTGTTCTCCTGTTACACATCACCATGTTAATGTATCGTACCATTGTTATTATTGGTATTTGAACCGAAACAGTTCCTAAATAGACCAATTAATTCATCGCGCAATGCATTAAAGGTTAATAGTCCCAATAACGCTCGATCTATAATTCGACTTGTTATAGGTTTAATTTTAACTTTTAAATCGCGTCAATTCAAAGTCGGTGCATTGCTAGAGACTCCTTTTACAATGACTATCGCATGAAGCACGGGAGATAACTACATTAACACCCAAGCGCCAATCTAACAGTGCTACGGCTTACCCCAGATATATTATCCTTAGGTTGTTGATCGATCAAAAATACTGTAGTGCAACATAGAAATGATTGATTCAATAACCTTTCACCAAAGAAAACGAGCTAAACTTGCGATGACGATGATGCGACCAAGCAAAACTTGTACATTTTAAGTGAAAACCGTGGTCTTTAATATAAACAGAAAAAGAGAGACAGCTTCCCTGTTGTTGAACTGACTAGACTATCCCATGCAGAGCCCCTGGCGGCAGTGCATGGTTTCTCGTATATAACAGCTCACCAAGGTTCTATGTATGACAATCGGTGAATGTGAATGTGTTCCTGTCCCAAAGTGCGAAGAACAATATCGTAATTAGAGCGACAATAATAATCAAGCAGTATATCGCTGCGGCTGATGAACGTATCAGACACCTCTACCATTCATCACAGAATTCTATCATTCGCGCCCTTATGTGATGCACATAATCGCTGCAGTTTTGCATATTCATGATTTACGCACACAATAAGATCCATATTATAACTTGCAGAGGCAAAGATCTGAGCAAAGAATATATCACAAAATTAATATATACAATTAGGCGAACATGATACAATGATGAGTAACGATAATGACTCGCTTTTGGGTTCGAAGAATTATACACACATGAACAATTTTGACTTTAGAAGTCACACAGAAAAAAAGTCGTACATCGTCTCTCAACATTAACACCGCGACTTGAAACTCTTAAGCAACGTAAGTATATTCTTCACTCAATTATCTTTACAATAACGACAAAATTACTTTAATACAATCAAATGACGGAATGTCTCAAGACAAGTCTTGAATAGAAGGGACACAACGTTAGATATTATCGCAGGATATCCTAATACATTTTAAACTTATAGAAGGGAATGTATATTTTATTTGTTCGTTTCTAACCGAAATCGTCCAATGAAGAGGTTCACTACACACTAAAATTGTTATTGGTACATTCTCTTATTCCCTTTACTCAACTCAGTACACAACAAACCGTTGTCTAGACAACGGTTGGATAGCGCGCCGCGAAACCCTGAGACGATGGTTGTGAAGCTAGTGCTATGAACAGCTGTAAGATACAACGTCATTATTTGAAATGACTTGAAATTATCCAGTTGAATTATTTGAAATTATCCAGTTGAAAATTAACGCAAACACAGAAAGCGGAAATAGTTTTGTCAGCAAACAAATGTTATCTCTAGCAATTGGAACAATTATGTACAAAGAAATAACTTTTTAAAATTAAGGGATTCATAAAATAGTTTGGGGGTTAACCACACTCAGTCTTCATGCGCCAATATCATTCTATGTCAAGGTCACTTGCTTATTTTCGCACAGCAGGCGTTGCGAAATACTTTCCAAACGCCGATTCTGGAAGACACAACGAGATTACTTCTGTTGTCTCTTGCAGTCGATCTCCGTTGTTAATGATCTCGCGTGCGAACCATGATGGCGGCGACAGGACAGCTTGCAACGTGGCCAACAGAAATCTGGCCAAGCGGAACATGCCAGAGAGGCAAACGGCCAAGTGGCACACGGTTAAGAGCCACAAACTAACAGCCATATAACTAACAACCACATGACCAATAGCCACATGACTAAGAACCACATTTAAGAGTAAAACTGGTCAAGGGTCATATGGCCAACAGTCATGTGGCTACACGGATAGCAGCCTCCATGGAATGCAGCCGCACGAGAATGTAAATGGCCGCAGGTTGTTTGTTATGTAGCTATTTGTTGGTGTGTGGTTAGCTATCTTATTTCATTTCCCATCGACAATGTGCCAAGTTTCAGCACAAATCCTCAGCTGCATGGTGAACAATCCGGAAACATGAGCATCGCTTTCTCTCGCACACAGAAATTGTAGGAATGAAGATTCTTGTTCCCGGTTAGCTGTTGATGTGATGTCTACAGTTAGTCTCATGGAATGCATCGAAGAGCAACAGCAGCCTTGTTACACCTTGGGCTTTTTACAATACAATGTTCCGGCCCTAAATAAACGGCGAATTCTGCCGACTGAAGCAGACTAGATATAACCATGTCAAGGTATCCAGTATTACTGTCTGTTGGCCCTTGCTTATTTCCTATAAGCTCTCGCCACTATGAGACTCATGGGAAACTATTCACAACCAAGCGACTACGCGCGGTACCAGCAGACACGTGGAGTCCTCATCATACCACAAATATACAGGAAGGATCCTGGTCACGGCACCATAAATGGTTCATTTCATTTGTCCCAGACGTCGTGGGGCATGCTGGTTCCGTCACCAGACGCACTGCACCATTCTGATCACGATACCAAAATGCAAGCTTGTCGAAACGTCCAAAGCGAGTGTCTATGCTCGCTTTTTCTTCTGGGAGCCGACAGCGGGTTCGGGTCGAAGCTCGCGGTATTGAAACTGAAACAAGAGCAGCACATCATAATTAACATAGAGTTATGTTATGCATATCCAACCAAATACCTTAGCAGACACGATCAGTTCAAACAGAAACAACCAAGACAGACATGAAAAGAGAACAATTTAATAAAATCATTTTTGATCGTGTTTGACAGCAAAAAGGTACCGTTATTACAAATCCTACTTTCCTGTCAGTCCTACGTTCTAAAATATAAAGGTTTAACCATTGAACGTCGGGCTACAAACGTTAAAAATTTGCTTGCGTACGCGTTGGAACCTTAACTAGTTAGACGTTTAAAAAGAAATTCACTTCTTTGCATTACTGCGGGTGTGGGGGGGGGGGGGAGGGCGATTTTCCATTTAAAACTGTAGATGGACACATTACGGGGAAGCAGGGCGAAAAAGCGGTGTCAAAAACAAGGACATGGATACTTTTACTTAGGCGCAAGATGTCATACATGCAAAACAGCATCATTCAGTAACGGAAGTGGGATAGTCAGGGGGTGGGGGGGCTCAGACGAACGCACCAGTTCCTTGTCGGACGGCACTCTGGACAGGTAATCCAACACCTCGTTGTTGGGAATAGCATTCGGCGCGCGCAGCTTCTTGGTAAACTTGTTGATGCCTGCAGCAGCGAGAGGGAAGATCACGGTGAAAATCTACTCCAAAGGTAGCGAGTTAGGAACGAATGACGTATATTCTTTGCGTCAGAATTTGTGATAAGATCATACGATGTAAACTGATTTCCGTATTTCGGAGTCATTCGTTGCCATCGTCGTAACGAGACAGTAATAGTAATAATAGTTATAAATAATTACTTATAATGTCACAGAATAAAGCAAAACTGCTTAACTAAAAGAAAATAGCAAAAAACAAATTACTTCCATATGGCGTTTTCATCTAATGATCAATACTTCTTAATTTGAATTTAAGGCAACGTCATGCACCTTTTAGACACAAACAATTATTGGCCGATCTCTACATGATGACCTGTTGTTGACTTACCCCAAAGCATGATGATGTACCGTATGGGGACATTATACAGTATAACTGACGCTATGGTGAGGACAATCACGGCTAACCACGACAGCCACGGCACGGTCCAGTTGAACGTACTGCACAAACACAATTAAACAAAGTCATGGTCATCAATTCATTGAACCAGACTCGGTTTTAAGGCCAATAGGGTAGGTTACCTATATATTACGCTTGCGTTGGTAATTATTTTATCAATCACTCTTAATATATTCTCAAAATTTCGTCTTGGAGTAATGAGATATCAAAGGTAGCGCATGATTTACATTGACCATTCATACACGCCCTACTGATAATTGGAAGTTACTACAGATAATTATGCGTGCAGAATAAGATCTAACGATAGCAAAATGAGAAATACAACTGGGGTCGGAAAGAACATCTTGCGACCGATATAATACAAGTGACTTGCACGAATAGTGGGAACTAGATATTAATTACTTGGAACATTCAAGAATGAAAATATGTATTTATTAATAGTGTCTCATGTGACAATGGTGTGGTGACAATAATGACGTATTAAGCTTCTCACAATATGCTTAAGTGTATGTGTGTAATTTAACGAATTAGTGTTTTAGGCCGTTTTTGTGCACACAAGGTCCAAACTGGGCCAAAAAACCTCCCGGGACGATGAAGGATGAATCAATGTAACTTGCCCCACATTATATGCCGAAGCCCGGATTTGAGCCCAGGACTATTCAGCGGTATAGTACACCACTACACCAGGGAGCCGCCCCCCTCCATTTACTTGAGTGTATTATGTGTCAAAATGTTTCACTCTAGTCTGGCGCGAGCCACTGGTTGAATGGTGTACCCACTTTTTGACGCGTTCTCCCATGGAAGCCGCCATGTCCATTCCCTCTTGGACTTGAAGACATACGTCCTGAATGGCCTGCAGCTTCTCCTTAAAGCTCTTCTTCTCCTCCTGTAAGTCATCGACACCATTACGGCCATTGCACAGTGTCTGCATGCAGAGCCACGAACTTAAGGATGAAACGACAGGAAACCACGAATATCATCGCATACATCAGCAAGAGAAACGAATGTACGGCAACACACAGCACGGCAGCACGCGATTCAACAACAGTGCTAAAAGTGCTATGGTTGAAAAGATGCCGTGGACACATACAGGCACCTAGTTACAGATTAGTCACCAAACATCGCAAGAAATAAGCATATATGAACATGCTATCGGACAGTAAACATGTTTCAGGTAAACGGCCAACAAAAATAACATAAAATATCGGTTTATATTTATTGATAAAATATCAGACAATCAAATGATGTAAAAAATACCTTTGGGTCCATGCACGTCAATGAACATCATGCAAAAATAATGGACGTATTAGGTTTTAACTTCATCTTTATCTAGAGAATTCTATCTTGTACGAGGCATGTCCTGCTGGAGAATAGGGTAAAACAACTGAATATGAGGAGCTAGAGCTAGTGTCAAACTTGTGGAGTCAATAAGACAGTCGTGACGCACACAAATTATGTACGTATCACATATGCATGAATCGTGACATAATCTCGAAGAAAATGTTGATGAAAAAAAATGACTTAAAATTGCTCACACGGGAACAATAACAATAGTTCCAAGTTAACCTTCACCTTGGAAAACCTTGAAGTTAATGACATGCAAAACAGAGAGTGGTGGGATTTGCGTACCGGGCCCTCTGTTAATAGAGATGGGTTATGGATAGGTATATATATAACTATACATGATCATGGATATTTAGCCTAAGTAGATGATAAGCTTCTGAACAGAGACGAAAAGGGAATCAACTGATCATTCAAAACATAGTTAAAGGAAATCCCAGTCACCAGGATAGATAACTAACTGACTTCCACGGGGTCGATTTGGCACTTCACCTCCCGCCAGATCTATACACATCGGTATCAAATTCAAGTAAATAAATCCGAACGACTGCCATATAGACTACAGCTAGCATGCAAGATGATCCATTATCCGTTATTGATCGCAAATAACAAGCGGGGCTATGTAACAGAAGGGAGGGTTGGCTTGGTAAAACACCCACAACGATATACCTTTGGCTGTTCCATACAAGGGTAAAACAAAAGCCATGGGAATACAAATTATAAGACAGTGGTTGAAACTGGACAGCTATTCACTGGTTCAATGGGTTATTGGCTGAAGGCAGTATCATGCCCTATACAACACATATATTTATATATGTATATTTATGTAAATGCATGTAACTTTTATACATGCTGAAGACTAGGTGGATGACTATGAACAACAGTTACATCAAATGTATTCCAAACAAACATAATACAAGATGCATATAAAGTTGTATGTATGCATATATCCTCATGAACCTCCAGTCTCTGCCACCCCATCTTGAACCCCACATGGACCTCCAGTCTCTGCCACCCCATCTTGAACCCCATATAAACCTCCAGTCTCTGCCACTCCATCTCAAACCCCATATGAACCTCCAGTCTCTGCCACCCCATCTTGAACCCCACATGAACCTCCAGTCTCTGCCACCCCATCCTGGACCCCACATGAACCTCCAGTCTCTGCCACCCCATCTTGAACCTCCAGTCTCTGCCACCCCATCTTGAACCCCACATGGACCTCCAGTCTCTGCCACCCACCCGCTCCATAAACCTACTCTCCATTAGCCTTCCCCGACCCTCATGTGCAGCATGGTTCACACCAGCCCCAAATCCATCCCAGAGTTAATACCAACAAATACAGCACAGCATGGCAATTAAGCGTTGAATTATTTACGCGCGTCTCTGCTTGTTGCTATCCACAACACCGCATTATACACCAAGCCATTCAACTGGCCATTCACCGAGACAGAGCTACCCCGGGCCATCCACCGGGAGAGAGAGGGACACCGGGCCATCCACCGGGACAGAGAGGGACACCGGGCCATCCACCGGGACAGAGAGGAACACCGGGCCATCCACCGGGACAGAGAGGGACACCGGGCAATCCATCGGACATAGAGGGACACCGGGCCATTCACCGAGACATAGGTACACCGGGCCATTCACCGAGACATAGGTACACCGGGCCATCCACCGGGACAGAGAGGGATACCGGGCCATTCACCGAGACATAGGTACAACGGGCCATTCACCGAGACATAGGTAGAATGGGCCATCCACAGGACAGAGAGAGACACCGGGCCATTCACCGGGACATAGGTACAACGGGCCATCGACCGGACAGAGAGACACCGGGTCATTCACCGAGACATAGGTACAATGGGCCATCCACCGGACAGAGAGAGACACCGGGCCATTCACCGAGACATAGGTACACCGGGCCATCCACCGGACAGAGAGAGACACCGGGTCATTCACCGAGACATAAGTACACCGGGCCACCCACCGGGACACCGGGCCATTCACCGAAACATAGGTACACCGGGCCATCCACCGGGACACCGGGCCATTCACCGAGACATAGGTACACCGGGCCATCCTTCGGGGCAGAGAGGGACACAGGGCCATTTACCGAGACATAGGTACACCGGGCCATTCACCGAGACATAGGTACACCGGGCCATCCACCGGGACAGAGAGGGCCAACGGGCCATCCATCGGGACAGAGAGGGCCAACGGGCCATTTCACCCGGCCATCCATTGTACTACAGGAAAAGAGAGGGCCACCGGGCCACTCACCGAAACATAGAGGCATATCGAGCCAGAGGCACACCGGGCCAGAGGCACACCGGGCCAGAGGCAAACCGGGCCAGAGGCACACCGGGCTGGAGGCGTATCGAGCCACAGGCACACCGGGCAAGAGGCACACCGGGCCAGAGGCACACCGGGCCAGAGGCACACCGGGCCAGAGGCACACCGGGCCAGAGGCACACCGGGCCAGAGGCACACCGGGCCAGAGGCACACCGGGCCAGAGGCACACCGGGCTGGAGGCGTATCGAGCCAGAGGCACACCGGGCCAGAGGCACACCGGGCCAGAGGCACACCGGGCCAGAGGCACATCGGGCCAGAGGCACACCGGGCCAGAGGCACACCGGGCCAGAGGCACACCGGGCCAGAGGCACATCGGGCCAGAGGCACACCGGGCCAGAGGCACACCAGGCTGGAGGCGTATCGAGCCATAGGCACCTATTATCCTGGTGATAGTACGGTTTTTTTCTCTGAGTAACGTGTATATCATCATAATTACCACGATAATTACCGGGCTGGAGGCGTATCGAGCCAGAGGCACACCGGGCCACTTAAACGGCTAGAGGCGTATGGAGGGCAAGGAAAGCGGCGTGTGGGTGGGTGGGGTTGGGGGTGGGGGGTGTGGCGGCGCCTTAGCAGTGCCTTAGCACAGATGAGAAGCAGTAGAGGGCGGTGGAGCGGGGTGGGCAGTGGATTTACCAATGGCAGGTCCGCCGGCTAACATCGAGGTCAAACTCACACGCAACATCCATCCATCCATTCAAGCACCATAACACCACCCTCGCACCCAGCATCCCCCCCCCCCACCACCCCCGCACCCAGCACCCCCCCCCACCACCCTCGCACCCAGCATCCCCCCACCACCCTCGCACCCAGCATCCCCCCACCACCCTCGCACCAAGCATCCCCCCACCACCCCACTCTGTTTCCAGAAAGCCCAAAAAAAAACACACATGAAAACGACATCCCATTGACGGCCGTGCAGCGAGTAACGCGCGGCCGTGGGACGGACGGCGACGCCACCTCTTCGCGGCTCCTAAATAAGGCACACATAACAAGCAGCGGGATCCATTTGGCCGCATTATGTTGCCAGATAGCCCGCCCCACGGGGCCGTCCTTCCCGCCGACCGCTGGGCCTTAATAAGCCGGAGGGGTGGCCGCCCGCCCCCGCACCAAGGAGACGGGCGTCTAGTGACTGCATAGGGCGAATGAAAGACGAGCCTACGGGGAGGGGTGGGTGAGGACAGAGGGGAGGGGAGGGGGCCGGGGGGTGCTGGACAAGCGGAACAATATCTCTCTTGACAGCTAGGGACACCCAGAGTCTTTGAGAGCGAGGTCGGTGACCCCATTAATGGTCAGTAGCGGGGAAGGGTTGCAGAACGTAGGCGGGGAAGGTGATAATAGCTAATAATGTTGCAATGAACTAACATTATCACAGCGTCAGGGGAGGTCATCAGTACGACAAAGCTACATTACGCAATTTTTTTTTCACTATCCTGGTCTATTATCCGGGTGATATTAGGGTATTTTTCTTCGAGTAACGTCTACCATCGTAATTACCATTATGATTACCGGGCAATTGTGACTCAATTGACAGATTTTAGGAAACATACACAGTAACCGATAAAGTTATGAGCTTTACAACGCAGTAGGGGTCCAAAGTAACAGTCACAAAATGTCCTTGTTGCGGACGACATCAGAGGGATATCCAACTGATCTCCTATATAGGGCTTAGCGTCTATTCAGATATCCAACTGATCTCCTGTATAAGGCTTAGGGGCTATCCAGGTATCTAACTGTCCCCTGTATAAGGCTTAGCGGCTATCCAGGTATCTAACTGTCCCCTGTATAAAGCTTAGGGGCTATCCAGGTATCTTACTGTCCCCTGTATAAGGCTTAGGGGCTATCCAGGTATCTAACTGTCCCATGTATAAGGCTTAGGGGCTATCCAGGTATCTAACTGTCCCCTGTATAAGGCTTAGGGGCTATCCAGGTATCTAACTGTCCCCTGTATAAGGCTTAGGGGCTATCCAGGTATCTTACTGTCCCCTGGGGGGGGCCTCCCTGGTGTAGTGGTTAGCGCACTAGACCGCAGATCAATAGGTCCTGGGTTCGAATCCGGGCTCGGGCACCTAATCTGGGGCATGTTTCATTCCTTCATCCTTCATCGTCTCGGGAGGTTCCTTGGCCCAATTTAGCCTGTATGTGCACAAAAGTGGCCTAAAACACCAACATTCCATTCCTCTTACTGTCCCCTGTATAAGGCTTAGGGGCTATCCAGGTATCTTACTGTCCCCTGTATAAGGCTTGGGGGCTATCCAGGTATCTAACTGTCCCATGTATAAGGCTTAGGGGCTATACAGGTATCTAACTGTCCCATGTATAAGGCTTAGGGGCTATCCAAGTATCTAACTGTCCCCTGTATATAAGGCTTAGGGGCTATCCAGGTATCTAACTGTCCCATGTATAAGGCTTAGGGGCTATCCAGGTATCTAACTGTCCCCTGTATAAGGCTTAGGGGCTATCCAGGTATCTAACTGTCCCCTGTATAAGGCTTAGGGGCTATCCAGGTATCTAACTGTCCCCTGTATAAGGCTTAGGGGCTATCCAGGTATCTAACTGTCCCATGTATAAGGCTTAGGGGCTATCCAGGTATCTAAATGTCCCATGTATAAGGCTTAGGGGCTATCCAGGTATCTAACTGTCCCCTGTATAAGGCTTAGGGGCTATCCAGGTATCTAACTGTCCCCTGTATAAGGCTTAGGGGCTATCCAGGTATCTAACTGTCCTATGTATAAGGCTTAGGGGCTATCCAAGTATCTAACTGTCCCCTGTATAAGGCTTAGGGGCTATCCAGGTATCTAACTGTCCCCTATATAAGGCTTAGGGGCTATCCAGTTATCTAACTGTCTCCTGTATAAGGCTTAGGGGCTATCCAGGTATCTAACTGTCCCATGTATAAGGCTTTGGGGCTATCCAGGTATGTAACTGTCCCCTGTATAAGGCTTAGGGGCTATCCAGGTATCTAACTGTCCCCTGTATAAGGCTTAGGGGCTATCCAGGTATCTAACTGTCTCCTGTATAAGGCTTAGGGGCTATCCAGGTATCTAACTGTCCCCTGTATAAGGCTTAGGGGCTATCCAGGTATCTAACTGTCTCCTGTATAAGGCTTAGGGGCTATCCAGGTATCTAACTGTCCCCTGTATAAGGCTTAGGGGCTATCCAGGTATCTAACTGTCCCATGTATAAGGCTTAGGGGCTATCCAGGTATCTAACTGTCCCCTGTATAAGGCTTAGGGGCTATCCAGGTATCTAACTGTCCCCTGTATAAGGCTTAGGGGCTATCCAGGTATCTAACTGTCCTATGTATAAGGCTTAGGGGCTATCCAAGTATCTAACTGTCCCCTGTATAAGGCTTAGGGGCTATCCAGGTATCTAACTGTCCCCTATATAAGGCATAGGGGCGATCCAGTTATCTAACTGTCTCCTGTATAAGGCTTAGGGGCTATCCAGGTATCTAACTGTCCCATGTATAAGGCTTTGGGGCTATCCAGGTATGTAACTGTCCCCTGTATAAGGCTTAGGGGCTATCCAGGTATCTAACTGTCTCCTGTATAAGGCTTAGGGGCTATCCAGGTATCTAACTGTCCCCTGTATAAGGCTTAGGGGCTATCCAGGTATCTAACTGTCTCCTGTATAAGGCTTAGGGGCTATCCAGGTATCTAACTGTCCCCTGTATAAGGCTTAGGGGCTATCCAGGTATCTAACTGTCCCATGTATAAGGCTTAGGGGCTATCCAGGTATCTAACTGTCCCCTGTATAAGGCTTAGGGGCTATCCAGGTATCTAACTGTCCCATGTATAAGGCTTAGGGGATATCCAGGTATCTAACTGTCCCCTGTATAAGGCTTAGGGGCTATCCAGGTATCTAACTGTCCCCGGTATAAGGCTTAGGGGCTATCCAGGTATCTAACTGTCCCATGTATAAGGCTTAGGGGCTATCCAGGTATCTAACTGTCCCCTGTATAAGGCTTGGGGGATATCCAGTTATCTAACTGTCCCATGTATAAAGCTTAGCGAACTAATAAGACGGGCCTCGTTTTCGCTGCCACGTGATACCCTATTTCGCTATACCAACAGTTACGCATAAGTTCAGAGATTAAAACAGAATTTAGAAAATAAAACACGCAACCAATGACAGTTCTCGAGCTCTGAAGGCTAGCCTACCCTACACATGTCTGGGCCATTCGCAATACAATAAATTGATGCAATTTGCAAATAGATTGCTTGTATATTCAGGACGCTTTAACCAATTCTGGCCATATCGCGTCAATGGGAGAAGCAAGGGAAGAGCGGAGCCATGTCCCCGGGGTAACCCTACTCTTTGCGAAGAAAAACATGAAATCTTTATCATGCGACCACACAAACAGGACCACAGCGGGGCTCGAACCACCCTCAGTTTTCGTTAACCAAATCTTCCATCCAACCTAAACTTCCACCCTTAAAACCAGTACATCGCAAACCCCAAACTCTCACCGGACCAACTATAAACACGCCGCTGCGTGTACGAACGCCAAATAACCGAACGTTTCGTGATAATATACATAACTATTCGCTATTCGCCTCCTGGTTCACTGTTAGCATCGACCCAGCGTGACAGTACACAGATTACATTGATATCACGTGACTCCAGGATCTCGTCCTCACGGTAGTCAGGGGGAGGGGGAGGGGGAAGGATCATCGGCCGGGTCTAACGGCGCCTCAAGGCACTTACATAGGATACACGTGGCGAACAACAAGGCTGGTTCTTACCTTCTCCAGCTGGAATCCGGGGGTGGTGACAAGTAAGTGGCTCCATAGGGCGAGCAATCCACCTTCACCAAGGTCAAGGTCGTTATCATCACATAGAATCATCCGTTGGCAGGTAAAACGAAAGATCAAAGTAACTTTAGAGCCGCTTTTCGCAACCAGGTTTTGCACGGGGTGGTTTCCTTGCATGGGAACTACTATAAAGGCATATATATATATATCCATGGATTAACGGTATACAAAAAAGTATCGTTTTACTTGCGAGTCATTCAAAGAAAAAAGGGATGATGCCACTTAGCCTAGATCGTGATAGGGTTCTGTTCACAGATTAGTGCCACCAGCCAGACATTAATAGAGAAACGGATGTGGGCCCTCGCATTTAGACGCGGGTGAATGTCTCACTTGACAACAACGTCAACGTTTTTTTTGTCATTTGCTCTCGTTTGTTGAATGCATGATTAGGTTTTTGACCATGTACGCCACTGTTACAGATAACATTACCCGAATGGCATAATTTTCACGGGAACCTCATTAAAGACATTATGTTACAGAAAAGCACATTTTATTTGAATTGGTTATTATATTGGCATATATATACTGACTATACAAAAAAGGAATTGGTTTACTTGCGAGCCATTCTTGGAGAAAGGGGATGCCACTTAACCTAGATGATTTTAGGATTCTTTTCACCGAATAGATCAATTAGTGCCACCAGAACGACATTACTAAAAGAATAGATTGGGACCCTCGCATTAAGACTAGGGTGAATGTTCTTATGAGAGAAATCTCCCTACACATTATATGAGTAATCTCTCCACATAAACCTGATAAAGTCGAGAGTGTTGTGACAGGTGTGGCACAGGAGGGTACGAGTAGGCTTTACAACCCCAATCACATAAAATCCCAGATGTCATTACTTTTTTGCCATCGATTGACAACACATTTGAACAAACGTTTTCTTCTATTTTAGTATGGCTATCTATATGAGGTGTTGAACGTGACAGTGATGCCAAACTGCTACGATATTTCATGAAAGTTTGAATTATACCGATAATGTATTCATGGTAAATGTCTTAGCCATTTTCTTAACAACAGGAACACCTTTAAGCGAGAGGATAGCAGTGGTTTTAAAAGGTGTCCAAGGCAGTATACCAATAACTATTTTATTACTGTAATCAGCACTTATGGAGAAAGGAGTAGAAAGAATATAGAGAAATCTAGAATCCACATCACAGCTCTAGTGAGTAATTTCAATTTAATATGCAACATTCTATGTGCATTTTATAGCTCAGTTTGTGGTCATGCCTACCATTTATTACACCAATGGACCTCGTGGAGATCTCATCCAAGAGATCTGAGGGATTGCATTTAAAGGGCACTTTTATGAAATTAGGATCTCTATCATGTCCGATACATTGTACATGCTTTCAATTGAATGGATTATTTTCATACATTGAATTCTACTCACAAGGGATGGCTTCGATTGAATGGGTTATTTTCAAACACTGGAATTCGCCTCACAGGGAATGGTTTTTATTGAAGGGGTTATTTTCAAACACGGGCATTCTCATCACAAGAGATGGCTATAATTTAAGGGGTTATTTGATACATTGGAATGCTCGTCACAAGGGATGGCTTTAATGGAATGGGTTAGGAATATACGAATGTATAGGTCAATTGAAACACAAGGGATGGCTTTCTTTAAATGAAGGGGTTCCTCGATACACTAGAATTTTAATCATAAGGGACCATTTAATTGAACGGGTTATTTGATACACTGGAATCTCATCACAAGGGAATATTTAACTGAATGGATTATTTGATACACCAGGGTTCTCATCATAAGGGAATATTCAATTAAATGGTTTAATTGATGCACTGGAATTTTGATCATAAAGGAATTTCAAATAAATGGGTTATTTGAGACACAGGTATACACGTTTAAATGTCTGGTACTTAATATTACTTGAACATTTGATCACACCAGGTACCTGGGCTTGTTGCTCTGAAAAATCTAGTAACTTAATAGAGGTAGATGCTAAAAGTTTACAGCAGCGATTCTGATAGGCATAGGTATAGTGAGCGGACTACGCCATATTTCATTTCAATTAATGTCCCATTATTGTGCGGATGTCCCATATCTTTAAAGAGCTCTGGGACACTGGGACCCACCCACTGGCCTAGAATCAGAAGCACTGTAATACAGGATGAATGACCTGGCAAAGGTCTCTCGATATTTACCACGACTTTTTTGTAGGGCTTCGATAACAACAATAATGACTCTCGTCATTATGCAATAACAAACGTTTACCTATCAGGTTAAATGCATGTATTCCTATTACAGCATCGTGCTAGTATTACTATGCTGACAGTTGGGCCGTTGTATACTGTAGATTAGACCTCTATAGAATAGAAATTCCGCTCAACAGACTCCGCGCTGTGTTGTGGGATAGCATGAAAAGGATACCCGTTTGTCTAGTGGTATGGGCCGAGGCCGCGTGTGTCCGGGGCCTGTCCGGGGACGCTCTCTGTGGTAGCGGTCCACCAGACTCTGGCGACCTGACCCTGGCTGCTTCATGTCCTCCAAGTTGTTCAGGGTGTTAAGGGCCCCCCAAAAACGAGACCATTAGTTCGCGTTAACAGGACTGTACTGAGCTGCAAGGGATGAGCTATTATTACATCAGACAGTGTGCTCAATATACAGGGAGGAGATAATACTGGCAAGTGCAAGGTAATTGGTAAGTGTTGCCTCTCACAGCAGAGAGCAATATCTGAATAATGTGCAGTGGTTTGAGCTGCACTCCACAATCAAGTACAAATAGTACTGTAATACTGCATTGCGCAGTAGCCTGTACAATAAAAAAATACAATTAATCAGGAACATTATTTAGCCTCCTAATAAAATTATCTCACAGAAACAAATACAATTGCGCAGCATCCTGTGCAATAAAAAGGATGATGAAGGAGAGATGTTTGCAGTACTGATACCATGTGCAATAAAATAATCAGAAATATCAACGCTAGCAAAAAGAAAGATAAACAAATCAAACATCTATATTCCCAGTAAGTTAAACCATGAACTGGTATTTGGATCAGTTCCCAGCAGGTCATACCTGCAGTGAGCAATTTCCATTGCACCAACTAACCCATGCCAAAAGGGCATCTGGTCGTAACTGTCAATCATCATTGGCTGTAAGCCATTCTCAAAGCTCTTACAAACTTGCCCTCATGTTACTTCGTTGTACAAATTTGTTGTATCCCATACTTTTTTTTCAGTTTTAGTTTCAGTTTTAGAGGCCTCATTACTAAACAAGCTTGCACATGGTTTGATTTCTTTTTATTCTGAGATATTTACATTGCAGAGCAAAGGTGATCCATCCATTAGAACTATCACTTTTCCGGACATGTATATTCATCTAATTAAATACTATACCATATGTATAGATTAATCACATCAACCCTGATAAAAATTAACAATGGCATTTACCTGGTAGCGAAATTATTGATGTATTTCAGCAACAAAAGTAAACTACAAGTCACATAAGCAAGGAACTTGTATTATCTAGGTGAACAGCAAGATATTTATGTAGATGACAAATCATAACAGTATTACCCAGTTATATAATGCATCGACCAATGTATATCATTTATTATACATGTCTTGTATGTACATGAAACACTAAAATCTATCATTATTACAAAATGAAGATGGACCTTGCATATTGACAAGTGTCATAACAGTCAATTCAACTACAATATTCATATTTCTCTATTTAGCTATAACTGCAACTGATTTCCTGACATGCTGTTTCAGCAACACTAAAAATTGGAACTATATTAATATTTATATATACGGTTTGATCGGGTGGTTGTATATTCAGGGCGCTTTAACAAATTCTGGTCATATGTCATCAATGGAAGAAGGAAGGGATGAGTGAAGCCATGTCCCTGGGGTAACTCCCTACTTTTTGCGGAATGGGACTGTTATCCTGTGACCACACAGCCATGACCACAGCTGGGGTCTGATCTACCGATCGACGTGCCATTAGGTCTAGCTCTAGCCCATTTAACTACCAAGGGATCCTATATATGGTTTGAACTGATAAGGTATCCCTAAATAGTCATCACACTGGAGTTAACTTAAACAAGTGCAAGTGGGCTTTGAAATTTAATATTAATATTGCATAAAGCAGTAAAAAGAATATTATATTTGGCAAGAACTGAAGTGGTATACAATATTACTACATGCATGCATTTGCCAGCCAGGTATACAGACTATGCAGTGCAGTAGATCTTTGGGAAAAGGCAGCTTTTCTTATACAGTGGTCCCTGCCTCATACAACATCCTGTAGAATGGCCAATGAGGTCATAGAACTCTGGCATTGTGTACCGTAATTGAGGGAATCCTTGAGGGATCACCATTTATATACTTGACATCAGAGCATTGATTTGATGTTATATGTACTGGATCCAGGTAGGTTTCTTTGATATGCAAGAAGATGAAATACATGATTGCCACAAATGATTGGTATTCATTTGCATAAAGGATTGCCTTAAGTTTGATAATTGGGATCTATTGATAGTTGCAAAAATGTAACTGTAACATGTAAAAGTGTTTTTTGAGAAAAGTTTAATAATGGAAGGTCTTACAATCAATGGGGGTGTATAGTGCAGGGACCACTGCACTACCACATTCATCTTGTGATATCAATAGAGTTTATATATGCCATAAGAAGACAGATTTGAAGTAGAAATATCTCAAAAATACATGTAAATTCAAAAGTTGTCATTCGACCCTATTGACATTATATTTCATCTTTGACTTTACTGCTGATATCAACTTATACAAGGCTATACGCCATGCAGAACCATTGAATAATGGTTCTGTTAAATCCACTGAATAGAAAGTTTCCACATCATTATTGTTCTTCAGTGAAGAACTCCCATATGGGAAAGGACAGTAAGAATTTGTATATCCTTTTAATATAAATATAAGATAAATTAATAAGCAATGTAATGCTTTTCTTTGCTAAATTACCGGTATCATTGTTTATATATAGAGTATAGTTTATGATATATCCCCCCCCCAAAATTCCTTTATACCACATAAGTATAACCAAAATAATATTTTATTCATATCTGTACTATCATATTTTTAATGAATAAGAAGATGACATTTTATATTTAAGTCCATCTCCTATGTTACCTTGCATATATTTGATCCATTTGCACAACATACCGGGTAAACAAACTTCCATACACACTTAATTTATTTGCCACTGATATTAACATTATTAGCCCCTTTATCCCTGACCTACCCAAAAAATTTAAAGATAGACAGGGAGAATTTTTTTATTGATTTGTGATGTCAAAAGATGACATGGAGTCTATAGGAGGTGCAGGTCTAAAGCGTTGCTGTAAACATGGGCCTGGAAGTGAACCCTCCTCCTCACTTGGGTGGAAGAAGGGGGGAATGAGGGGGCTAGGGATTCCTTTGGTCATCATTACAGGTATGTTTGGCGGAAGAGATCCCTTGTTTTCCCCAAAGACCCTATTCATATACATCTGCCTGGCTCAGTTCCAGTTCAGTTGCCTGTGCCTCAATTATTAATTGTTGAAAAAACAACATCATCACTTTGTGTGGTTTCCAAGGCCTGTTTGCTGATCCATGCAACAATCCGGGACAGTGGCCACCCTATGTAAGCATTGGAATTTATGCTAAGAGATCATAAAAGTTTAAAAAAACTGCAAATATGCCCTATTAATGATAAGAATATTAATTTAGCGACCATCAGACACATAGGTGAATGCTACTTAGTTGTTTTCCCAAATGGACACTATAACATTCTGGTTTCTACAAGTATTACTATTAAATAAAAATATGTGATGGAACATTTTACAATATTAGTGTGCTGCATGTTTTCTAAGCTAGGCCGATAAATGCTGCACTCCCTCCCTTCTGACGTGCATGAACAAATTCTTTTTGCCACATAAATTTTATTTAACCCTAGATCTAGATTCTATGTCTACAAATTCACTGACATCCCTGAGATGGCCTGTTTCCTACTGTAGCCTAGCCCACCCTCTTGGGAAGAAACGCAGGCTCGCAACACACTGTCACTGCAGTTGCTTGTGTTCAGTGACTGTCAGTGTCACAAGTGTTGCTCCAACCACCAAGACTACACTGTTAATGTCATAGATCTAGGAAAATAAACATCAGTGTTAGAGCTTCCCTGTTGTGAATACATTCAAACAGAGTAGCAAAGAGAGTCAAGGCGAGATAGCCCTATACTCAAACCAGTTCATCTTGTGACATCTCAAATTTCTACTCTGAGCAAGGGTTTAGAAATGGATTGTTCACGGCCTGAATTTATTTGGTTTAGTTTAGATATTAATATTGATGGCATAATTGACATTTAAAAATAACTCCACCTTATAAATAGCTTCAATAACCATCGGGAAATATATATTTGGTAGTGGTTTACTAACAAATACCCCCCAAGAGATGGATTTTGAACTATAATAGATTTATTATAAGAGATAAAAACATAGATCTGAGTTAATAACATTATAAACAATAATTTATCTATAGCAATAAAATAATATATGGAACCGAAAAGTATAGATCTATGTGCTTTACATCAAAAAGTAAATAATATAAAATTATAGAAAAGTTATATAATATCAGACTTCATTCTCTTCTTTTGTTAAAATTGGCAAGATTCCAAATTAATGTTAGATTAGTTTTCTCTTTCAACTTTTTAACAAATAAATGTAGCAGATCCATCATGTATCTTTAAGAAAAGAATAGTAATCCTTTAATCAAGTTCAATGTAAATACATTGCGTTAAGACTGAGCCAAGCATATTCATAATCCATCCATGTATCTTATGACTTATCACAATTACCTAGGCTATGCCTACAGTAGGCTAAGCCTTAGCCTGAAAACAAGACGTTACAGTCGTAAGACAGTCAGGGGATGGGACGACATATAGTTAAAGTCATAAATGCCGTAGACTCACGTTTCGGCCCATATTTTCCGCGGATTTGGCGCGATCGCTCTAAAAATTACTGACGTGACAAAGCAACCCTGTGCAATTTTAATGATACCAAACTTATGCGTGTACTGCGAGGTTATCCTTTTTTAAGACACAAACAATATTTCTCCATGCTGACACTCCATTGGCACGTTTCGTAAACATACTAAAGCACACGTCATAAAATGACGTAGTTGCCATGGCGCCGAACCTGCTCTGAGCTATATTTGCACCAGCCACGCGCGCCATGGCAACAGCCTTTCATTGTCTGTGATTTAGTCTATTTGCCACAAAGTGTCTGCTGCCAATGGAGTGTCAGCATGGAGAAATATTGTTTGTGTCTTAAAAAAGGATAAGCTCACAGTACACACGTAAGTTTGGTATCATTAAAATTGCACAGGGTTGCTTTGTCAGGTCAGTGATTTTTTGAGCGATTGCGCCAAATTCGCGGAAAATATGGGCTGAAACGTGAGTCTACGGCATTTATGACTTTGACTTTAGTAACCAGGTAACGTCTGAACTCATCCGCCCCGGCCTCTGTAAGCAATACCTATTTTGTGCAAAATGTCGAAACACTCACCTGCTAGACGAAATGTGAAATTACACAAATATTCCTCAATCAAGAATGATGCATGGGCACACGATGTTGAAGAAATGTAATCACAGATAAATGTGTATTTGCCAAGTTTTGCATGCCTACCAAATTAAAAGATTTCCTGAGCAGCCATGATACACTCTTCACACTCAATCAACAGGTAGCGCTATAACGTCGTTGATTGGTAGAGATGTAAGCGATGTTTAGTTTGCAGGACGTTGGTCTCGGCGAAATGAATGATATGCGAGGCAAGGCTATTCTCTATATCCCTTCTCACAAGTCTCGCTGTGAAAAAAACATTGCACAAAAAGACAAGACCATATGCAAGTTATGGTTTATCATATATAAATTTCGGTCCCGCTCGCTATATATCTTAGCTCACCTCTTCATCTTGCCGAGGTGCTTGCAAACGAACATGGTCGTCGAATAAACCCCGGGAAGTTGCATATTGTATGCAAGTCTTGCTAGATCTGGTTCATGTAGACAAATATGAACTGTTTACTTCAGTTAGAAAAAAAATACGTTGCTGACATATCTTGCACTTGCACAGTCAATGCCTGACAAGAGCTGTATTGGAAAGATAGCCATAAGATGGAGGGGTGGAGTGTAAGTGGCGTAATTCTAAGCCATACATCAGTCATTGTAGGTACAATTCGTTAGGCCTATATCATTATAAACTCGTGGACTGTCCCACATTGCCTTTGTAAAGAAATGAAAACGCATTGAATCCAATATTTCTTATCGCTTTACGAAACTTGGAGGATAAAAAGTCATGTTGTCAGTCACCGAATTTCCAAGCGTTACATGTAAGGTGTTGTACTGTTATGGATACAATAACAAAAAATTATAGCGGAGGTCCAGCACAAACAAAACACAGCAGGATAGATATGATAGTTTATGAACAGTTGCATTAGTGCAAGTTGTAGGCATAATTGGAGGTGAGGGGAGGGGGGGCGGTGCAAGGGGTATTTCCGTTCCTCGGGAATGGGGTTTTCATTTCATCGTGAACTATCAAAATTGCCGCCATATATGATTACAGAATAGTTGCGAGACCTATGACGTCGCAAATTTTGCAATGAAAGTTAAGAAGATCTTTGTCTTAACTTTTCTAGAATACCACTTGCGACAAAACGTAACTTTTGCAAATTTTCGCAACAATATTTGCGAGGAAGTCGAGTTGCGAAGATCGCAACTGGTTCGAGAATACGGATCCAGCTCTTCAAAGGGGAACCTAATTTACGTCACGAAACGTCCAATTATCATCTGTGACGATTTATTGATGTTTTAATGCGTCATATGAGATAATGGCAAATATCTCTAATAATGCTACCGAATAAACTTAACGGATATTATATTTGGATGAAGCAAAATCTTACCATTAATATCATGAAAGTCCCTTTGGACCTGGGATATGGACTTCAATCATATTACGGTACTTTCCAGTGTATAAATCGCACCTTTTTTCCTGAGGGGTACGACTCCCCCTCCCTACTTTCCAGCGTTCCCGCCTATCATAATCCCGTCCGGCGAACGAATACATGCAATTACTCCGACAACAATTGTAGATACAACCAGTCACGACAATTGCCGGTAACAACATTCACCTGTCTATTCCACATCACTTCTCCTACCATGTATGACTGGGTTAACTAGGAATTCACAGGCTGCTATAACGGATCCCAAATAGGGAAAGGGTCTTCGAGTTAAACTAGGAATTGTACGGATAAAGATCCCCAAAAATTGCCCACAGCTAATCGCGAATCTCCAAGAATTCTTGGATGCCAATCGCGGAGATCGGAAAAGGTAACCCCCCACCTGTGATATAGATGGTCATATGCTTTATTATTTGTTACTATCACAACTACCCCCCTTCCCTTTTCTCCACCCTCCGTGGCGACGAGAGACACCGTCAACATTGAACAACGCTGACACTGACTGAATATTTATGAATCACTGAGGCGGGCGACTACCAGGTAGGCTACCAAGTGTCTGTCTGGCCCACTTAGTCTAAGACGGCAGTTGTATCAGATTATGTAATGTAATATACGATCTCTGTCTGTATCAAGTTACACCCTCCAATGCCCTTTCCCGACACTGCCTAATCACTGATAGTGTTTCATTCTTATATATTATGGGACTGTTAGTTGCGGGGTATTACGCAAGTGCCGCTGAAACTGCGCTCCGATGACACATGAACGAAACAAGATCGATCAGTTCTGAAGGTCTTCGTCCAACTAGCTGCCCACAACAGCACAACAAGCCATTTGCTATCCTAAGACATTGTTTTTTGGTGTTAACGCTGTGTCAAGGGCGGACCCAGGGGGTAGTCCAGGGGGTCCGGACCCCTCACCCCTTTTTTTAGGAAGAATGTTGTTTTTTAATGTAAATTTTAGGCCATTTGAGGCGTGCCCCTGACCCCCTGCTTTTATCAAATTCCTGGATGTGTCCCTGTTGTGTGAAATGAAGTTACGGTCAATAGTTAACAAACCCTGTCGTTATGGTGAGCGTCAACGTGGGTGATTTTATACGCCGTCGGTAATGTTTCTCAAAATCGGCGGGTGCGACTTATACACCGATGGAGGAGTGAAAGGACAAGGCCCCTATAACATATTACATATAAAAAGTTAATAGCGGGGGAACTCAAAAATATACGCGAAAAAAAGAGATGGGGCTTCACGAATAAGGAGACATTTTGCGTCCTCGATAAAAGTTTGGGCCTTAGGAACCCCCCCCCCCCCCCCTCCTCTTGTATCATAGTGAGTCACAGCAAGGGCCTGTGACATACATACATTCCCGGTGGCGGCATCAGTCGTTGTACCTAAAATTAACCTCGAATTTTACTATTCCACAGACCAATAGGTTGAGTCTCATGTGCCAGCGCCTTTCTTGATGAAAAACAAATACAAAGAACTAAATAAGGCTAATAACTCACAAAACTTTTGCCTCATTTTTCAAAAATGTCGTGCAAATTGTACATGTTTGGGCCGCCATTTTGCTGAACTACGAGAGGCGAACGCTGCCGGGCAATGTGTTGTGCAGACGACGCATCACGATATATTTGCATCCGATAAGCGTTTGTTGGTTATTTCTATTCGAGCGGTAATCGTACCCGCTGTCATTGTTACCTGTCACACGACAATGGAAAATGGCGCGCGCGCCGCTGATGGAATAAAGCTGGACAGAAAAAGCCCAGCCGTGTCAAGTTAAAAGAAAAAAAAACGAAGTATTTTCTTTTCGTCAGGTCAGTAAATTGCATAAGGATGCTGGTAAGGTACATCAATTGGGGATAGCTATAAGGACTGTACGCCCTGTACGCGAAAATATGCGATGCAGCACCACAAAGACCGGCTCTAACGGCACCCTGTGACATTAGTCTGATTAGAGACGGGTTTGGTAAGGATGAGATCAGTAACTGTAGTCAATCAACTGACCCAGAAAGGGGCTTGGGGGGGGGGGGGGGCGGGGCGCGTCCGGAGTGGCTGTTGTTGAGTCGAGGTCTACTGGCGCCGTGGCCGCGCGTCCACCGGACGGAGAGGGGGGGTGGGGGGGGGGGGGGGGGGCTAAGGATTAGCAGGATGCAATTAAAACGGCAGGCAGGGTTTTGTGTGATCGTGCTAATCGTGTACTGTTATTTTCAGGGCGGGAAATGAAAGACCTGACGAGTCGACATCAAAGGCACAGATCGTGTATCGTTATTTGACGCTGTCATGTGGAAGACCTGACGGTTCTCTTGCATCATTAGTTCTAATAAAGATGTGATGTGCTATATATATAATAACGAGTAATGTCTTTAAGTAACACAAGGAAAACGGAAAGTGATAAAAAGGAAGTGATAAAACGGAAAATCGTATTCACCAGGCCAGGAGGACGTCCCGCAGGTCGCCGCCGTCTCCCACGCCGTCGCCATCCCCCAGGCCGATGTCTCGCAGGTCGCAAGGGACTGTAGCCCGCCCCATGTGACTTTGTTGGTTTTACACAACACCGAAACACATGTCCTAACCATAAAATCCTGAACGGTAATGCACAAACATGCGTGGCGAGAAGCAGCTTCGATGGCAAGAACTTTTTAGAGTATGGCAATAGTTTCTGGAGTATGTATCTTACCGTTTACTTTATTTTATGCGTTATTTTGGTCGAGCCAGCAGACAGCTCTGTGCCGTCCGCCATTATGCCCACCCAGTGGACAAATTGCACATACGCACCATCGTCAAAGCGATACCGTTTGCTTGGTGGCCCTTTGTAAACCCAGCCGTTGAGACACGATAAGCGAAACGCGACCTGCCTGCAGCATCGCACCATCGCTGGGCCATCGTTGGCAAGGAGGGGGGGGGGGGGGCATGGTGGGAGCGCGGGAACTAATTGGCTCTGTGCGACGCAAACCAATTAACGTCCACTACACTAAGTTATCGCTTTGGTTAATAGGACCCAATCTAACCCTCGCAGTTGTGGATCTGCCACCCACGTGTGCTCTTCAGCCCACCACATGACCGCCCATTATCAGTCCGGTATTTAAAACGCAAAGAGTCACAAGACATAATCGAAGGACTCGACGAGATACCCTTAAACAATAGCGATAGAAACTTAGATAGTTATGGATGCCTTCCTAGAGGTTCAACATGACCTACGTACTCATCTTGGACAGTCTCTAGGACGTGCTTGTCCCCCAACATGTGGGTCCAGTAGGTTATGGACTGGTATGAGTCGAGTATATAGACGAAAGGTGCAGAATCACGGAAGGGTGAGACACATGAGCGTGTGGCTCCTGTTGATGGTCAAGTTTTCGGCAGCAGTCGTAGAGTGTACGGAAACAGTCCATGCGTCTTCATTAGCAGTCGAAGATTCTTCGGCAGCAATCGGAGAGTTGCGGACGTCTTCTGCAGATGTCGCAAAATCTCTGGCATTTTTGACAACATCTGTGAAGGTGAGGAATTTTGAGGAATCTTCAACAACATTCAGCGAGACATTACAGTCAAGCACAGAATCTTTACCCGCCGTTAATGACGCTGCGAGCGTACACCAGACGTTATCTGGGGGTCTGAATGGGACCTCGCTGTGGAAGAGGTACGTTGACCTCATGGCGGAGTTGGTGCTAAAGGAACAGTGGGACTTGGTCCCTGCCAGGCCCCGTAACGTCCACATGGGTTGGCAGGCCGTGTACCGCCGCGCGCACCGCTACCGCGCGTCTTGCGACGCCACTCGCTGCTCCGAGACAACCTGCCCCGCGCGGCCACGCCTGATGACGTCACCATGTGGACTGCTCTGCGTCGTCACCTCGGAGAGGCGACTCCGCTTATGTCAGTGGAACATGTGGGTGCCGGTAGAATTCTCCATCAACTTGACTATTCACTCCTTCCGCTCTTCCTTCCAGAGCTACCGGTGCCGGGACCAGTTCGTCTATCTGCACGGCGGGCCCAACCTGACCGTTGTTCCTCCTCCCTCCCTCTGGGGCCGGATTCCGGATGCTTTGTGCGGAACGGCCCGGGACGCCAGCTACGTTGAGGAGGAGAACTTGCTTACCCTTCTACTCAACCAGTCGTCGGTTGAAGACTCTGTGGAGCTGCTCGTCAGCTATGAGGTGATCGACAAGGGTTCCATCCGCTGGCTGCACAGGTGGGGTTTACCCAACACTCACGGGAGCAAGACTTCCCCAGAAGCGCCAGTCGTGGTCGCCGCTGAAGTGGCCGGTATGGTTTCTAACATATGGTTCGTCAGTGTGTCTCTTTTGGCAGTGGTCGGACTGCAGGTAACGACGCTGGAGTGCGACGCCGTGACCTCACATTTAATCATCTATGACGGCCCCATCGGGGCGATTAATGATGTCATCGATGACATAGCTGTGGGGAACTGGCACTCCGCAACTCACTATTCGCCGGTCATGCCCAAGTTTTCCGCTTCTGCTTTCTCTTCCCTGTTGGATGTCGTTCGATCAGTGCAGGGCTGTGGGGACCTGGGGGAGAAGCTTAGCGTGCGTGGCAGCATCGGCGATCTATCCGTGGTGTTGACTCACAACCGGGGATCTAGCGTCCGGATCAAGGTGAAGTACAGAGCCGTCTGGAAGTGCAAAGCCCCGGCGTGCACGGCGACTGATATCAAGATGGGACAGACCGAGGGTAACGCCACCATTGACATCCCGCCCACGGCCCACGCTAACCGTAAACACGTCTTGACATTTGTTTTTTCGGCGCCGCTTCCAGTGGCCCTCCTTTTGGATCGACTGGAAGTGTCAGGACACCCAAACTTCGGATGCCGGATGGGCGGGATAGCTATGATGCTGTTCAAGAATAGTCTCTGGGCTCGGAGCTCCGCCTTCGACAATTACCTGGAGGACGATATGAAATACAGATCTGAGTTGGCCATCTGTTCTCGGGCCACGCTCGGGGTATGGCGCCAGGCGGCGGACGCCCCGGGCATCCTTTTGCAGGGACAGGGGGACATTACCATCGTCACCTACTCCTATGCGCCCTTCACGAGCGTCACGTTGCGGGGCATGCTGACGCCCAAGCCGCTTTGTTTCGGGGGTCTCAACCCATGTCTCGTCGGCTTCGGCGGCTTCGTCGGCACCGATATTGTGAAGCGCCACAGCGACGTCTTTCGCTGCCAAACCGTCTCCCTCCTCCCCGACGACAAGCTCCACTCGGCGTGGTGCCGGCACACCGTGAGTGCGAGTGATATGGCCGAGTTCTCCGTGCAAGTCCTGGATTTCGCCGATCTCGACGAGGTCACCAAGGCCAATTGGTACGCGGATGAGCCGTGTCACTTCAGATTGTATACGAACACCGGTACAGACCTGGTCAGCGTCACCCAGGTCCTCTCCGACAAATTGAGCATCAAGGTACCCCGCAAATGTATGTGGCGCGGCCACGGATACCTCTTCACCGCGGAGGCCCACATCCCCTGTGACGTCACCGAGCTGTGCTGCACCCTCCGACTGGACGAATCGCGCTTGCCGAGCTTCCGACGAACATCATGGTACGGGTCTGTGCCGTACGTCAAGGTGCCCACTGTGCCCTGCGGCCAGATCCTCGTCCGACCGGAACTAATCGACGACAACCCGCTGTTCGCCTTCACCACATTTACGGCCACGGCACGGGACAACACCGGCCCGGCCTCCCCCCGACTCACTGTTCGCGTGAGCTGTCCCGACTGCCCCTTTGGAGACCAGAACCCCGTCGCATTCATCGATTTCATCGACATCAATGATGCGAGTGAAGGCGAGATGCAGGTCAGTGGAGATCAGTGGTGGTCAATTCGTCAGTGGTCGAGTGGGGTCGGAGCGGGGCGTAACGTTACAGTCAGTTGGCGTAGGCTGGCGGCCGAACTAGAACATATGCTCGTAGTCTGTTTTTGATATTCTTGATAAACCGGCTGATTCCCAGCCAACAATGAGTGTTGGCCGCGGGGTTAAACGACCCCTTTATTTCGCAACTGTCGCCCTCATACGACCACATGTACCATTTACTCGGTCTGGTTGATGTGTATATGTGATCATCTGGAGATTTAGCGTTATACTTCATGTCGCATAAAAGTAAGTTCCAGTTGAAGAGCAGGAGTTTCTTGATTTGATTGTAGTCGTGCCAAAACGGAAATTGCCTAATCAGTAGATTAGTTTGGCGATTTTTGACCTCCAAAATGTGCTCAAAGGTGGCATTTTACTCCAAAAATCTGCTCTGAATAAGGGGCATTGTTTTCGTCGACCTGCTCCATGTCGCAGTTACATACAGACCCGCCTGGTTTATTCTTTCTTTCTCGGCAAACTAGCTGAGAACGCACATTTTGATCCCCCCCCCCCACCCGGTTGAAAGTTTCCCAAATATCAATTCTATGTTCTCTTAGCACAAATGTCCGCTCTCTCAACCATCAAGGGTTACCCGCCGAACCCCACCATTAGATTGGTATAATTACCACCTCCCCATTCCACCCCCGGGGATAAATCGAATCATAGAAATAAAGAAGTCATCAACGTACCAAAGACCAATGGCCTCGGTTTTTTCTATCATCCCTATTGGGACTGTGCATTGCTACCAGTGTATTAGCCCGAATTTATTTTTTACCAGCCAATACTTTGGGTAGAATAAAATTCTCAAACAACAACACGCCAGCTGATCATGACGTTGTCGTTTACGTCGAGCTCGTAATTTGCAATTCAATAAACCATGTTCTTATTGTTGTCATATAAAATTGTGAGCGCTAGGACCTTCTTCTGGACCTCGTTACCAAAGGCCCTTTTGGGCGGGTAAACAGCTTCCTGCCCGCCTGCCTGAAAAAACTACACAGCAATTGAAACTGGGGTGTGCGGGCAGACGGGTCTCTGGCTTATAATACCCTGATTCATTTTCACCAACAGACGATCTCGCTGACATCGTGTTTGTCTTTTTCATATTTCAGGTTGTCTACAGATGGAACGGGTCCGATTTGGCTTTTAGACGCCCCTTGCTTTGGTCCATCCCCCTGCGCGAGTCCGGTTTTGGCCGACACGCCAAGGGAGTGTTGATTCAACTACCCCCCAACTCCACGTTCCTCACCCCAGGTTCCACCCTGAGACTCGATTATTCAGTCCAGGCTGCAGGACAATGGTCACGTGACTTGGCGACGCTTTCCGGACACTTGCTGGACACCGAGTTTAAGCACCGGTATCCGGTGTTCCAACTGGCCAATCAGAGCAGCTGGCACGAGGCTGATGCCTGGTGTATATCTCAAGGGCTCCGATTGGCTGCTCCTAGGACCCAGCTGGACTGGGAACTGCTGGTGGCCGCTATCTCAGGGGAACCTTTTAGGCAGTTTTCGGAGTCCATCGGCGTAGAAGCGACTCTAGTTAAACTGGGCTTCCTGGCCATGAAGGTGAGGAAATGGGAAGCTTTCACATACATGGCGTTGTGCGCTACATACAAGCCATTTAAACAGTTGTTTACCTCAACATCATGTACGGATTTAAACATTGTAATATTTTATGACCTGATTTGGCCTGATATTGCCATAATAGTACAATAATGATATCATTATGTCACTAGCATGCAATGCCTATAGCCTACACACAACGTTCACAAGTCAAGTGAACCACATCAACATATGGAAGGTATTACACATAGTTTCCGAATGACGGTCAAACAACTGCCAATAAAAATACCTAAATAAGATTTACAATTTTTTACCATTTTGCAAGTCGAGTGAAATTGAGTCGTTAGAGCACGTGTTTTGGAGATTCCCTGTAGCACAAGCCCTTTGGCGAGACATGGATAAGTGGTTACATTCGGATTTGTATGTAGTATATAGAGGGAGTAACATTACCCATAACTGCCAAATTGTAACCATATAGTTCATATTGTCAAACGCTTCATATATACCTGTAAGTAGACAAATTGGGCGTCAAGCGTAACAGGCGTCCTCGGGCAGATTAAGCATCATTGTCCTTTGGAAAACAATATGAGAAACCTTTCAGATAACTAGCAGCAAACAATACATATGTTTATGTAACATTATATACTTTATACCGTGTGTAGTATACATTGATGTCTAGTGGTCAATACCATTACAGATTGTAAGAAAATTGCAACCTTCATTTCATTTCAGTATAATAAGGAGGGTTATTTTTCACCAAACATCTATATAATTAACTTTTAGGTGTTTATAGTGTCGCGAGGCTGGTTCTCCCAACGCGACTGAGCGGGGAACGAGCTGATCAACGTTGTTCTACTACGTGGCGGTGACGCGTCGATCACGTGACCAAATCATTGACTTTCCTATGCAATGATACAAGCAGAATGATAGACTTATGCAAATTTAAGTACTACGCCTCTGTATTCATATCGTTATTTCGTTTCCGACCCTATGATGATTGTGGTCCATAACATCAGTCCCTCTGGAGAGGAGATATTCAGAATTGTTGTGCTTATCCCACAGGTGACGAGCAGGGGCCCAGTCTGGTCCGGGAACAAGCCTTGTGGCTACTGTGGACCGGACCACAAGCCCTATAAGCACATGTCTTCGCCTTCGGTTAGGTACAAGTGCACCTATAAAGCAACTCAATACGGCCAATACCTATATTTAACTTGGAAGAAGTGTCCCGCGGCATCCATCAAGCACGTGACGGATTTCGATGACGTGAGGGGCTTGCCCGGTCTCTGGACGGTGGCGCCATCTACCGGCTGCGCGGCGTTTGTCCTCTACGGCTTCCCCCAAGTTCTGTGGAGGCGCGTGGAGTGCGACGCTGTGTTCCAAAGCCCCCTGGTCGTGTGCGAGGACCCCAGCGTGCCCCGTGACGTCGCGGCGGTCACACCCGAGACTCTGAAGAGGTCGGTCCACGAGTGTAGGCGAGGCTGGACCTGGTGCGACGCCAAGTGTTACCGGCTCGGCGCGCGGGTCTCTGGAGAGTCGGAGACCGCTGCCTTTCTGAAGGAGACCTGCGGTCTCGTCGCGTTAGCCGGGGACCGGGGGCTGAGCGAGACCCTATACGGCTATGTGACGTCATGGCTGGAAGAGGCTTTGGAAGAACTCGTGACGCCCTTGGCGCTGTACACGTGGGATGCCGACACCGGTGAATGCTCGGCCCGCTACCTCACCGCCATGGACATCTTTTCTGACTACGGACTCCTGACAAGCGGCCGGATCCGCCGGATGTCCATGCCCGGCAACACCTGGGGCGTTCGCAGCGCCGTGGTCCTCTACCAGACCGAGCCGGATGACGTGACTAGACGAGACTGTGGGAACGGACTCTTCCGCTGCCGGACGGGAGCCTGCATTCTGGAGTACTACCGCTGCGACGGCATTGAGGACTGTCCGGACGGCAGCGACGAGTATCAGTGTCTCCCATCGTGCGTGATGAGAGACGGGTCCCCGGTGTCCCTGGCCTTCTGCCGGGGTAGCTGCGCGGGGGATGACTGCCTTTGTCTGCCGCTCTACGTGCAGTGCCAACCCGCCGGGTGCGCACCCATCTCTGCCGGGAGCGGCCAGCACAATGCGAGAACAGTGGAACAGTCGTCCCGAAATGCAGCGCATTAAACAACGTCACAATGCGGCCGCCTGGCAACGAAAGTGACGTCGTCAGAAATGAGACAAAGACCGCGTGGTTTATTTGCTCCTCCGGGCAGAGGCTGCCGGTTGAGTTGTTCGACGACCTGGTGGAGGACTGCGAAGCCGGGGAGGATGAGGAGGGGATGTCGGCTTACGTGACGACGGGTTGGCAGGACTCATCGCGTGCAGACCCGACGTGCGGACACGTGGGCTACACGGCCTGCCTAAAGGGCTACCACGGCCGTTGTTTCCCGCAGGATAAGATCTGCGAGATGGACCGGGACAGGCATCACGGGGGTCTTGCCTTCTGCCGCGACGGGTCTCATCTGAGGCATTGCATCGACCACCAGTGCCCGGCCGGTTTCAAGTGCCCCCACGGCTTCTGTCTCCCGCTCCATCGGGTCTGTAACGGCGTTGGTGACTGCCCGAGAGGGGAGGACGAGATCAACTGCGCCAACATCACCTGCTCGGGCCTCCTCAAGTGTCGGGGAGTCGGCTTTTGCGTCCACCCACACCAGCGCTGTGACGACACGCCTGACTGCCCCCTAACGGAGGACGATGAACAGCTGTGTGAGGCGGTCCCCTGCCCCGAGAGCTGCACGTGTCTTGGTTATGCCTACCACTGCCAGGGGACACACCATGAATGGATTCCTGATCTCAGTCGCGCCACAACTGTTCTGATCTACAACAATAACACTAAATACGGTCCAAACATAGCCAGAGACGACTTCGATGGTTATGGCCAACTGAACGTTTTGGATTTATCGTTTTGCGCAATTAAAGATTTGCCTGCTTTGATATTTCAGGCATTGTTCAAGCTGGAATCGCTGAACTTAGAACATAATAATTTGACGGTACTCTCAAAGGATACTTTCTGGGGTTTATCCAACTTAAAACGGCTTGCCATAAGGGGAAACTATCTGTCGGTATTGAAAAGGGATTCGTTCTCTGGATTGGCAAGCCTTCCACTCCTAGATCTGGGCCATCAGAAGATCAGTAATATTGCTGGTGATTATTTCGTCGGTTTGACGGCTATTACTTCGCTGAACCTCAGCGGGAATGAGGTGAGCTCCATGCCTCTCGGCGTTTTGGATGGCATAGTGTCCACCCTGGAGGCCCTGGACGTAACCGCTAATCCTGTCCCACTGGAGCGGTTCGACATACAGGTCTTAGAGAGCTTGCCCGCCCTGAACTGGCTGCGGACAGACCTGGCCGCGCTCTGCTGCAACCTGCCTTCTGGCGTTAACTGCATCGCGAGATTCACGTCACCAGGGGTTTGTGACCCGATTCTCGAGATCAGCTACCTCAAGCTCCCTCTGGTAGTACTAACATTCGTGGCCTTGATCTTGAACGTCACCACCGTCATTATCAGACACCGCATGTTTGTCACCAAGGGCGAAACCAATGTCCCTAACTTCCTGCTCACCTCCTTGTCCATGTTCGACTTCAGCATGGCTTTGTACCTGGCCTGCCTCTTGGTAGTCGACCTTTTCTACGGCTCTCAATATTATTTGGTACAGACGGAATGGCGCTCGAGCGCCACCTGTCGGATCATGATGACAATGTCCTTCGTCTCCATGGAGATGTCCTCATTGACTCTTCTGCTTATGTCCATCTGCAGGTTTATCAAGGTGGTCCTGCCAATGAGGCTGATCTACATCAACCCGACCGTGATCCAATCGATCATCGCGCTGGGAAGTTTGGTCCATTTCAGCTTCACTTTGATGTCGGCGTTGCGTCCGGATCTATTTTTGACAGATTCTAAGGTCGCCAACTCGAAATGTTTCTTCTTCCCAGTCTCGGTCGACTCGCAACATCCCCTCGTCACCTCCTTTCTGCTCACTTACAATCTCCTCATTTGCATGACGGCGCTAGTTTTAGGGTATTTTTCGCTCGCCCAGAAATCCACGTTTGGCTCGAAGTCGCGCTCCAGGCGCTTCCAGCCGGCCGTCCGTGCCCTAGTGGCCTGCTCCCTGCAGATTCCCTGGCTGGTGCTGATCGCCACCCACACCCCCGTACTGTCGGGACACTGGAGTCTGGATCGGGTGCCCTACTTGTGGCTCCTGTTTCTTAGTGTTGGTCCTTACCTGATCCTGAACCCACTTATCCACTCCTTTACGTCAAAACAATTCCTGGCTGACCTAAGAAAGATGACTATTTTCTCGAAGTAATTTGCTGTACTGAAATGTTTAATACCGCTCTCATGTAGAAATACGATGATGTTTATAGGCCAGTTTATGTGCACATGACGGCTAAAATGGGCTGCGAAACCATCCGGGACAATGATATGAGGTTGATGGGACATGCTGCATATGTAAAAAATGCTGCACACCGACTACAGACGTAGGCCGATATACCTTTATGGTGCTTGTTATTATCTGTCTCCGCTGAAAAGCTCAAAAGAACACTTTATGGTTGATCAAAGGAAGAGAAAAATGAAAACCACATCTCGAGCTCAAGGATGGCTACAAAGCAGTATAAACGTTTTAAACTTCATCCTGACACATATCGAAAAATATGTTTGTATTGGGTTTGGAAATGCATTTCTTTCCAGGCACGCACGTACATGAAAGCGGGACGAGGGCGGGGAGAGTTGTCCACCTTGCTTAGGCGTAGTCTTGCCAGGCCTGTATTTGGAAAATGTCAATCGAAAGAAAGTTGGGTAAATGGCATTCAAAAATATGTTGCCAGCTTGTAAAAAACTTCTAATCTTGGGCCAACCCTTGATGCATCGATGAGAGAACAATGAGAGAATATCATGTATTTAACAAACGCCGTGTTACAAGGAGTACATGATAATAAAAAGTACATGATAATATAGAGAAACACATATATGAGAACAAAATAATGTTACACCTGATACAAAGTAGAGAGTCCCATTTAGACATAAATGTCGCTGGCATGGAACCCAAATTAACAACCGCGAATCATTTAACGTAAGGCATTTAACATAAAGCTTCTGTACATGTCTCATTATAGCTCAACATGTTGTAAACAAACATAGCAGTTCTGTATAGTACATTCATAGCAGTTCTGTATGGTACATTCATAGGTGTATGTTTTGATGATGTTCTTTTTGATATACTGTGCGAATCCCTTTAGAGTATGAGTTGTAGTTTTGCTTAATATAATTTGTGGGGTGTTATTCATGATTTCTGGCATTGAGTACCGGAGGCAATGATGGGCAAATTTATGTTTGGTTTTCTTAGTTCGGAAATTTTGCCTTTGCCTAGTGTTGTGGTGATGTATGTCGAATATCCTTGGGAACATCCAGGCTTAGTGGAAGTATATGGGAAGTTCATGTTTGACATATTTATGTAAAATTTCAGTTCTTACAGTTTGTGTATGTCTTTTAATTTTACTTGTTGCAAATCCTTAAACAGCGGTTCTGTGTAAGAGTCTCTTTTGCGGTTTGTGATAAATCTCATAACTTTTTTCTGCAGTTGAACATTGTAAGGTTGAATATGGTTTGTATCTTTCGGGGAAGCTTATTTATGGATTGGAAACGGGAGGTAGACAATAGGAGCGATGTCATTTGGTAGATATGATGCCAGTGATATTGGGGCATGTTCCACCAAGTGTGGCCGATGTACCGTTGTTTAAGTAGTCACTGTGAATTTTTGAAAGTTTGACAACAGTAAAGTTAGTATTTGAAGTGGATTGTTGGGTTTGCCATAGGTGGTGAGGTGCGGAGGCGCGCATGAATGTTATATAGCCTCAAAGAGTCTCAGAATGAATCACTAATAAAGTATTGACGGGATCGTTTACAGCGAGACTTGAAGCGTTAAATTAAGACTTGCTTTTATAATTTTAAGTATTGGCGTAGACATGTTTCGTTGGGGTTCGAGTCGATATAGAAATTGAGGCGGAAGCGTGGAGTGCTGCGGTGGAGCTTATGGAAGGCCGAGAGCAGGATTTTGTGTTGAAAATAACTGAGCGACCGGGCCATTTGAAAAGTGCGTTGTGAGGTATATACTGAATATAATGTCCTATTACGTTGTACATATTGTTTGTTTCATGAACATTTGGGCAAAATAAAGTTGAAGTCAGGTTGTATCCCGAGTAAACTACATTTTGAAAGATACGCGTTTACAAATATGGTCACCCGATACATGAAGGAAATGGAGCCCTGACCAAAAATGTGCTTCGTCGAAATATATGCGGTATGTCAGTTTGACGAGATGGGGAACATTCGGCAGAATTGATACGTTGTCATTGCTAGAAGTTAAAAGGCAAGCATCTGTGAATCCAATATGAATTTTCGACTATATCTGACATGTGTGTATTGTATCGATTTGCTTTCATGTTGACAGAACGTGTAGTCAACACGCAACAATCCTATGGCACTGCAGTACAAGGCTGGCATTTTTAAGGTGCTCAGTTGTACATCAATGTTCCACCCGTGTCATGACAAAACAAGGTATTAAGTTACATAATCATGAGTACAAAATCGGACAATACGCGGACGATACGTTTATGTTTAGGACAGGTGAGAGGTTTCGTTAAGAAGAAAATTCTAGGTGTTGCATGAGTTTGAAGTATGTTCAGGCACGGCAGTAAATGTCGATCGAGAAAACCAAAGTAATATGACTAGGTAAACCGATCCAGACCCATCCTAAAATCTGCCCGGACAAGCCCCTTACCTGGGTGAACGTATTTAAGAATCATTTTAACGGTAAATATGAACGATAGGGTTAACCGAAATTATAATGAGAATTTCAGAGTGTATTAAATGTGTACGGTAAGCGTAAGATTTCACTTCGAGGAAAAGTGACCGTCATTAAAACAATGGCTATCCCTAAACTGATTAATGTTACCTCTGTGCTACCATTGTCGCAATCCAGTTTTAGCAAACAGGTTACCCAAAAAGAGGCGATCGTTTATACGCAACTCAGGCTCTCCCAAGATGGCCTCCACAGAACAAATTGCTGGAATTATTTTCACTCACTTTCGATCACTGTTGCAAGGGCTAAAGGTTTCGTGGGTGAAAAGGCTTGTCACGTCAGAAGGCGCTTGGCAAGACCAGCTCTCTACCATCGTTTGTAACGCGAAGTGACTGTTGGCAACGGGATCTAATATATATTTTCACATATGGCCGTTACTGTCCCTAACCATGGTAATGTTTGGTGCAAGTAAGTCTAAAGATTATCGTCTACTAAACCATATTGTAATCATAGTCAAAAACGATATATTCTCTTGCAAAAAAAACCCAGGGTTTTACAGAGAAAATATATTTAATGAATGGAATGTCTCTTAAATAAGTATTTGTTCTTTATGTGGACAGGTCCTCTTATTGCAGCGTTTTGCCTTGTGTATGAACATCTTTATGTATCAATGTTAGTATTCAATTTTGTAGCGTATGTCATGGCAATGCTCAATTTCTGCTCATTCATCAGCATATTTAGTCATATTGTTAATTAGTAAAACATATAGTTATGTCAATTTGTTGTCGTGGTTTATGACAGAATATGCACAAGTATGTTCGCATTGATAAATATGTATATCCACGTATGGAAGCTTACTATATATTTGAAAATTGTAAATGTACGCCGTAAACGTCAAAGTTGTCAATTTTATCAGACGCATGAAATATGTATTTGTTGCATAATGCGATCTGAAGGATCCTAGGTGTCCAATCTGTATTATAGCTTCCAACCGGCAATTCAGCGTATATGGAGCTTCTAACGGTCTATTTAGGCGAAACCTAAAAGTTAGGGGTATAGGGGGATAGCCCGCTTTAGACAGTATATTACACATACCCGGCCGAGACCAGTTAATAACAATGCCTGGATCCTTTTGCGTCTCTTATGTCGGGCGAATTTCATAGTAAATATGCCTGATGTGATATCCGCCCCCACCCCTCCCTTCCCCCACGCACTCATACTCCCGCTTACTGAAACATACTGGCATTTACATTTGAGCATGTAAAATCATTATTTCCATATGCCCAAACAGCAGGAAGCGAACGGGTATCCTTTCCAGACTTCGTTTGGTCCAAAAAACATTGCATAGATTTAGAATCGTTACGGAGGACAGTGACTCGCCATCTCCTAGTCGTCGCGACACGAACCACAAAATAGAATGGAATGAGTGAACCATATTAATAAAAAGGAATTTATCTCATTGTTTCAAAAGTGGATATTGTATTAGTGATATAATGAGGATGCCACGTGTCTGCTGGTAGCAAATGTAGTCGCTTGTTTGTGAAGAGTTTTCCATGAGTCTCATAGTGGCGAGAGCTTATAGAAAATAAGAAAGGGCCAGCAGACAGTAATACTGGATACCTTGAAATGGTTATATCTAGTCTATTTCAGGCGGCAGATTTTGTTTCTAGTATCAGTTTTCCAGGCGCCTGGTAGCAGGTAGGGTTATACTTCACTCAGTAATAGGTAGGCAAAATTCTAAAAGTTCGTTAGTCGCATATGTAGGCCAAATGTCAAGGTCAAAGTGATTTTGTGAAAAAAAAAATCTGTTACTATTTGGGGTAGATACATCGAGCAATGTTTAAAATGTGTTACTCTATAATACGCATCTTTCGTGTACTGTTCATTTTTTGACGCGTCATACTCATTTTCGAGTAAAACGACGTTTTATATTGAATAGTTGAATATCAAAATATGAATAGCAATGAGTTTTAGGAAATCTGAGAGTTTTCGGATACGTCAAATGGCGTCACGATGATGTCACTTCCGGTACATTGTAAAAAATCGTCACAAATCGGTAAAAAATGCAAAAAAATGCGTAAATGGAGTCATATTGTAGGGAAAGCGATCCGTGGTATACATGCAGGATAAAAAATTTATGTTCCTGTCTTACTTTTGGTTCTAGGGGTGACGACAGTTTTCTATGGGACTTCCCATGTTAAATCTTTCAATCTCGTAAGCTGGGAAAAACTTGTCGCGTATTTCGCAAGTGCCTCCGACAATCTGTACCATGCTTTTCTATCTGGTTAAACATGGTACTCAGGAGCCACAGTGCTTACATGGAATTCGAGCAAGAAATGACGTCAAAATATTTTTTAAATTTAATTTCCTAATGATGAAAGATACAGATTGTTGTTGCTTGCATAATGCCAGATAATGCCAGATAATGCCAGATAATGATAAACAATGGTGTATTTGATGGGAAAGTACGAATATATATTCGATTAGATACATTTTCAATTTTCGCGTATGAAGGATAATTGTGTCGGTTAAATTTGACGTATAGCGTAAGCGGAACGCCCTCTGCCGGAAGATCGGGAACATACAGCTCCAGATAACTAAGGACAGAAAAACATTCCGTCCGCCATCCTTCCGAATGCAGTGCTCTTTGTACGTCTGTCCGTTTTTCATGTTTCCGCGACGATTAAGTATAGTAATTTTTGGTCAATTCGTCAAGCCATATCTGAAGGGCTGATGCTCCTTTCACCGTGGTGGTCAACGTTTTTGGGTTGTGGGGCAAACGTTTGGGTCTTATTATTTGGACGTTACCATGCGTCATGTCATGACGTCACCATGGCGTCATGACGTCACACATTTTACGTAAGCTCTAAATCAGCTATTATGCGGTATGGCGACTTCCAGTTCATTCGACGTTGCAGGTCGTCTTCAGTGATAAGTTGTGCCGTGCCTAACTTTTTTGGCCAGGGGTCTAAGTGCGCGTCAAAAATGACGTCATAGCTAACGTGCTCCTACGATATGCTGGGCTTGCTTCATTTTCAGCTACGTGGGCAATAGCTACAATCACCCGAATTCGTAAGTAGGTATATTGAAAAAAACAAAAGCCATCTTCAACATTTTCGTGATCGTCAAATGACGTCATGTGACGTCACGATGACGTTTCATTATTTTTCACCGGTCGCAATTCAAGGATCAATCGTTGATACAGAGTATTGCACACCCGCTTAGATGTTAACACACCGATTTTAAAATGTTGACCCCTTTTTCCAAACTCTCTACTCTCCAACTTCTTGGTAGTGAATGGGTTATACTGTATCACTCTTCAAAGAAACATAGCTTCCAAACGACCGTTTGAAGTCTTGCCAACCTAAAACAAGACCCATATCATCAATAACATCGTGTGACCCTTGCATTATTAAATTTTGTTTTCCTGTTTAGGTTAGAGTGACTTAGAAAGTGCGTGTCCCAAAGTAGATATTTTCGGACATCTGTACCGTTGAAGATCGATCTAAACCGGTACCACGCTTTAAATACATCACGCCGAAAGGGATTCGACAGCGTCGTAAAGCACTTCAGAAATTTTAGATTCAGTTGCCAACACAGTGACTTATCGTTACAAAGATGGTAGAGAACAGATCTTGCCAAGCGACTTCTGACGTGACAAGCCATCTCACCCACGAAACCTTTAGCCCTTGCAACAGTGACGCGAAGTGGGTCAAGATAATTCCACCATTTTGTTTTTAAAATGAAGCCTGAGTTCCATATAAACGATCGTATAATTTTGGTAACCTGTTCGATACAACTGGATTGCGACAATGGTAGCACCCACATAGCATTAATCAGTTTTAATCACTTTTCGTATATTTATTACACTCTGAAATTCTAACATGTTCCTGTTATAATAGGAACTAACCATGTTTCATATTTATCGTTAATAAGATCCTTAAATTCTTTCACGCAAGTAAGGGGCTTGTCCGGGCAGATTTTAGAATGGGTCTAGATCGGATTACCTAGTCATATTAGTATGGTTTTCTCGACATTTATGGCAGTGCCAGAACATACTTTGAATTCATGCAACACCTACAATGTCCTTCTTAACGAAACCTCTGACCCATCTGAAAACATAAAAGTATCGTCCGCGTATTGTCCGATTTTGTACTCATGATTATGTACCTTAACTTTATGTAGCCCAAATAATATTGAAACAAACAATATGTACAACGTAATAGGACATTATAGTCAGTATATACATCGCAACGCACTTTACAAATGGCCCGGTCGCTCAGTTATTTTGCACACAAAATCCTGTTATCGGCCTTCCATAAGCTCCACCGCAGCACTCCACGCTTCTGCATCAGTTTCTATATCGACTCCAACCCCAAAGAAACATGTCCACGCCAATACTTCAAATTCTAAAAGCAAGTCTTAATTTAACGCTTCAAGTCTCGCTGTAAACGATCCCGTCAATACCTTATTAGTCATTAATTCTGGAACTCTTTGAGGCTATATAGCATTCATGCGCGCTTCCTCTCCTCGCCACCTATAGCAAACCCAACAGTCCACTTCAAATACTAACATTACTGTTGTCAAACTTTCAAAAATTCGCTGTGACTATTTAAACAACGGCACAACAGCCACACTCGGTGGAGCATACCCCAATATCACTGGCATCATATTCACGAAATGTCATCGAAATCGAACGTAGCTCATAATCTGCTATATATGGTGATCAACTATCTTATTACAACTTGATTTGTGTTGGGTGCCATATGTCTATGGTCATTTGTCTCAGGTTATCTACTGAAGTATTAGGTAAGGTTGGAGCTCCTATTGTCTGGTTCCCCTTTCCACTTAATACTGAAGCTTAACAACTTACTATTACATGGTTGCGATGGACTCGCCCTCGCACAGAACCAACAATTGTTCAAAAGAGTTCACCGCTATATCCGTGACTTGACGTAGTCTGAATTTCTCAATTTATGGTCACCTGCCATTACTCTCCCTTAAGGTGAACATTTACATGTACTATACATTGTTGTAAACCTCTTGAAATAAATAAAGCTTATATAAAAAAAAATCTATGAATGGAGGAATGAAATACGTTTCCAAACTCAATGCACATATGTGTCAGGATGAAGTTGAAAACGTTTATAGCCATCCTTGAGCTCGAGATGTGGTTTTCATTTTGATCTTCCTTTGGTCAACCATAAATTGTTCTTTTGAGCTTTTCAGCGAAGACACATAATAGCGAGCGCAAGCGAGCTCTTGAGGTAACATGCATGCATAATCAAAGTCTACTTCAAGCATAGGCTTTGGACTTTCATTCGCGTAACAGCCCCCATGAGACGTTTCTGGGTAAGGAGCAAATTTCCGCGGAACCACAAAATTATCCCCTAAACACTGGTCGAAATGTGTTATATCAAGTCTTTGATAATTAAATTATCTACCTCAAAAAGATAAATGATGAATTATTGAAACGCTGACACTTCATTTACACTATAAATTACAATACATTTATGAGTTCAACGATCCGCGCCGCGATAAATATTCCTTGCCACACTCCCGGCAGAGGGCGCTCGGGCTGTGTTGTACTAGTTAGGCTGCTGCCCAACTTTCCACTGACTGGTTTGCGTTCACATGCACAGTCGCCCCCGTAAACAGAACGCCACCTACCGGCATCGTAAACTATTAGCGTCTCCGTTTAACAAAATGGCTGGTCGTCTGCTAGCTTTGCTCACCTGCTCACTTAAACTGCTTGAAATCGCCATTTCGCAAAGAAAATTAACAGACCAGAAACTGGTAATGTGATGAAACCACGATCACAGATAAGTGTTACTTAATTCATTGTGCAAAACTGCGTGTAATTCTACGCCATTTGCCAGTTTGTTGACCTGGTTTCGCACTCTGGCAACGGTCTGTCTGTCCGTCTGTCGTTCTGACAGCCGAGCGTGAGCTGTTGAGCTGGCTGCACTGCCACCCATTGCCGTCGGTGTGGTCAGTGTGACTCATTTTTACTGTGTCGGGCTGTCACTGTGTCAAACACACGCCGTCACTGTGTCAGACACACACAGAGTCACTGCGTCAATGCCAGTGACAGTTGACCCTAGCAATTTTACTGTCACCTATAATTTACGCTAGCTTAGCCGCTTGACTAGAATTTTCAATTTCAGGCTGACCGGGCTTGGATCCAGGGATGTGTGTGGGGGGGGGGGGGGGCAAGTTGATCTAAAGACTAAGTCTTAATTTGCAAATGAAAAAGGACTACAAAAGTGTGGGGTGGGGGGCTGCATGTAGACGTGCCCCACGACCCAAGGCCTCTTCGATCTCTCTGGACCAGCCACTACTCACAATCAGATGGAAAATATGAACAATAATTTTGTTCACAAAATCCAAGGCTAAAATGTATGTGTTTTTTGTGTGTGTTTTTTCAGCGCTGATAAGATAAATGAATAACATTGGGATAATTATTATGCATAGTCTTAAAAGTGACACAAAAATAGTGCTATTGGCAATTGAAATGCCAAAAACCATTTCTATAAACAATTGTCAATTATCAATAGACTGATTACACAAATGGAAAAACCTGGTAATATTAGTTTGCTTTGAATCTTGCAAAAAACAGTTATCCATTTATACAACCTTTCGGTAGGTTTTCTCCAATTTATATCAATAAAGTCATCAAGGCAAATTTACTTTAGGTCACCATCACTGCATGGTACCTGCACAATCACAAACAATAACAAAAGTTCAATGAAAGATACTTTACAAGTTACAAGTAAACTAAAATTATCACAAAATATTTTGTTCCCAATAAATTACTTTTGACTGATAATCAGCCTTTTTTGCATGCTATTAGTATCAATCAGTACCTTAAGTTAGAGGAAGTTTATTTTAATATATATATTTATAATATTCCTTAGGCTTATTATAAGCCATGCATATAGGTATTAAAAAATTATATGTGGTGTATATTAAGCTTGTTATATGTTAAGCACCTAATAACTGCATGTCATTTATCCACTTGTTGTCTATTAATTTAGCCTAGTTCTATAAGAGAAATCAAAAGTGTTTGCCGAAAAAAGACAGTGTAAAATTGCTCAAGTGTTACTGTCAGCCTAAAGTTGTTTATTTCCGTTCCCATGTGGAAATATTAATGAACATTGCATTTGTATAAATATATATAATGACAGTTAGTGGATGCTGATCACTTATATTAAAATGATTTTCGCGGTTAGCATGGTTAGAGTAGTTAATTGTCCCATCCAGCTCAGCCAATTACCATGGTTTTGTTTCTTATTACTCAATCTAATTGGCTTTCAGCATATCATTTAAGTTGCAGAAGTGCTAATTACATTAAGGGGTTGAAATTCTTCTGGTCTGAGATTTGGTCAAACTACTGCTAACCACATATCGTAAAAGTGATTTTGATTTATCCAGCAATGTAGAAATATGGCTATATTGTCAATTGCACACTGGCATGAAATTGTCTTACCAGCCTAATTTACCATATAAACTTGTTTCTTCAAAACCTTACATTGCATAATGGGATCATCCTTGTATAATTTCCGTGTTTCATGTATATATAAATTTGATCTGACTTTGTATCAAGATTGACAATCATTGTCTATTGTAGTTAAGTGGTGCTTTATGGAACATTCAGGTCTTGTCATACTGTGTCTATGTCACTCAAATTTCTTTGTTTCCAAAGTCATGCCCCCAACTCATAGGGTTATAATTCTACCATGTAAAGGATATGTCATATCATAGAAAGATGTGAAATACCTATTCTCCATGAAAATACAGACATTTAACTTTCTCTTACTTTGAAGGTTTCATCGGTTTAGTCTAATTAAGTCTAATTTGGTTGAATATTATCTTGATGGTTCAATTATGGGACATTATGATATAATGTAACCATTTAGCGAAAATACTGTTATGAATTCCATATTGTTAACATATGAAGTATATCACACAATCTGCTATTGACCATATGTAGTTTTTGCATGCCAGTTTTGTTTTATTAATGATCATAGGAGCATACTCAGTATTTCATCCCTTAACTATCACTTCAATCTGTCTTGTTATTTGTTATTTGTTATTTGAAACATACAGGCCTTCATTTTCATTTGCTTTGACCAAAAATCCAACTCGATCAAAAAATAGTTGCGCTCGCTCTTTTAAATTTTGCCTATATGACATAATATAGATAGGTGCTACCTAAAAAATGCGAGGGTATATTTACTAATTCAGAGATTCCGAGGAGATACATCTAAATTAATATTCACAATTAATCTCACTTCGGCTTGCCATAAAGAATATCTTTAGCGGGATGACGTATACCATGCACATGATTGTGGCATATTATTCGGTTGCTTAGGAACTCTCATTGTGACGTCATGTTTATAAAATTTTGACGTCACAACTACTCACTATCACAGCAGCCGATGGGCGGTCACCAAGAACGCTCTGCTTGGCAACAGACATTTAGCGCGTCGCTTATAAATTAACTTTAATTTGAAGCCTACATCCAGTGTTAACGTTGAATAATTTATTCGTTAATTTTGTGGGGCAGCTGATTTAATTATTGAAGACATGACATAATAGACTTCGACCTCTCTTTGCTTGAATATATTTATTTACAGCTGATATTTACTCCGAATCCGAAAACGTCTCATGGGGGCTGTTACGCGAAACGAAAGTCCTAAGCCTATGCTTGAAATGGACTTTAAGTATGAATGCATGTTACCTTAAGAGCTCGCTTGCGCTCGCTATTAACAAACATCATAAAGGTATATCGGCCTACGTCTGTAGTCGGTGTGCAGCATTTTTTTCACATGCAACATGTCCCATCAACCTCATGTCATTGTCCCGGATGGTTTCGCAGCCCATTTTAGCCGTCACGTGCACATAAACTGGCCTATAAACATCATCATATTTCTACATGTACGAGCGGTACCAAAACATTTTAGCACAGGAAATTACTTCGAGAAAAACGTCATCTTTCTTAGGTCAGCCAGAAATAGTTTTGACGTAAAGGAGTGCATAAGTGGGTTCAGGATCAGGTAAGGACCAACACTAAGAAACAGGAGCCACAAGTAGGGCACCCGATCCAGACTCCAGTATCCCGACAGTACGGGGATGTGGGTGGCGATCAACACCAGCCAGGGAATCTGCAAGGAGCAGACTATCAGAGCACGGACGGCCGGCTGGAAGCGGCTGGAGTGCGACTTCAAGCCCAATCTGGATTTCTTGGCTAGCGAAAAAAATGTCCGCAACCCCAAAACTAGTGTTGCGACGCAAATGAGGAGATTGTAAGTGAGCAGAAAGGAGGTGACCAGGGGATATTGCGACTCGACCGAGACTGGGAATAAGAAACATTTCGAGTTGGCGACCTTAGAATCCGTCAGAAGTAGATCCGGACGCAACGCCGACATCAAAGTGATGCTTAAATGGACCAATGTCCCCAGCGCGATAATCGATTGGATCACGGTCGGGTTGATGTAGATCAGCCTCATTGGCAGGACGACCTTGATAAACCTGCAGATGGAAATAAGCAGAAGGGTCAACGAAGACATCTCCATGGAGACGAAGGAAATTGTTACCATGATCCGACAGGTGGCGCTCGAGCGCCATTTCGTTTCCACATAATAATATTGAGAGCCGTAGACAAGGTCGACTACCAAGAGGCAGGCCAGGTACAATGCCATGCCGAAGTCGAACAGGGACAAGGCGATGAGCAGGAAGTTGGGGACATTGGTTTCGCGCTTGGTGACAAACATACGTTGTCTGAAGATAACGGTGGACAAGTTTAAGATCAAGGCCGCGATTGTGAGTACTACCAGAGGGAGCTTGAGGTAGCTGATCTCGAGAATCGGGTCACAAACTCCTGTTGACGTCAATCTCGCGATGCAGTTAACGCCAGAAGGCATGTTGCAACAGAGCGCGGCCAGGTCTGTCCGCAGCCACTTTAGGGCGGGCAAGCTCTCTAAGACCCGTATGTCGAACCGATCCAGTTGCACAGGATTGGCGGTTATGTCCAGGGTCTCCAGGGTGGACACTATGCCATCCAAAACGCCGAGAGGCATGGAGCTCACCTCATTCCCGCTGAGGTTCAGCGAAGTAATAGCCGTCAAACCGACGAAATAATCACCAGCAATATCACTGATCTTCTGATGGCCCAGATCTAGGAGTGGAAGGCTTGCCAATCCAGAGAAGGAATCCCTTTTCAATACTGAAAGATAGTTTCCCCTTATGGCAAGCCGTTTTAAGTTGGACAAACCCCAGAAAGTATCCTTTGAGAGCGCCGTCAAATGATTATGTTCTAAATTCAGCGATTCCAGTTTGAACAATGCCCGAAATATCAAAGCAGGCAAGTCTTTAATTGCGCAAAACGATAAATCCAAAACCTTCAGTTGGCCATAACCATCGAAGTCGTCTCTGGCTATGTTTGGACCGTATTTAGTGTTATTGTTGTAGATCAGAACAGTTGTGGCACGACTGAGATCAGGAATCCATTCATAGTGTGTCCCCTGGCAGTGGTAGGCATAACCAAGGCACGTGCAGCTCTCGGGGCAGGGGACCGCCTCACACAGCTGTTCATCGTCCTCCGTTAGGGGGCAGTCAGGCGTGTCGTCACAGCGCTGGTGTGGGTGGACGCAGAAGCCGACTCCCCGACACTTGAGGAGGCCCGAGCAGGTGATGTTGGCGCAGTTGATCTCGTCCTCCCCTCTCGGGCAGTCACCAACGCCGTTACAGACCCGATGGAGCGGGAGACAGAAGCCGTGGGGGCACTTGAAACCGGCCGGGCACTGGTGGTCGATGCAATGCCTCAGATGAGACCCGTCGCGGCAGAAGGCAAGACCCCCATGATGTCTGTCCCGGTCCATCTCGCAGATCTTATCCTGCGGGAAACAACGGCCGTGGTAGCCTTTTAGGCAGGCCGTGTAGCCCACGTGTCCGCACGTCGGGTCTGCACGCGATGAGTCCTGCCAACCCGTCGTCACGTAAGCCGACATCCCCTCCTCATCCTCCCCGGCTTCGCAGTCCTCCACCAGGTCGTCAAACAACTCAACCGGCAGCCTCTGCCCGGAGGAGCAAATAAACCACGCGCTCTTTGTCTCATTTCTGACGTCGTCACTTTCGTTGCCAGGCGGCCGCATTGTGACGTTGTTTAATGCGCTGCATTTCGGGACGACTGTTCCACTGTTCTCGCAGGTGTTTTTATTGTGCTGGCCGCACCCGGCAGAGATGGGTGCGCACCCGGCGGGTTGGCACTGCACGTAGAGCGGCAGACAAAGGCAGTCATCCCCCGCGCAGCTACCCCGGCAGAAGGCCAGGGACACCGGGGACCCGTCTCTCATCACGCACGATGGGAGACACTGATACTCGTCGCTGCCGTCCGGACAGTCCTCAATGCCGTCGCAGCGGTAGTACTCCAGAATGCAGGCTCCCGTCCGGCAGCGGAAGAGTCCGTTCCCACAGTCTCGCCTAGTCACGTCATCCGGCTCGGCCTGGTAGAGGACCACGGCGCTGCGAACGCCCAAGGTTTTGCCGGACGTGGAAATCCGGCGGATCTGGCCGCTTGTCATGAGTCCGTAGTCAGAAAAGATGTCCATGGCGGTGAGGTAGCGGGCCGAGCATTCACCGGTGTCGGTATCCCACGTATACAGCGCCAAGGGCGTCACGAGTTCTTCCAGAGCCTCTTCCAGCCATGACGTCACATAGCCATATAGGGTCTCGCTCAGCCCCCGGTCCCCGGCTAACGCGACGAGACCGCAGGTCTTCTTCAGAAAGGCAGCGGTCTCCGTCTCTCGAGAGACCTGCGCGCCGAGCCGGTAACACTTGGCGTCGCACCAGGTCCAGCCTCGCCTACACTCGTGGACCGACCTCTTCAGAGTCTCGGGTGTGACCGCCGCGACGTCACGGGGCACGCTGGGGTCCTCGCACACGACCAGGGGGCTTTGGAACACAGCGTCGCACTCCACGCGCCTCCACAGAACTTGGGGGAAGCCGTAGAGGACAAACGCCGCGCAGCCGGTAGATGGCGCCACCGTCCAGAGACCGGGCAAGCCCCTGACGTCATCGAAATCCGTCACGTGCTTGATGGATGCCGCGGGACACGTCTTCCAGGTTAAATATAGATATTGGCCGTACTGATTTGCTTGGTGTTTGCACTTGTACCTAACCGAAGGCGAAGACATGTGCATATAGGGCTTGTGGTCCGGTCCACAGTAGCCACAGGGCTTGTTCCCGGACCAGACTGGGCCCCTGCTCGGCATCTGTGGGATAAGCGCAATTTTGAATAATCTTCGGGGTATCAAATATCGAAACAAAGCTAACCGTGAGTAAACATCATCATTTCAGATACCCCAGGCGACATCTATCTTCAAAAATATACTCTGCGTGTTACGGGTTGGAAAGCAGATTCTCGCATGCGTTTACAATGCATACCTATGGAGTTAGTTCCGGTGCCCGGCTTCAACGTTTCTTTTGTCAGGGAAAGGTTTGTTCTATGGCATTGTTATTCACGGAACAAACGCACAAGATGTCTCCACAACATTGTGCAGTAAGTATTATATTATATAATGGAATCACAGCTTATCGTTCACTAGATTAAGAACAGTTTAACAATCCTATCTGTTCGGCTCCCCGTTCGACATTCCTTTTTGCTACACAACAAGGCCACTTCAGTGCACTCGGATTCGTATTGAAAAGACAGTGTATACCGGTCCATATAATCGCTTTATAACAAGTTATAATCAGTACACATATGAAACCAAGTTATGTAATCTGTACAACATATATCCCTGAATTAGATTTGTAGCATTTCTGGTAAAAATAGACGCCAGAATGATTTCTGCACTGAAGAACAGCAGCAAGCCGAGAATATGCCCGCTTTCCTGCCACGCGCAGCGTCACGCGCAGCGTTGTGACAGTCCTTACGTTCGCCGGTTGGCATTTATATCAGCTGTTTTCTCTGCTTTTATGCCTCCATCTCGTTCTTAAAATGGTATTATTTGGTAGTCAAGATATTTATCTGTACAAAGTGGGTTTTTGTTTTTTTGTTGACCCATGCTAAACTGTTGAAAATTATGCAGCTGTAAGTCAATACTCGCCTTCTGCATGTTATGCAGCACAGAGCGAGCTTTAGCTAACCGAAACACTCGCGCCTGCCAGAATTTCCCCTGAAACGGTCTATTGTGATAACATGTTTGATAATACCAAAAAAATTGTATGTTCTATAAATAATTCTTTGATAATACTGAGTAGTTGTGACGTCTACATGTTATAAAAATGACGTCACAATGGACGTTCCTAAGCAACCGAATCATATGCCACAAGCACGTGTATGGTATACGTCATTCCGCCAAAAATATGCATTATGGCAAGCCGAAGTGGGATTTATTTTGAAGAAATCATCTAGATGTATCCGCACGGAATAGCTGATATACGCTCGCATTTTAGGTCGAACCTATCCATATTGCAATGCTTATATTCGGACATGACGCCAAGCAATTGTTTGAATGGCTTGTATGTAGCGCACACCGCTATGCATGTGAAAGCTTCCCATTTCCTCACCTTCATACCCAGAAAGCCTAGTTTAACCAGAGTCGATTCCACGTCGACGGACTCCGAAAACTGCCTAAAGGGTTCCTTCGAGATGGCGGCCACCAGCAGTTCCCAGTCCAGCTGGGTCCTAGGAGCAGCCAATCGAAGGCCTTGAGACATACACCAGGCATCAGCCTCGTGCCAGCTGCTCTGATTGGCCAGCTGGAACACCGGATACCGGAAGTAAAACTTTGAGTCTAGCATGTTTTGGGAAAGCGTCGCCGAGTTACGTGACCATTGTCCTGCGGCCTGGAGTAAATAATCGAGCCTCAGGGTCGCACCTGGGGTGAGGAAGGTGGAGTTGGGGGGTAGTTGAATCAACACTCCCTTAGCGTGTCGGCCAACACCTGACTCGTGCAGGGGGACTGACCAACGCAGGGGTCGTCCCAAAGCCAACTTGGACCCGTTCCATCTGTAGACAACCTGAAACATGAAAGCAACAAACAAGATGTCAGTGAGATCGTCAATTAGCGAAAAACCACCGATTTCTCGGTCGATAATGGATAAGATAATGGAACTTACTTTTAGCCTATGTACGCAGCTAATCAATAGAGGTAACGCGACCATCGACCATCGACATGAATAACGCTACATTTCCAGATAATCACCTGAACATATCAACCACACTGAGTGAGTGGTACATGTGGTCGTATGAGTCGTGAAACAAAGAGGTCCTTATATCAAGGGACCAACACTAACGTCTGGCTGGGAATCGGCCTGTTTATCAAAAATATCAGAAACAAACTACGAGCATATGTTCTCGCCAGCCTACGCCAACTGACTGTAACGTTACGCCCCGCTCCGACCCCACTCGACCACTGACGAACTGACCACCCCTGATCTCCACTGACCTGCATCTCGCCTTTGCTCGCATCATTGATGTCGATGAAATCGATGAATGCGACGGGGTTCTGGTCTCCAAGGGGGCAGTCGGGGCAGCTCACGCGGACAGTGAGTCGGGGATAGGCTGGGCCGGCAAGGTCTCTGTGGCCTTCGGCGAATGTGGTGAAGGTGAACAGCGGGTTGTCGTCGATTAGTTCCGGTCGGACGAGGATCTGGCCGCAGGGCAGAGTGGGCACCTTGACGTAGGGCACGGACTCGTACATCGACACCCGTCGGAAACTCGGCAAGCGCGATTCGTCCAGTCGGAGGGTGCAGCACATCTCGGTGACGTCACAGGGGATGTGGTCCTCCGCGGTGAGGAGGTACCCGCGGCCACGCCACATACAGTCGCGTTTTACCTGGATGGCGATAAATGCGGAGAGGACATGGGTGGCGCTGACCAGGTTGTGGCCGGTGCGCGTGGACAACATGAAGTGACACGGCTCATCGGCGTACGATTTGGCCATGGTGACCTCGTCGAGAGACCCCGGGGCGGCGAAATCGAGGACTTGCACGGAGAACTCAGCCAGGTCGTTCATTTCCACGTAATACCAGCATAAGTCCAAGTGGAGCTTGTCGTCGGGGAGGAAGGAGACGGTTTGGCAGCGGAAGACGTCGCTGTGGCGCTCCTCAATGTCGGTTCTGACGGTGACACCGAAGCCGACGAGACATGGGTTGAGACCTCCGAAACAAAGCGGTTTAGGTGTCAGCATGCCCCGCAACGTGACGCGCGTGAAGGGCGCGTATGAGTAGGTGACGATGGTAATGTTCCTCTGTCCCTGCAAAAGGATGCCCGGGGCGTCCGCCGCCTGGCGCCATACCCCGAGCGTGGCCCGAGAACAGATGGCCAACTCGGATCTGTAGTCACTCATGTCCAAAAACGGAGAATCGAGGTAGGCGCTCCGAGCCCAGAGACTGTCCCTGAACAGCATCATAGCTATCCCGCCCATCCGGCATCCAAAGTTTGGGTGTCCGGACACTTCCAGTCGATCCAAAAGGAGGGCCACCGGAAGCGGCGCCGAAAAAACAAATGTCAAGATGTGTTTACGGTTAGCGTGGGCCGTGGGCGGGATGTCAATGGTGGCGTTGCCCTCGGTCTGTCCCATCTTGATATCAGTCGCCGTGCACGCCGGGGCTTTGCATTTCCAGACGGCTCTGTACTTCACCTTGATCCGGACGCTAGATCTCCGGTTGTGAGTCAACACCACGGATAGATCGCCGATGCTGCCACGCACGCTAAGCTTCTCCCCCAGGTCATCACAGCCATGCACTGCTTGAACGACACTCAACAGGGAAGAGAAAGCAGAAGCGGAAAACTTGGGCATGACCGGCGAATAGTGAGTTGCGGAGTTCCCTACGTCGGTGTCATCGATGACGTCATTAATCGCACCGATAGGGCCGTCATAGATGATTAATCGCGAGGTCACGGCGTCGCACTCCAGCGTCGTTACCTGCAGTCCGACCACTGCCAAAAGAGACACACTGACGAACCATATCTTAGAAACCATACCGGCCACTTCAGCGGCGACCACGACTGGCGCTTCTGGGGAAGTCCTCGCCCCGTTGTAGTAGTGTAAATCCCACTTCTGCAGCCAGCGGATGGAACCCTTGTCAATCACCTCATAGCTGACGAGCAGCTCCACAGAGTCTTCAACCGACGACTGGTTGAGTAGAAGGGTAAGCAAGTTCTCCTCCTCAACGTAGCTGGCGTCCCGGGCCGTTCCACACAAAGCATCCGGAATCCGGCCCCAGAGGGAGGAGGGAGGAACAACGGTCAGGTTGGGCCCGCCGTGCAGATAGACGAACTGGTCCCGGCACCGGTAGCTCTGGAAGGAAGAGCGGAAGGAGTGAATAGTCAAGTTGATGGAGAATTCTTGCGGCACTGACATGTTCCACTGACATAAGCGGAGTCGCCTCTCCGAGGTGACGACGCAGAGCAGTCCGCATGGTGACGTCATCAGGCGTGGCCGCGCGGGGCAGGTTGTCTCGGAGCAGCGAGTGGCGTCGCAAGACGCGCGGTAGCGGTGTGCGCGGCGGTACACGGCCTGCCAACCCACGTGGACGTTACGGGGCCTGGCAGGGACCAAGTCCCACTGTTCCTTTAGCACCAACTCCGCCATGAGGTCAACGTACCTTTTCCACAGCGAGGTCCCATTCAGACCCCCAGATAACGTCTGGTGCACGCTCGGAGCGTCAGTAACGGCGGGTAAAGATTCTGTGCTTGACTGCCATGACTCGCTGAATGTTGTTGAAGATTCCTCAAGATTTTTCACCCTCACAGATGTTGTCAAAAATGCCAGAGATTTTCCGACATCTGCAGAAGACGTCCGCAACTCTCCGATTGCTGGCGAAGAATCATCGACTGTTGCCAAAGACTCTTCTGCCGCCGAAAACTCACCGATTACTGCCGAAACGCCTTCGACTGCTACCGAAGACTTACGGTCTTTTTCCGTACACTCTACGCTTGCTGCCGAAAACGTGACCATCAAAAGGAGCCACACGCTCATGTGTCTCACCCTTCCGTGATTCTGCACCCTTCGTCTCCATACTCGCCTCATACCAGTCCATAACCTACTGGACCCACATGTTGGTTGACAACTACGCCCAGGAGACTGCTCAAGGTCAGTACGTAGGTCATGTTGAACCCCCAGAAAGGCATTCATAACTACTTACATTCTATCGCTATTGCTTAAGGGTGTCTCGTCGAGTCCCTCGGCCACGTTTTATGGCTCTTTGCGTTTCAGATCCCAGACTGATAATAGGCGCGGTCATGTGATGAACATATGGTTTTGGCAGACAGCACACTTGGGTGACACATGTACAACTGCGAGGGTTAGATCGGATCATATTAACCAAAGCGATAACTCAGTGTAGTGGACGTTAATTGGTCCTTTGATTTGCGTTAGCATCGTGCCAATTGGGCCCCGCGCCCCCACCCTCCGACATCATGTGGATCGTGTTATCATGGCAGAAATGAGTCTCTGCGAGATATCGTGTCGCATCTAATTGATTATTAATTAAGGCAGGAGAACCTTTCATCTATATCTATGTGGAGTCGACACCAAAGGTGGAGATATTATACCTGTATTGGGTGCGGGGACTGCAGTCCATGGTGGGGGGTAAGACTGTGCTGGGTTTGAAAGGGTTCCGTGGAAGAGCCTTGCCCCCTACCCCCTGTTTAGCTTAAAAATATCAGTATCAATGCTATCTGTTTCCCCAGAAATGTCCGGTCCATAGGCTTATCTTTCTCCCGTCCCCCCTCCCCCCGCCCGCCCGATTTGGACAGTATATTACTCATACCCGACCGAGACCAGTTAATAACAATGCCTGGATCATTTTGCATCTCTCATGTCGATCAAATTTCATGGTAAATATGCCTGATGTGATACCCCCCCCCTCCCTTACCTCATGCACCCATACTCCAGCTTACTGAAACATACTTGCATTTACATTTGAGCAAGTAAAATCATTATTCTTATATTCCCAGGAAGTGGTAATGAGGATACCACGTTTCTGCTGGTAGCGAATGTAGTCGCTTGGTTGTGAAGGGTTTTCCGTGAGTTTCATAATGGCGAGAGCTTATAGAAAATAAGAAAGGGCCAACAGGCAGAAATACTGGATACCTTGAAATGGTTATTTATATCTAGTCTATTTTAGTGGGCAGATTCCGTCATTTATTTATTGTTCAAAGACCTAGCAAGCCCGTTCTATCAACACATAGTCCCCCTCCCCCGGTCGCAAGTGTCAGCGCCCCCCCCCGCCCTCCCCTCTCCTCGGTCGAAAGTTTTAAAATATCCGCTCTTTAGGGGTAACCTTTTTATCCCAAATTTCCGCTTTCTCAGGCATAAACGGGCATTCGCAGATCCTCCCCAACCAGATTTGTATAATAGTCGCAGCTGGTCTTAAAATGTTCAAGATGGACTTTTTTATTTCTTTCTGATGATCAACGTTCAATAATGCAAGCGCTAAGTTGCCCCAATTGCCCGTTAAACCTCTATTTCGCCTAAATAGACCGTTAGAAGCTCCATATACGCTGAATGGCCCGTTGGAAGCTATAATACAGATTGGACACCTAGGATCCAGATTGGACCCTTCAGCATTGCATTATACAACAAATACAGATTTCAAGCGTCTGATACAGTTGACAACTTACATTTCAAATTTTAAAATATATCGTAAGTTTCCATATGTGGATATACATATTTATCAATGCGAACATACTTGTGCATATCTCTGTCATACACCACGACAACAAATAGACATAAATATATGTTTTATTAATTCATTATATTATTAAATATGCTGATGAATGAGCAGTAATTTAAATAAGTCACCTGTAAGGCATACAATGATAAATTTAAATTGCAGAATGTGACAATGAAATAAATTAATAGGCTAATACCATGTGCTACAGCGACACTATGTGATATAAAGTGAAGTATATTGAATACATTACAAATGTTATTCTACATATGATTTTTTTATTCATGTATTTAGATAAGATGCCAGGACATGCGCTATAAAATTGAATAGCAACATCAAAACATTGATACATAAACATAGTCATATACAAGGCAAAACATTGCAACAAGAGAACCTGTCCACATAAAGAACAAATATTAATTTACGAGACATTTATCATTAAATATCTTCTTGGCTGCAAGACGGTTACTGCTTACGGAATGACGCATTGCTCTATAATATAGTAATATCTTAAAGCATTCTATACCATGGGTTTTACTCTTTTTCATTTGCTAGAGACTATAAAGTTTTTGACTGATTACAATATGGTTTAGTAGACGATACTCGTTAGACTTGCTTACACCATTACCGTGGTTATGGGCAGTAACGGCCATATGTGAAAACCAGAATGCGCCTCAAACCAAATTGCAAGTGAATGCCACATTTGCTTAACATATGGACAATGAAAAAAAATAAGTGTTCAACTGTTTCAGCAGCACTATTACAAAACATACAACTCTCGTCTTCTGCTAGATTAAATTTTGTTAAGATAAGTATTTGTAGATAAACATCGTTGAAGAAACTTGTATTGGAAACATTTGAGTCATTCATCTACTGTACTTGACTTCGCAAAAGTATAAAAACCTCGCCATTCTTCATGCGTAAATTTTGCATCTTGCGATGTTTTCCACTTGGTTTCATTATTTCTCACCGGACGCAATTCAAGTATCAAGCGTTGGTACACAGTATTGCACACCCGTTTTTATGTTAACACAGCCTGTAGTTCATTACATCGTCCTTTTCGTAAGTTGGACCCCTCTTTGCAAACTATCTACTCTTCAGCTTCTTGGTAGAGAATGGGTTATACTGTATAACTCTTCAAAATAAACCTTGCTTCCAAACGACCGTAAAACACGACCCATATCATTAATAACATCGTTGTAAAATACGGCCCTTGCATTATTAAAAAAAAAGGTTCTGTTAAAGTTAGAGTGACTTAGAAAGTGCGAGTCCCAAAGTGGATTTGTTCGGACATCTGTACCGTTGACGATCGATCTAAACCGGTACCACGCTTTAAATGCATCTCGCCAAAAGGGATTCGACAGCGTCATAAAGCACTTCAGAGATATTAGATCCAGTTGCCAACAGAGTGACTTCTCATTACAAACGATGCTAGAGAACATTTTCTCGACACTTAACATACTTTGAACTCATGCAGCAACACCTAGAATGTTCTTCTTAACGAAACCTCTGACCCATCTAAAACATTTTGTACTCATGATTATGGAATACCTTGATTTGTGCGTCATTCTTAACGCGCATGGCTAGAGGTTCAGTGGTCAGAATGAATGTATATGACGATATACATATGGGCTTCGAAACCATCCGGAACATTGACATGAGGTTGATGGGACATGCTGAATGTGACAAAAATGCTGCACACCGACTACAGACGTAGGCCGATACAGTAAAACCTCCCTAAGTCGACCGACGACGGGACTACCGCTCATCGATCGACTTAGGGAGGTGGTCGGGTTACAAAATATCAGCGAGCTTTGTGAAACCAGGTGCATATGGCAGAGTCTAAATTCTCGCTATCAACACAGAGCCGAAAGCGCTTGCGACTCGGTTCTTCATTAGCCTCGTATGCCATAATGTAATCAGCTTTACGTTTCACTTTGAACTGTTGATTTTCCGATGCCAAAGATATCAGCAAGCTGCTGATTGCTAATGCCCCCGAGTTCCTTCGTGCCGATGAGTTCTACCTTCCGTGAATGTGGAAGCTCCTTCGCATTTTTCTGCGTTGCTGCCATGACGCTCAGTGAGATAATTATTCATAAGACTAATATCCATACCTTATATAGCCGCTACTTCTATCTTTCGTGTGTGTTGTAACAAGAGGGAGTTTTGTGATCAAGATCATTGAAGTTCATGCCGTTCACAGGTTTATTGCTCGATTGTATGTGTTCAAAAGGTATCGAGTTTTGTGATCAAGATTATCAAAGCTTCAATGCATACTTTAACAACCTATAACAACGTGCAAATATGTTTCACACATTTTAAGAGTGCTATCCAGTCCACAGGCGTTATCGCCTGAATGTGTGTGTTCTGCTAATTGCAATCAGCCGGTGACACTAATCCTTCCGCTAGCCGACAACCGATCGACTTAGGGATTATAAAATGGGGCGTTGGGACGAAAATGATCGATCGACCTTACAGAGTAGGGAGGTGATCGGGTTAGAGAATACTGTTGCAATGCTAAAGTATAGGCCGACCGTCTGGACTGGAAAAAATCGATCGGGTTAGGGAGGTGGTCGGGCAGGGAGGTTTTACTGTATACCTTTATGGTTTTTGTTATTATGCGTTTTCGCTGAAAAGCGCAATAGAACACTTTATGGTTGATCAAAGGAAGACCAACATGAAAGCCACATATCAAGCTCAAGGATGGTTACAAAGCGATATAAACGATCTCAACTTCATCCGGACACATGGAGGGGATATATGTTTGTATTGAGTTTGGAAATGTATTTCTTTCCAAGCATGCACTGCCGTACATGAGCACAATGAAATAAAGCGGAAACCACTACCAAGTTCCGTTAGACTTCCATATTTATAAATTTCTGTCCCATATTTTGCTGTTGGCTGATTGCCAATGGCAATCATCGGTAGATGGTAAATACATGGTATACAGTTGAGAAGATGTAAATGTGTTGTCTTGGGAAGACAAATGTAACATAATCTGATGAACTGAAAGCATACAACAGAGCACAATGTACAGAAATGCCCCCCCAAACTGAGAAGAATAAAAACGAGGTTTTTGTTGGAATTTTCTTTGCGTTGATTTTATTCAGCGTTCTAAATCAGTCCCTTCAACCCCCCCGTATGGAATATACTAGAATGAGTGTGAAACGAGTGATCGTTGCACTTCGGTCAACCCTCGTTCGTCCTTTTTACGGTAGTCGTTGAGTTCCGTGTTATATGTGATAGCGCTGACAACGATGCAATAACCGAACTAAATTCAGCCTCGACATACTCACCATGATTAATAATAGCGAGCGCAAGCGAGCTCTTAAGGTAACATGCATGCATATTCAAATATATTCAAGCAAAGTGAGGTCGAAGCCTATTATGTCATGTCTTTAATAATTAAATCAGCTGCCCCACAAAATTAACGAATAAATTATTCAATGTTAACACTGGATGCATAATTGAAATTAAAGTTAATTTATCAGCGACGGGCTAAATGTCTGTTGCCAAGCAGAGCGCTCTTGGTGACCGCTCACCGGCTGCTGTCATAGTGAGTAGTTGTGACGTCAAAATTTTATTAACATGACGTCACAATGAGAGTTCCTAAGCAACCGAATGATATGCCACAAGCACGTGCATGGTATACGTCATCCCGCCAAAGATATTCTTTATGGCAAGCCGAAGTGAGATTAATTGTGAATATTAATCTAGATGTATCCCCTCGGAATATCAATTAATAAATATACGCTCGCATTTTTTAGGTAGCACCTATCCATATTAATAATACGGTTTTCTGTATGATAATAAACCGGAATTTGCCCTAAATACTGACGCCTTCCTCGACTGGTCCAATATGCGAATTCAGATTGATTTCAATCTGAATGTCGAAAGACTAACAGCAAATTTGTCCGAGTCGGCGGGAGGCGGGACTAAGGCGGGAAGAGATGGAGCGATCGATCACCTTGCTCGGGCGTAAACATTCTCGCCAGGCATCTGGTAAATGTCAATTGAAGGGAAATTGATGGCCCAACGGCATTCAGAAATATGTTGACAGCTTGTGGAAAACTTCTCATCTTGGGCCAACCCTTGACATATCGACAAGGAAACATTGCACATCGTAACTTAGGAGATAGTTTGCGAGTCACGCAGCTGCAGCAGGGCACCAGCGTGATGCGCACTCGTTCCAAGAGCACGTGCTTTTTTGTTGGTCCCCAAAAGATTTAACCCGAAAATAGAACCCGCGAGAACTGTACAGCCCTATGGCCAGAGACATAGCACCGAACACAAATTGTAGACTTAGCAGACCATGGGCTACGCTACAGTTCATAAAATAACAAATCCGTCATGTGTCAGCGAAAATATTATTTTATTTTCCCTTTAACCTGAAATTGTATAAAATTCAACATGGAGATGAGGAGAACCAGGTTACCATGAAATGGATGAAATAACAGAGATGAGGGTGCCAACGTCGACCGTATGAACAAAGCAGACGACAAGCGTGCTTACCTACCTACTAAGATACTTGATTGGAACTACTGGGTCATTCCTGGGTGAAGGGGGTGGGGGGGGGGGGGGTAGTGAGCTTGATATCATGCAGTGAGGGGTTAAGCTAATGGAGTACAGAACATACGCACGCAGGTTTAACACACCGTTTTAATAAACCTAGCAAAAAAAGTTTATGAAAAGTTTATGAAGAGGATTGGAATATTTTACTTTCACGGTTTAGGCGTTTTTGGTAAAAGGGGGAACAAGCCTCAACGTACGTAAGGCGGGTGAGGCGGGGGGGGGGGGGGGGTTGTAGTGCGCGGAGCCGGGGTGTGTGGTATCTTATGATATCTCATTTACAGGTTATACACATAGGAGCCGCAGGTTGCCCAAACACGTGGGATCCAATTTAGGTGTCAATGGATCAGCTTAGAAACCCGGTCGGCCTCGTTCCGTATACAATGTGGCAATTGCCCCCCCCCCCTCCCCCTTCCCAGTGCGGACATCAAAAAAGACTGACGCAACAAGGCTAAAATGCAATTTCGACCAGAGTCGAGTCGAATAATTACGTTAATGGAAAATAAATAATAGAATACTTCTCAATTGAAACGAACGATATGACCCTAAATAGTTGGAATTTATGAAATCTGCACCACACACACCTCAATCCGCTCGTGGAAAGTACATTAGAGCGATAGATTACTCTATGCGTGGATGCGTGGAAAAGACAAGTCGTTTGGTGTACTTTCCAGGTTTAAACCCAAATGCAGAATATTTGCTAGAGTTTTATAATTCCAATTTAGTATTATCCTGATATTTATTGTTCACAGGACAGTTCTCCATATCCAGCAATAAATAATAGATGTTACAGGCAAATGGTTTGAACCGGATTCTGCTCTTTGTTCTCCTGTTACACATCACCATGTTAATGTATCGTACCATTGTTATTATTGGTATTTGAACCGAAACAGTTCCTAAATAGACCAATTAATTCATCGCGCAATGCATTAAAGATTAATAGTCCCAATAACGCTCGATCTATAATTCGACTTGTTATAGGTTTAATTTTAACTTTTAAATCGCGTCAATTCAAAGTCGGTGCATTGCTAGAGACTCCTTTTACAATGACTATCGCATGAAGCACGGGAGATAACTTCATTAACACCCAAGCGCCAATCTAACAGTGCTACGGCTTACCCCAGATATATTATCCTTAGGTTGTTGATCGATCAAAAATACTGTAGTGCAACATAGAAATGATTGATTCAATAACCTTTCACCAAAGAAAACGAGCTAAACTTGCGATGACGATGATGCGACCAAGCAAAACTTGTACATTTTAAGTGAAAACCGTGGTCTTTAATATAAACAGAAAAAGAGAGACAGCTTCCCTGTTGTTGAACTGACTAGACTATCCCATGCAGAGCCCCTGGCGGCAGTGCATGGTTTCTCGTATATAACAGCTCACCAAGGTTCTATGTATGACAATCGGTGAATGTGAATGTGTTCCTGTCCCAAAGTGCGAAGAACAATATCGTAATTAGAGCGACAATAATAATCAAGCAGTATATCGCTGCGGCTGATGAACGTATCAGACACCTCTACCATTCATCACAGAATTCTATCATTCGCGCCCTTATGTGATGCACATAATCGCTGCAGTTTTGCATATTCATGATTTACGCACACAATAAGATCCATATTATAACTTGCAGAGGCAAAGATCTGAGCAAAGAATATATCACAAAATTAATATATACAATTAGGCGAACATGATACAATGATGAGTAACGATAATGACTCGCTTTTGGGTTCGAAGAATTATACACACATGAACAATTTTGACTTTAGAAGTCACACAGAAAAAAAGTCGTACATCGTCTCTCAACATTAACACCGCGACTTGAAACTCTTAAGCAACGTAAGTATATTCTTCACTCAATTATCTTTACAATAACGACAAAATTACTTTAATACAATCAAATGACGGAATGTCTCAAGACAAGTCTTGAATAGAAGGGACACAACGTTAGATATTATCGCAGGATATCCTAATACATTTTAAACTTATAGAAGGGAATGTATATTTTATTTGTTCGTTTCTAACCGAAATCGTCCAATGAAGAGGTTCACTACACACTAAAATTGTTATTGGTACATTCTCTTATTCCCTTTACTCAACTCAGTACACAACAAACCGTTGTCTAGACAACGGTTGGATAGCGCGCCGCGAAACCCTGAGACGATGGTTGTGAAGCTAGTGCTATGAACAGCTGTAAGATACAACGTCATTATTTGAAATGACTTGAAATTATCCAGTTGAATTATTTGAAATTATCCAGTTGAAAATTAACGCAAACACAGAAAGCGGAAATAGTTTTGTCAGCAAACAAATGTTATCTCTAGCAATTGGAACAATTATGTACAAAGAAATAACTTTTTAAAATTAAGGGATTCATAAAATAGTTTGGGGGTTAACCACACTCAGTCTTCATGCGCCAATATCATTCTATGTCAAGGTCACTTGCTTATTTTCGCACAGCAGGCGTTGCGAAATACTTTCCAAACGCCGATTCTGGAAGACACAACGAGATTACTTCTGTTGTCTCTTGCAGTCGATCTCCGTTGTTAATGATCTCGCGTGCGAACCATGATGGCGGCGACAGGACAGCTTGCAACGTGGCCAACAGAAATCTGGCCAAGCGGAACATGCCAGAGAGGCAAACGGCCAAGAGGCACACGGCCAAGAGCCACAAACTAACAGCCATATAACTAACAACCACATGACCAATAGCCACATGACTAAGAACCACATTTAAGAGTAAAACTGGTCAAGGGTCATATGGCCAACAGTCATGTGGCTACACGGATAGCAGCCTCCATGGAATGCAGCCGCACGAGAATGTAAATGGCCGCAGGTTGTTTGTTATGTAGCTATTTGTTGGTGTGTGGTTAGCTATCTTATTTCATTTCCCATCGACAATGTGCCAAGTTTCAGCACAAATCCTCAGCTGCATGGTGAACAATCCGGAAACATGAGCATCGCTTTCTCTCGCACACAGAAATTGTAGGAATGAAGATTCTTGTTCCCGGTTAGCTGTTGATGTGATGTCTACAGTTAGTCTCATGGAATGCATCGAAGAGCAACAGCAGCCTTGTTACACCTTGGGCTTTATACAATACAATGTTCCGGCCCTAAATAAACGGCGAATTCTGCCGACTGAAGCAGACTAGATATAACCATGTCAAGGTATCCAGTATTACTGTCTGTTGGCCCTTGCTTATTTCCTATAAGCTCTCGCCACTATGAGACTCATGGAAAACTATTCACAACCAAGCGACTACGCGCGGTACCAGCAGACACGTGGAGTCCTCATCATACCACAAATATACAGGAAGGATCCTGGTCACGGCACCATAAATGGTTCATTTCATTTGTCCCAGACGTCGTGGGGCATGCTGGTTCCGTCACCAGACGCACTGCACCATTCTGATCACGATACCAAAATGCAAGCTTGTCGAAACGTCCAAAGCGAGTGTCTATGCTCGCTTTTTCTTCTGGGAGCCGACAGCGGGTTCGGGTCGAAGCTCGCGGTATTGAAACTGAAACAAGAGCAGCACATCATAATTAACATAGAGTTATGTTATGCATATCCAACCAAATACCTTAGCAGACACGATCAGTTCAAACAGAAACAACCAAGACAGACATGAAAAGAGAACAATTTAATAAAATCAATTTTGATCGTGTTTGACAGCAAAAAGGTACCGTTATTACAAATCCTACTTTCCTGTCAGTCCTACGTTCTAAAATATAAAGGTTTAACCATTGAACGTCGGGCTACAAACGTTAAAAATTTGATTGCGTACGCGTTGGAACCTTAACTAGTTAGACGTTTAAAAAGAAATTCACTTCTTTGCATTACTGCGGGTGTGGGGGGGGGGGGGGGAGGGCGATTTTCCATTTAAAACTGTAGATGGACACATTACGGGGAAGCAGGGCGAAAAAGCGGTGTCAAAAACAAGGACATGGATACTTTTAATTAGGCGCAAGATGTCATACATGCAAAACAGCATCATTCAGTAACGGAAGTGGGATAGTCAGGGGGTGGGGGGGGCTCAGACGAACGCACCAGTTCCTTGTCGGACGGCACGCTGGACAGGTAATCCAACACCTCGTTGTTGGGAATAGCATTCGGCGCGCGCAGCTTCTTGGTAAACTTGTTGATGCCTGCAGCAGCGAGAGGGAAGATCACGGTGAAAATCTACTCCAAAGGTAGCGAGTTAGGAACGAATGACGTATATTCTTTGCGTCAGAATTTGTGATAAGATCATACGATGTAAACTGATTTCCGTATTTCGGAGTCATTCGTTGCCATCGTCGTAACGAGACAGTAATAGTAATAATAATTATAAATAATTACTTATAATGTCACAGAATAAAGCAAAACTGCTTAACTAAAAGAAAATAGCAAAAAACAAATTACTTCCATATGGCGTTTTCATCTAATGATCAATACTTCTTAATTTGAATTTAAGGCAACGTCATGCACCTTTTAGACACAAACAATTATTGGCCGATCTCTACATGATGACCTGTTGTTGACTTACCCCAAAGCATGATGATGTACAGTATGGGGACATTATACAGTATAACTGACGCTATGGTGAGGACAATCACGGCTAACCACGACAGCCACGGCACGGTCCAGTTGAACGTACTGCACAAACACAATTAAACAAAGTCATGGTCATCAATTCATTGAACCAGACTCGGTTTTAAGGCCAATAGGGTAGGTTACCTATATATTACGCTTGCGTTGGTAATTATTTTATCAATCACTCTTAATATATTCTCAAAATTTCGTCTTGGAGTAATGAGATATCAAAGGTAGCGCATGATTTACATTGACCATTCATACACGCCCTACTGATAATTGGAAGTTACTACAGATAATTATGCGTGCAAAATAAGATCTAACGATAGCAAAATGAGAAATACAACTGGGGTCGGAAAGAACATCTTGCGACCGATATAATACAAGTGACTTGCACGAATAGTGGGAACTAGATATTAATTACTTGGAACATTCAAGAATGAAAATATGTATTTATTAATAGTGTCTCATGTGACAATGGTGTGGTGACAATAATGACGTATTAAGCTTCTCACAATATGCTTAAGTGTATGTGTGTAATTTAACGAATTAGTGTTTTAGGCCGTTTTTGTGCACACAAGGTCCAAACTGGGCCAAAAAACCTCCCGGGACGATGAAGGATGAATCAATGTAACTTGCCCCACATTATATGCCGAAGCCCGGATTTGAGCCCAGGACTATTCAGCGGTAATAGTACACCACTACACCAGGGAGCCGCCCCCCTCCATTTACTTGAGTGTATTATGTGTCAAAATGTTTCACTCTAGTCTGGCGCGAGCCACTGGTTGAATGGTGTACCCACTTTTTGACGCGTTCTCCCATGGAAGCCGCCATGTCCATTCCCTCTTGGACTTGGAGACATACGTCCTGAATGGCCTGCAGCTTCTCCTTAAAGCTCTTCTTCTCCTCCTGTAAGTCATCGACACCATTACGGCCATTGCACAGTGTCTGCATGCAGAGCCACGAACTTAAGGATGAAACGACAGGAAACCACGAATATCATCGCATACATCAGCAAGAGAAACGAATGTACGGCAACACACAGCACGGCAGCACGCGATTCAACAACAGTGCTAAAAGTGCTATGGTTGAAAAGATGCCGTGGACACATACAGGCACCTAGTTACAGATTAGTCACCAAACATCGCAAGAAATAAGCATATATGAACATGCTATCGGACAGTAAACATGTTTCAGGTAAACGGCCAACAAAAATAACATAAAATATCGGTTTATATTTATTGATAAAATATCAGACAATAAAATGATGTAAAAAATACCTTTGGGTCCATGCACGTCAATGAACATCATGCAAAAATAATGGACGTATTAGGTTTTAACTTCATCTTTATCTAGAGAATTCTATCTTGTACGAGGCATGTCCTGCTGGAGAATAGGGTAAAACAACTGAATATGAGGAGCTAGAGCTAGTGTCAAACTTGTGGAGTCAATAAGACAGTCGTGACGCACACAAATTATGTACGTATCACATATGCATGAATTGTGACATAATCTCGAAGAAAATGTTGATGAAAAAAAATGACTTAAAATTGCTCACACGGGAACAATAACAATAGTTCCAAGTTAACCTTCACCTTGGAAAACCTTGAAGCTAATGACATGCAAAACAGAGAGTGGTGGGATTTGCGTACCGGGCCCTCTGTTAATAGAGATGGGTTATGGATAGGTATATATATAACTATACATGATCATGGATATTTAGCCTAAGTAGATGATAAGCTTCTGAACAGAGACGAAAAGGGAATCAACTGATCATTCAAAACATAGTTAAAGGAAATCCCAGTCACCAGGATAGATAACTAACTGACTTCCACGGGGTCGATTTGGCACTTCACCTCCCGCCAGATCTATACACATCGGTATCAAATTCAAGTAAATAAATCCGAACGACTGCCATATAGACTACAGCTAGCATGCAAGATGATCCATTATCCGTTATTGATCGCAAATAACAAGCGGGGCTATGTAACAGAAGGGAGGGTTGGCTTGGTAAAACACCCACAACGATATACCTTTGGCTGTTCCATACAAGGGTAAAACAAAAGCCATGGGAATACAAATTATAAGACAGTGGTTGAAACTGGACAGCTATTCACTGGTTCAATGGGTTATTGGCTGAAGGCAGTATCATGCCCTATACAACACATATATTTATATATGTATATTTATGTAAATGCATGTAACTTTTATACATGCTGAAGACTAGGTGGATGACTATGAACAACAGTTACATCAAATGCATTCCAAACAAACATAATACAAGATGCATATAAAGTTGTATGTATGCATATATCCTCATGAACCTCCAGTCTCTGCCACCCCATCTTGAACCCCACATGGACCTCCAGTCTCTGCCACCCCATCTTGAACCCCATATAAACCTCCAGTCTCTGCCACTCCATCTCAAACCCCATATGAACCTCCAGTCTCTGCCACCCCATCTTGAACCCCACATGAACCTCCAGTCTCTGCCACCCCATCCTGGACCCCACATGAACCTCCAGTCTCTGCCACCCCATCTTGAACCTCCAGTCTCTGCCACCCCATCTTGAACCCCACATGGACCTCCAGTCTCTGCCACCCACCCCCTCCATAAACCTACTCTCCATTAGCCTTCCCCGACCCTCATGTGCAGCATGGTTCACACCAGCCCCAAATCCATCCCAGAGTTAATACCAACAAATACAGCACAGCATGGCAATTAAGCGTTGAATTATTTACGCGCGTCTCTGCTTGTTGCTATCCACAACACCGCATTATACACCAAGCCATTCAACTGGCCATTCACCGAGACAGAGCTACCCCGGGCCATCCACCGGGAGAGAGAGGGACACCGGGCCATCCACCGGGACAGAGAGGGACACCGGGCCATCCACCGGGACAGAGAGGAACACCGGGCCATCCACCGGGACAGAGAGGGACACCGGGCAATCCATCGGACATAGAGGGACACCGGGCCATTCACCGAGACAGAGAGGGACACCGGGCCATTCACCGAGACATAGGTACACCGGGCCATTCACCGAGACATAGGTACACCGGGCCATCCACCGGGACAGAGAGGGATACCGGGCCATTCACCGAGACATAGGTACAACGGGCCATTCACCGAGACATAGGTAGAATGGGCCATCCACAGGACAGAGAGAGACACCGGGCCATTCACCGGGACATAGGTACAACGGGCCATCGACCGGACAGAGAGAGACACCGGGTCATTCACCGAGACATAGGTACAATGGGCCATCCACCGGACAGAGAGAGACACCGGGTCATTCACCGAGACATAGGTACAATGGGCCATCCACCGGACAGAGAGAGACACCGGGTCATTCACCGAGACACAGGTACAACGGGCCATCCACCGGACAGAGAGAGACACCGGGCCATTCACCGAGACATAGGTACACCGGGCCATTCACCGAGACATAGGTACACCGGGCCATCCACCGGACAGAGAGAGACACCGGGCCATTCACCGAGACATAGGTACACCGGGCCATCCACCGGACAGAGAGAGACACCGGGTCATTCACCGAGACATAAGTACACCGGGCCACCCACCGGGACACCGGGCCATTCACCGAAACATAGGTACACCGGGCCATCCACCGGGACACCGGGCCATTCACCGAGACATAGGTACACCGGGCCATCCTTCGGGGCAGAGAGGGACACAGGGCCATTTACCGAGACATAGGTACACCGGGCCATTCACCGAGACATAGGTACACCGGGCCATCCACCGGGACAGAGAGGGCCAACGGGCCATCCATCGGGACAGAGAGGGCCAACGGGCCATTTCACCCGGCCATCCATTGTACTACAGGAAAAGAGAGGGCCACCGGGCCACTCACCGAAACATAGAGGCATATCGAGCCAGAGGCACACCGGGCCAGAGGCACACCGGGCCAGAGGCAAACCGGGCCAGAGGCACACCGGGCTGGAGGCGTATCGAGCCACAGGCACACCGGGCAAGAGGCACACCGGGCCAGAGGCACACCGGGCCAGAGGCACACCGGGCCAGAGGCACACCGGGCCAGAGGCACGAGGCACACCGGGCCAGAGGCACACCGGGCCAGAGGCACACCGGGCTGGAGGCGTATCGAGCCACAGGCACACCGGGCCAGAGGCACACCGGGCCAGAGGCACACCGGGCCAGAGGCACACCGGGCCAGAGGCACATCGGGCCAGAGGCACACCGGGCCAGAGGCACACCGGGCCAGAGGCACACCGGGCCAGAGGCACATCGGGCCAGAGGCACACCGGGCCAGAGGCACACCAGGCTGGAGGCGTATCGAGCCATAGGCACCTATTATCCTGGTGATAGTACGGTTTTTTTCTCTGAGTAACGTGTATATCATCATAATTACCACGATAATTACCGGGCTGGAGGCGTATCGAGCCAGAGGCACACCGGGCCACTTAAACGGCTAGAGGCGTATGGAGGGCAAGGAAAGCGGCGTGTGGGTGGGTGGGGTTGGGGGTGGGGGGTGTGGCGGCGCCTTAGCAGTGCCTTAGCACAGATGAGAAGCAGTAGAGGGCGGTGGAGCGGGGTGGGCAGTGGATTTACCAATGGCAGGTCCGCCGGCTAACATCGAGGTCAAACTCACACGCAACATCCATCCATCCATTCAAGCACGACCATAACACCACCCTCGCACCCAGCATCCCCCCACCACCCTCGCACCCAGCATCCCCCCACCACCCTCGCACCCAGCATCCCCCCACCACCCCACTCTGTTTCCAGAAAGCAAAAAAAAACACACATGAAAACGACATCCCATTGACGGCCGTGCAGCGAGTAACGCGCGGCCGTGGGACGGACGGCGACGCCACCTCTTCGCGGCTCCTAAATAAGGCACACATAACAAGCAGCGGGATCCATTTGGCCGCATTATGTTGCCAGATAGCCCGCCCCACGGGGCCGTCCTTCCCGCCGACCGCTGGGCCTTAATAAGCCGGAGGGGTGGCCGCCCGCCCCCGCACCAAGGAGACGGGCGCCTAGTGACTGCATAGGGCGAATGAAAGACGAGCCTACGGGGAGGGGTGGGTGAGGACAGAGGGGAGGGGAGGGGGCCGGGGGGTGCTGGACAAGCGGAACAATATCTCTCTTGACAGCTAGGGACACCCAGAGTCTTTAAGAGCGAGGTCGGTGACCCTATTAATGGTCAGTAGCGGGGAAGGGTTGCAGAACGTAGGCGGGGAAGGTGATAATAGCTAATAATGTTGCAATGAACTAACATTATCACAGCGTCAGGGGAGGTCATCAGTACGACAAAGCTACATTACGCAATTTTTTTTTCACTATCCTGGTCTATTATCCGGGTGATATTAGGGTATTTTTCTTCGAGTAACGTCTACCATCGTAATTACCATTATGATTACCGGGCAATTGTGACTCAATTGACAGATTTGAGGAAACATACACAGTAACCGATAAAGTTATGAGCTTTACAACGCAGTAGGGGTCCAAAGTAACAGTCACAAAATGTCCTTGTTGCGGACGACATCAGAGGGATATCCAACTGATCTCCTATATAGGGCTTAGCGTCTATTCAGATATCCAACTGATCTCCTGTATAAGGCTTAGGGGCTATCCAGGTATCTAACTGTCCCCTGTATAAGGCTTAGCGGCTATCCAGGTATCTAACTGTCCCCTGTATAAAGCTTAGGGGCTATCCAGGTATCTTACTGTCCCCTGTATAAGGCTTAGGGGCTATCCAGGTATCTAACTGTCCCATGTATAAGGCTTAGGGGCTATCCAGGTATCTAACTGTCCCCTGTATAAGGCTTAGGGGCTATCCAGGTATCTAACTGTCCCCTGTATAAGGCTTAGGGGCTATCCAGGTATCTTACTGTCCCCTGGGGGGGGGGCCTCCCTGGTGTAGTGGTTAGCGCACTAGACCGCAGATCAATAGGTCCTGGGTTCGAATCCGGGCTCGGGCACCTAATCTGGGGCATGTTTCATTCCTTCATCCTTCATCGTCTCGGGAGGTTCCTTGGCCCAATTTAGCCTGTATGTGCACAAAAGTGGCCTAAAACACCAACATTCCATTCCTCTTACTGTCCCCTGTATAAGGCTTAGGGGCTATCCAGGTATCTTACTGTCCCCTGTATAAGGCTTGGGGGCTATCCAGGTATCTAACTGTCCCATGTATAAGGCTTAGGGGCTATCCAGGTATCTAACTGTCCCATGTATAAGGCTTAGGGGCTATCCAAGTATCTAACTGTCCCCTGTATATAAGGCTTAGGGGCTATCCAGGTATCTAACTGTCCCATGTATAAGGCTTAGGGGCTATCCAGGTATCTAACTGTCCCCTGTATAAGGCTTAGGGGCTATCCAGGTATCTAACTGTCCCCTGTATAAGGCTTAGGGGCTATCCAGGTATCTAACTGTCCCATGTATAAGGCTTAGGGGCTATCCAGGTATCTAAATGTCCCATGTATAAGGCTTAGGGGCTATCCAGGTATCTAACTGTCCCCTGTATAAGGCTTAGGGGCTATCCAGGTATCTAACTGTCCCCTGTATAAGGCTTTAGGGCTATCCAGGTATCTAACTGTCCCCTGTATATAAGGCTTAGGGGCTATCCAGGTATCTAACTGTCCCCTGTATAAGGCTTAGGGGCTATCCAGGTATCTAACTGTCCCCTGTATAAGGCTTAGGGCCTATCCAGGTATCTAACTGTCCCCTGTATAAGGCTTAGGGGCTATCCAGGTATCTAACTGTCCCATGTATAAGGCTTAGGGGCTATCCAGGTATCTAAATGTCCCATGTATAAGGCTTAGGGGCTATCCAGGTATCTAACTGTCCCCTGTATAAGGCTTAGGGGCTATCCAGGTATCTAACTGTCCCCTGTATAAGGCTTAGGGGCTATCCAGGTATCTAACTGTCCTATGTATAAGGCTTAGGGGCTATCCAAGTATCTAACTGTCCCCTGTATAAGGCTTAGGGGCTATCCAGGTATCTAACTGTCCCCTATATAAGGCTTAGGGGCTATCCAGTTATCTAACTGTCTCCTGTATAAGGCTTAGGGGCTATCCAGGTATCTAACTGTCCCATGTATAAGGCTTTGGGGCTATCCAGGTATGTAACTGTCCCCTGTATAAGGCTTTGGGGCTATCCAGGTATCTAACTGTCCCCTGTATAAGGCTTAGGGGCTATCCAGGTATCTAACTGTCTCCTGTATAAGGCTTAGGGGCTATCCAGGTATCTAACTGTCCCCTGTATAAGGCTTAGGGGCTATCCAGGTATCTAACTGTCTCCTGTATAAGGCTTAGGGGCTATCCAGGTATCTAACTGTCTCCTGTATAAGGCTTAGGGGCTATCCAGGTATCTAACTGTCCCATGTATAAGGCTTAGGGGCTATCCAGGTATCTAACTGTCCCCTGTATAAGGCTTAGGGGCTATCCAGGTATCTAACTGTCCCATGTATAAGGCTTAGGGGATATCCAGGTATCTAACTGTCTCCTGTATAAGGCTTAGGGGCTATCCAGGTATCTAACTGTCCCCGGAATAAGGCTTAGGGGCTATCCAGGTATCTAACTGTCCCATGTATAAGGCTTAGGGGCTATCCAGGTATCTAACTGTCCCCTGTATAAGGCTTGGGGGATATCCAGTTATCTAACTGTCCCATGTATAAAGCTTAGCGAACTAATAAGACGGGCCTCGTTTTCGCTGCCACGTGATACCCTATTTCGCTATACCAACAGTTACGCATAAGTTCGGAGATTAAAAACAGAATTTAGAAAATAAAACACGCAACCAATGACAGTTCTCGAGCTCTGAAGGCTAGCCTACCCTACACATGTCTGGGCCATTCGCAATACAATAAATTGATGCAATTTGCAAATAGATTGCTTGTATATTCAGGACGCTTTAACCAATTCTGGCCATATCGCGTCAATGGGAGAAGCAAGGGAAGAGCGGAGCCATGTCCCCGGGGTAACCCTACTCTTTGCGAAGAAAAACATGAAATCTTTATCATGCGACCACACAAACAGGACCACAGCGGGGCTCGAACCACCCTCAGTTTTCGTTAACCAAATCTTCCATCCAACCTAAACTTCCACCCTTAAAACCAGTACATCGCAAACCCCAAACTCTCACCGGACCAACTATAAACACGCCGCTGCGTGTACGAACGCCAAATAACCGAACGTTTCGTGATAATATACATAACTATTCGCTATTCGCCTCCTGGTTCACTGTTAGCATCGACCCAGCGTGACAGTACACAGATTACATTGATATCACGTGACTCCAGAATCTCGTCCTCACGGTAGTCAGGGGGAGGGGGAGGGGGAAGGATCATCGGCCGGGTCTAACGGCGCCTCAAGGCACTTACATAGGATACACGTGGCGAACAACAAGGCTGGTTCTTACCTTCTCCAGCTGGAATCCGGGGGTGGTGACAAGTAAGTGGCTCCATAGGGCGAGCAATCCACCTTCACCAAGGTCAAGGTCGTTATCATCACATAGAATCATCCGTTGGCAGGTAAAACGAAAGATCAAAGTAACTTTAGAGCCGCTTTTCGCAACCAGGTTTTGCACGGGGTGGTTTCCTTGCATGGGAACTACTATAAAGGCATATATATATATATCCATGGATTAACGGTATACAAAAAAGTATCGTTTTACTTGCGAGTCATTCAAAGAAAAAAGGGATGATGCCACTTAGCCTAGATCGTGATAGGGTTCTGTTCACAGATTAGTGCCACCAGCCAGACATTAATAGAGAAACGGATGTAGGCCCTCGCATTTAGACGCGGGTGAATGTCTCACTTGACAACAACGTCAACGTTTTTTTTGTCATTTGCTCTCGTTTGTTGAATGCATGATTAGGTTTTTGACCATGTACGCCACTGTTACAGATAACATTACCCGAATGGCATAATTTTCACGGGAACCTCATTAAAGACATTATGTTACAGAAAAGCACATTTTATTTGAATTGGTTATTATATTGGCATATATATACTGACTATACAAAAAAGGAATTGGTTTACTTGCGAGCCATTCTTGGAGAAAGGGGATGCCACTTAACCTAGATGATTTTAGGATTCTTTTCACCGAATAGATCAATTAGTGCCACCAGAACGACATTACTAAAAGAATAGATTGGGACCCTCGCATTAAGACTAGGGTGAATGTTCTTATGAGAGAAATCTCCCTACACATTATATGAGTAATCTCTCCACATAAACCTGATAAAGTCGAGAGTGTTGTGACAGGTGTGGCACAGGAGGGTACGAGTAGGCTTTACAACCCCAATCACATAAAATCCCAGATGTCATTACTTTTTTGCCATCGATTGACAACACATTTGAACAAACGTTTTCTTCTATTTTAGTATAGCTATCTATATGAGGTGTTGAACGTGACAGTGATGCCAAACTGCTACGATATTTCATGAAAGTTTGAATTATACCGATAATGTATTCATGGTAAATGTCTTAGCCATTTTCTTAACAACAGGAACACCTTTAAGCGAGAGGATAGCAGTGGTTTTAAAAGGTGTCCAAGACAGTATACCAATAACTATTTTATTACTGTAATCAGCACTTATGGAGAAAGGAGTAGAAAGAATATAGAGAAATCTAGAATCCACATCACAGCTCTAGTGAGTAATTTCAATTTAATATGCAACATTCTATGTGCATTTTATAGCTCAGTTTGTGGTCATGCCTACCATTTATTACACCAATGGACCTCGTGGAGATCTCATCCAAGAGATCTGAGGGATTGCATTTAAAGGGCACTTTTATGAAATTAGGATCTCTATCATGTCCGATACATTGTACATGCTTTCAATTGAATGGATTATTTTGATACATTGAATTCTACTCACAAGGGATGGCTTCGATTGAATGGGTTATTTTCAAACACTGGAATTCGCCTCACAGGGAATGGTTTTTATTGAAGGGGTTATTTTCAAACACGGGCATTCTCATCACAAGAGATGGCTATAATTTAAGGGGTTATTTGATACATTGGAATGCTCGTCACAAGGGATGGCTTTAATGGAATGGGTTAGGAATATACGAATGTATAGGTCAATTGAAACACAAGGGATGGCTTTCTTTAAATGAAGGGGTTCCTCGATACACTAGAATTTTAATCATAAGGGACCATTTAATTGAACGGGTTATTTGATACACTGGAATCTCATCACAAGGGAATATTTAACTGAATGGATTATTTGATACACCAGGGTTCTCATCATAAGGGAATATTCAATTAAATGGTTTAATTGATGCACTGGAATTTTGATCATAAAGGAATTTCAAATACATGGGTTATTTGAGACACAGGTATACACGTTTAAATGTCTGGTACTTAATATTACTTGAACATTTCATCACACCAGGTACCTGGGCTTGTTGCTCTGAAAAATCTAGTAACTTAATAGAGGTAGATGCTAAAAGTTTACAGCAGCGATTCTGATAGGCATAGGTATAGTGAGCGGACTACGCCATATTTCATTTCAATTAATGTCCCATTATTGTGCGGATGTCCCATATCTTTAAAGAGCTCTGGGACACTGGGACCCACCCACTGGCCTAGAATCAGAAGCACTGTAATACAGGATGAATGACCTGGCAAAGGTCTCTCGATATTTACCACGACTTTTTTGTAGGGCTTCGATAACAACAATAATGACTCTCGTCATTATGCAATAACAAACGTTTACCTATCAGGTTAAATGCATGTATTCCTATTACAGCATCGTGCTAGTATTACTATGCTGACAGTTGGGCCGTTGTATACTGTAGATTAGACCTCTATAGAATAGAAATTCCGCTCAACAGACTCCGTGCTGTGTTGTGGGATAGCATGAAAAGGATACCCGTTTGTCTAGTGGTATGGGCCGAGGCCGCGTGTGTCCGGGGCCTGTCCGGGGACGCTCTCTGTGGTAGCGGTCCACCAGACTCTGGCGACCTGACCCTGGCTGCTTCATGTCCTCCAAGTTGTTCAGGGTGTTAAGGGCCCCCCAAAAACGAGACCATTAGTTCGCGTTAACAGGACTGTACTGAGCTGCAAGGGATGAGCTATTATTACATCAGACAGTGTGCTCAATATACAGGGAGGAGATAATACTGGCAAGTGCAAGGTAATTGGTAAGTGTTGCCTCTCACAGCAGAGAGCAATATCTGAATAATGTGCAGTGGTTTGAGCTGCACTCCACAATCAAGTACAAATAGTACTGTAATACTGCATTGCGCAGTAGCCTGTACAATAAAAAAATACAATTAATCAGGAACATTATTTAGCCTCCTAATAAAATTATCTCACAGAAACAAATACAATTGCGCAGCATCCTGTGCAATAAAAAGGATGATGAAGGAGAGATGTTTGCAGTACTGATACCATGTGCAATAAAATAATCAGAAATATCAACGCTAGCAAAAAGAAAGATAAACAAATCAAACATCTATATTCCCAGTAAGTTAAACCATGAACTGGTATTTGGATCAGTTCCCAGCAGGTCATACCTGCAGTGAGCAATTTCCATTGCACCAACTAACCCATGCCAAAAGGGCATCTGGTCGTAACTGTCAATCATCATTGGCTGTAAGCCATTCTCAAAGCTCTTACAAACTTGCCCTCATGTTACTTCGTTGTACAAATTTGTTGTATCCCATACTTTTTTTTCAGTTTTAGTTTCAGTTTTAGAGGCCTCATTACTAAACAAACTTGCACATGGTTTGATTTCTTTTTATTCTGAGATATTTACATTGCAGAGCAAAGGTGATCCATCCATTAGAACTATCACTTTTCCGGACATGTATATTCATCTAATTAAATACTATACCATATGTATAGATTAATCACATCAACCCTGATAAAAATTAACAATGGCATTTACCTGGTAGCGAAATTATTGATGTATTTCAGCAACAAAAGTAAACTACAAGTCACATAAGCAAGGAACTTGTATTATCTAGGTGAACAGCAAGATATTTATGTAGATGACAAATCATAACAGTATTACCCAGTTATATAATGCATCGACCAATGTATATCATTTATTATACATGTCTTGTATGTACATGAAACACTAAAATCTATCATTATTACAAAATGAAGATGGACCTTGCATATTGACAAGTGTCATAACAGTCAATTCAACTACAATATTCACTTTCTCTATTTAGCTATAACTGCAACTGATTTCCTGACATGCTGTTTCAGCAACACTAAAAATTGGAACTATATTAATATTTATATATACGGTTTGATCGGGTGGTTGTATATTCAGGGCGCTTTAACAAATTCTGGTCATATGTCATCAATGGAAGAAGAAAGGGATGAGCAAAGCCATGTCCCTGGGGTAACTCCCTACTTTTTGCGGAATGGGACTGTTATCCTGTGACCACACAGCCATGACCACAGCTGGGGTCTGATCTACCGATCGACGTGCCATTAGGTCTAGCTCTAGCCCATTTAGCTACCAAGGGATCCTATATATGGTTTGAACTGATAAGGTATCCCTAAATAGTCATCACACTGGAGTTAACTTAAACAAGTGCAAGTGGGCTTTGAAATTTAATATTAATATTGCATAAAGCAGTAAAAAGAATATTACTACATGCATGCATTTGCCAGCCAGGTATACAGACTATGCAGTGCAGTAGATCTTTGGGAAAAGGCAGCTTTTCTTATACAGTGGTCCCTGCCTCATACAACATCCTGTAGAATGGCCAATGAGGTCATAGAACTCTGGCATTGTGTACCGTAATTGAGGGAATCCTTGAGGGATCACCATTTATATACTTGACATCAGAGCATTGATTTGATGTTATATGTACTGGATCCAGGTAGGTTTCTTTGATATGCAAGAAGATGAAATACATGATTGCCACAAATGATTGGTATTCATTTGCATAAAGGATTGCCTTAAGTTTGATAATTGGGATCTACTGATAGTTGCAAAAATGTAACTGTAACATGTAAAAGTGTTTTTTGAGAAAAGTTTAATAATGGAAGGTCTTACAATCAATGGGGGTGTATAGTGCAGGGACCACTGCACTACCACATTCATCTTGTGATATCAATAGAGTTTATATATGCCATAAGAAGACAGATTTGAAGTAGAAATATCTCAAAAATACATGTAAATTCAAAAGTTGTCATTCGACCCTATTGACATTATATTTCATCTTTGACTTTACTGCTGATATCAACTTATACAAGGCTATACGCCATGCAGAACCATTGAATAATGGTTCTGTTAAATCCACTGAATAGAAAGTTTCCACATCATTATTGTTCTTCAGTGAAGAACTCCCATATGGGAAAGGACAGTAAGAATTTGTATATCCTTTTAATATAAATATAAGATAAATTAATAAGCAATGTAATGCTTTTCTTTGCTAAATTACCGGTATCATTGTTTATATATAGAGTATAGTTTATGATATATCCCCCCCCCAAAATTCCTTTTTACCACATAAGTATAACCAAAATAATATTTTATTCATATCTGTACTATCATATTTTTAATGAATAAGAAGATGACATTTTATATTTAAGTCCATCTCCTATGTTACCTTGCATATATTTGATCCATTTGCACAACATACCGGGTAAACAAACTTCCATACACACTTAATTTATTTGCCACTGATATTAACATTATTAGCCCCTTTATCCCTGACCTACCCAAAAAATTTAAAGATAGACAGGGAGAATTTTTTTATTGATTTGTGATGTCAAAAGATGACATGGAGTCTATAGGAGGTGCAGGTCTAAAGCGTTGCTGTAAACATGGGCCTGGAAGTGAACCCTCCTCCTCACTTGGGTGGAAGAAGGGGGGAATGAGGGGGCTAGGGATTCCTTTGGTCATCATTACAGGTATGTTTGGCGGAAGAGATCCCTTGTTTTCCCCAAAGACCCTATTCATATACATCTGCCTGGCTCAGTTCCAGTTCAGTTGCCTGTGCCTCAATTATTAATTGTTGAAAAAACAACATCATCACTTTGTGTGGTTTCCAAGGCCTGTTTGCTGATCCATGCAACAATCCGGGACAGTGGCCACCCTATGTAAGCATTGGAATTTATGCTAAGAAATCATAAAAGTTTAAAAAAACTGCAAATATGCCCTATTAATGATAAGAATATTAATTTAGCGACCATCAGACACATAGGTGAATGCTACTTAGTTGTTTTCCCAAATGGACACTATAACATTCCGGTTTCTACAAGTATTACTATTAAATAAAAATATGTGATGGAACATTTTACAATATTAGTGTGCTGCATGTTTTCTAAGCTAGGCCGATAAATGCTGCACTCCCTCCCTTCTGATGTGCATGAACAAATTCTTTTTGCCACATAAATTTTATTTAACCCTAGATCTAGATTCTATGTCTACAAATTCACTGACATCCCTGAGATGGCCTGTTTCCTACTGTAGCCTAGCCCACCCTCTTGGGAAGAAACGCAGGCTCGCAACACACTGTCACTGCAGTTGCTTGTGTTCAGTGACTGTCAGTGTCACAAGTGTTGCTCCAACCACCAAGACTACACTGTTAATGTCATAGATCTAGGAAAATAAACATCAGTGTTAGAGCTTCCCTGTTGTGAATACATTCAAACAGAGTAGCAAAGAGAGTCAAGGCGAGATAGCCCTATACTCAAACCAGTTCATCTTGTGACATCTCAAATTTCTACTCTGAGCAAGGGTTTAGAAATGGATTGTTCATGGCCTGAATTTATTTGGTTTAGTTTAGATATTAATATTGATGGCATAATTGACATTTAAAAATAACTCCACCTTATAAATAGCTTCAATAACCATCGGGAAATATATATTTGGTAGTGGTTTACTAACAAATACCCCCCAAGAGATGGATTTTGAACTATAATAGATTTATTATAAGAGATAAAAAGATAGATCTGAGTTAATAACATTATAAACAATAATTTATCTATAGCAATAAAATAATATATGGAACCGAAAAGTATAGATCTATGTGCTTTACATCAAAAAGTAAATAATATAAAACTATAGAAAAGTTATATAATATCAGACTTCATTCTCTTCTTTTGTTAAAATTGGCAAGATTCCAAATTAATGTTAGATTAGTTTTCTCTTTCATCTTTTTAACAAATAAATGTAGCAGATCCATCATGTATCTTTAAGAAAAGAATAGTAATCCTTTAATCAAGTTCAATGTAAATACATTGCGTTAAGACTGAGCCAAGCATATTCATAATCCATCCATGTATCTTATGACTTATCACAATTACCTAGGCTACGCCTACAGTAGGCTAAGCCTTAGCCTGAAAACAAGACGTTACAGTCGTAAGACAGTCAGGGGATGGGACGACATATAGTCAAAGTCATAAATGCCGCAGACTCACGTTTCGGCCCATATTTTCCGCGAATTTGGCGCGATCGCTCTAAAAATTACTGACGTGACAAAGCAACCCTGTGCAATTTTAATGATACCAAACTTACGCGTGTACTGCGAGGTTATTTTTTTTTAAGACACAAACAATATTTCTCTATGCTGACACTCCATTGGCACGTTTCGTAAACATACTAAAGCACACGTCATAAAATGACGTAGTTGCCATGGCGCCGAACGTGCTCTGAGCTATATTTGCACCAGCCACGCGCGCCATGGCAACAGCCTTTCATTGTCTGTGATTTAGTCTATTTGCCACAAAGTGTCTGCTGCCAATGGAGTGTCAGCATGGAGAAATATTGTTTGTGTCTTAAAAAAGGATAAGCTCACAGTACACACGTAAGTTTGGTATCATTAAAATTGCACAGGGTTGCTTTGTCAGGTCAGTGATTTTTTGAGCGATTGCGCCAAATTCGCGGAAAATATGGGCTGAAACGTGAGTCTACGGCATTTATGACTTTGACTTTAGTAACCAGGCAACGTCTGAACTCATCCGCCCCGGCCTCTGTTAGCAATACCTATTTTGTGCAAAATGTCGAAACACTCACCTGCTAGACGAAATGTGAAATTACACAAATATTCCTCAATCAAGAATGATGCATGGGCACACGATGTTGAAGAAATGTAATCACAGATAAATGTGTATTTGCGAAGTTTTGCATGCCTACCAAATTAAAAGATTTCCTGAGCAGCCATGATACATTCTTCACACTCAATCAACAGGTAGCGCTATAACGTCGTTGATTGGTAGAGATGTAAGCGATGTTTAGTTTGCAGGACGTTGGTCTCGGCGAAATGAATGATATGCGAGGCAAGGCTATTCTCTATATCCCTTCTCACAAGTCTCGCTGTGAAAAAAACATTGCACAAAAAGACAAGACCATATGCAAGTTATGGTTTATCATATATAAATTTCGGTCCCGCTCGCTATATATCTTAGCTCACCTCTTCATCTTGCCGAGGTGCTTGCAAACGAACATGGTCGTCGAATAAACCCCGGGAAGTTGCATATTGTATGCAAGTCTTGCTAGATCTGGTTCATGTAGACAAATATGAACTGTTTACTTCAGTTAGAAAAAAAACACGTTGCTGACATATCTTGCACTTGCACAGTCAATGCCTGACAAGAGCTGTATTGGAAAGATTGCCATAAGATGGAGGGGTGGAGTGTAAGTGGCGTAATTCTAAGCCATACATCAGTCATTGTAGGTACAATTCGTTAGGCCTATATCATTATAAACTCGTGGACTGTCCCACATTGCCTTTGTAAAGAAATGAAAACGCATTGAATCCAATATTTCTTATCGCTTTACGAAACTTGGAGGATAAAAAGTCACGTTGTCAGTCACCGAATTTCCAAGCGTTACATGTAAGGAATGGAATGTTGGTGTTTTAGGCCACTTTTGTGCACATACAGGCTAAATTGGGCCAAGGAACCTCCCGAGACGATGAAGGATGAAGAAATGAAACATGCCCCAGATTAGGTGCCCGAGCCCGGATTCGAACCCAGGACCTATTGATCTGCGGTCTAGTGCGCTAACCACTACACCAGGGAGGCCCCCGTTACATGTAAGGTGTTGTACTGTTATGGATACAATAACAACAAATTATAGCGGAGGTCCAGCACAAACAAAACACAGCAGGATAGATATGATAGTTTATGAACAGTTGCATTAGTGCAAGTTGTAGGCATAATTGGGGGTGAGGGGGGGGGGGGGGGCGGTGCAAGGGGTATTTCCGTTCCTCGGGAATGGGGTTTTCATTTCATCGTGAACTATCAAAATTGCCGCCATATATGATTACAGAATAGTTGCGAGACCTATGACGTCGCAAATTTTGCAATGAAAGTTAAGAAGATCTTTGTCTTAACTTTTCTAGAATACCACTTGCGACAAAACGTAACTTTTGCAAATTTTCGCAACAATATTTGCGAGGAAGTCGAGTTGCGAAGATCGCAACTGGTTCGAGATTACGGATCCAGCTCTTCAAAGGGGAACCTAATTTACGTCACGAAACGTCCAATTATCATCTGTGACGATTTATTGATGTTTTAATGCGTCATATGAGATAATGGCAAATATCTCTAATAGTGCTACCGAATAAACTTAACGGATAATATATTTGGATGAAGCAAAATCTTACCATTAATATCATGAAAGTCCCTTTGGACCTGGGATATGGACTTCAATCATATTAGGGTACTTTCCAGTGTATAAATCGCACCTTTTTTCCTGAGGGGTACGACTCCCCCTTCCTACCTTCCAGCGTTCCCGCCTATCATAATCCCGTCCGGCGAACGAATACATGCAATTACTCCGACACCAATTGTAGATACAACCAGTCACGACAATTGCCGGTAACAACATTCACCTGTCTATTCCACATCACTTCTCCTACCAAGTATGACTGGGTTAACTAGGAATTCACAGGCTGCTATAACGGATCCCAAATAGGGAAAGGGTCTTCGCGTTGAACTAGGAATTGTACGGATAAAGATCCCCAAAAATTGCCCACAGCTAATCGCGAATCTCCAAGAATTCTTGGATGCCAATCGCGGAGATCGGAAAAGGTAACCCCCCACCTGTGATATAGATGGTCATATGCTTTATTATTTGTTACTATCACAACTACCCCCCTTCCCTTTTCTCCACCCTCCGTGGCGACGAGAGACACCGTCAACATTGAACAACGCTGACACTGACTGAATATTTATGAATCACTGAGGCGGGCGACTACCAGGTAGGCTACCAAGTGTCTGTCTGGCCCACTTAGTCTAAGACGGCAGTTGTATCAGATTATGCAATGTAATATACGATCTCTGTCTGTCAAGTTACACCATCCAATGCCCTTTCCCGACACTGCCTAATCACTGATAGTGTTTCATTCTTATATATTATGGGACTGTTAGTTGCGGGGTATTACGCAAGTGCCGCTGAAACTGCGCTCCGATGACACATGAACGAAACAAGATCGATCAGTTCTGAAGGTCTTCGTCCAACTAGCTGCCCACAACAGCACAACAAGCCATTTGCTATCCCAAGACATTGTTTTTTGGTGTTAACGCTGTGTCAAGGGCGGACCCAGGGGGTAGTCCAGGGGGTCCGGACCCCTCACCCCTTTTTTTAGGAAGAATGTTGTTTTTTAATGTAAATTTTAGGCCATTTGAGGCGTGCCCCTGACCTCCGGCTTTTATCAAATTCCTGGATCCGCCCCTGTTGTGTGAAATGAAGTTACGGTCAATAGTTAACAAACCCTGTCGTTATGGTGAGCGTCAACGTGGGTGATTTTATACGCCGTCGGTAATGTTTCTCAAAATCGGCGGGTGCGACTTATACACCGATGGAGGAGTGAAAGGACAAGGCCCCTATAACATATTACATATAAAAGTTAATAGCCGGGGAACTCAAAAATATACGCGAAAAAAAGAGATGGGGCTTCACGAATAAGGAGACATTTTGCGTCCTCGATAAAAGTTTGGGCCTTAAGAACCCCCCCCCCCCCCCTCCTCTTGTATCATAGTGAGTCACAGCAAGGGCCTGTGACATACATACATTCCCGGTGGCGGCATCAGTCGTTGTACCTAAAATTAACCTCGAATTTTACTATTCCACAGACCAATAGGTTGAGTCTCATGTGCCAGCGCCTTTCTTGATGAAAAACAAATACAAAGAACTAAATAAGGCTTATAACTCGCAAAACTTTTGCCTCATTTTTCAAAAATGTCGTGCAAATTGTACATGTTTGGGCCGCCATTTTGCTGAACTACGAGAGGCGAACGCTGCCGGGCAATGTGTTGTGCAGACGACGCATCACGATATATTTGCATCCGATAAGCGTTTGTTGGTTATTTCTATTCGAGCGGTAATCGTACTCGCTGTCATTGTTACCTGTCACACGACAATGGAAAATGGCGCGCGCGCCGCTGATGGAATAAAGCTGGACAGAAAAAGCCCAGCCGTGTCAAGTTAAAAGAAAAAAAAACGAAGTATTTTCTTTTCGTCAGGTCAGTAAATTGCATAAGGATGCTGGTAAGGTACATCAATTGGGGATAGCTATAAGGACTGTACGCCCTGTACGCGAAAATATGCGATGCAGCACCACAAAGACCGGCTCTAACGGCACCCTGTGACATTAGAGACGGGTTTGGTAAGGATGAGATCAGTAACTGTAGTCAATCAACTGACCCAGAAAGGGGCTTGGGGGGGGGGGGGGGGCGCGTCCGGAGTGGCTGTTGTTGAGTTGAGGTCTAAAGTCAAAGTCATAAATGCCGTAGACACACGTTTCAGCCCATATTTTCCGCGAATTTGTCTCGTTCACTCTCAAAATCCCTGACGTGAGAAAGCAACACTAGACCATTTTAATGATACCAAACTTACCTTTGTAATGCGATGTTATCCTTTTTTATGACACAAAGAATATTTCTCCATGCTGACACTCCGTTGACATAAAACGCTCTGTCGCCAAAATACTAAAACACGCGTCATAAAATGATGGTTGCCATGGCGCCGAACGTGCTTTGAACAATACATGCTCTATTTTTATACCAGCCAGGAGGATGCCATGGCAACTGTAGAGCCTTTCATTGTCTGTGATTTAGTCTAGTTGCGAAAGTGTGTCTGATGCCTATGGAGTGTCAGCATGGAGAAATATTGTTTGTGTCTTAAAAAAGGATAACATCGCAGTACAAACGTAAGTTTAGTATCATTAAAATGGTCTAGTGTTGCTTTCTCACGTCAGGGATTTTGAGAGTGATCGAGGTAAATTCGCGGAAAATATGGGCCGAAACGTGTGTCTACGGCATTTATGACTTTGACTTTACTGGCGCCGTGGCCGCGCGTCCACCGGACGGAGAGGGGGGGTGGGGGGGGGGGGGGGGCTAAGGATTAGCAGGATGCAATTAAAACGGCAGGCAGGGTTTTGTGTGATCGTGCTAATCGTGTACTGTTATTTTCAGGGCGGGAAATGAAAGACCTGACGAGTCGACATCAAAGGCACAGATCGTGTATCGTTATTTGACGCTGTCATGTGGAAGACCTGACGGTTCTCTTGCATCATTAGTTCTAATAAAGATGTGATGTGCTATATATATAATAACGAGTAATGTCTTTAAGTAACACAAGGAAAACGGAAAGTGATAAAAAGGAAGTGATAAAACGGAAAATCGTATTCACCAGGCCAGGAGGACGTCCCGCAGGTCGCCGCCGTCTCCCACGCCGTCGCCATCCCCCAGGCCGATGTCTCGCAGGTCGCAAGGGACTGTAGCCCGCCCCATGTGACTTTGTTGGTTTTACACAACACCGAAACACATGTCCTAACCATAAAATCCTGAACGGTAATGCACAAACATGCGTGGCGAGAAGCAGCTTCGATGGCAAGAACTTTTTAGAGTATGGCAATAGTTTCTGGAGTATGTATCTTACCGTTTACTTTATTTTATGCGTTATTTTGGTCGAGCCAGCAGACAGCTCTGTGCCGTCCGCCATTATGCCCACCCAGTGGACAAATTGCACATACGCACCATCGTCAAAGCGATACCGTTTGCTTGGTGGCCCTTTGTAAACCCAGCCGTTGAGACACGATAAGCGAAACGCGACCTGCCTGCAGCATCGCACCATCGCTGGGCCATCGTTGGCAAGGAGGGGGGGGGGGGCATGGTGGGAGCGCGGGAACTAATTGGCTCTATGCGACGCAAACCAATTAACGTCCACTACACTGAGTTATCGCTTTGGTTAATAGGACCCAATCTAACCCTCGCAGTTGTGGATCTGCCACCCACGTGTGCTCTTCAGCCCACCACATGACCGCCCATTATCAGTCCGGTATTTAAAACGCAAAGAGTCACAAGACATAATCGAAGGACTCGACGAGATACCCTTAAACAATAGCGATAGAAACTTAGATAGTTATGGATGCCTTCCTAGAGGTTCAACATGACCTACGTACTCATCTTGGACAGTCTCTAGGACGTGCTTGTCCCCCAACATGTGGGTCCAGTAGGTTATGGACTGGTATGAGGCGAGTATGGAGACGAAAGGTGCAGAATCACGGAAGGGTGAGACACATGAGCGTGTGGCTCCTGTTGATGGTCAAGTTTTCGGCAGCAGTCGTAGAGTGTACGGAAACAGTCCATGCGTCTTCATTAGCAGTCGAAGATTCTTCGGCAGCAATCGGAGAGTTGCGGACGTCTTCTGCAGATGTCGCAAAATCTCTGGCATTTTTGACAACATCTGTGAAGGTGAGGAATTTTGAGGAATCTTCAACAACATTCAGCGAGACATTGCAGTCAAGCATAGAATCTTTACCCGCCGTTAATGACGCTGCGAGCGTACACCAGACGTTATCTGGGGGTCTGAATGGGACCTCGCTGTGGAAGAGGTACGTTGACCTCATGGCGGAATTGGTGCTAAAGGAACAGTGGGACTTGGTCCCTGCCAGGCCCCGTAACGTCCATATGGGTAGGCAGGCCGTGTACCGCCGCGCGCACCGCTACCGCGCGTCTTGCGACGCCACTCGCTGCTCCGAGACAACCTGCCCCGCGCGGCCACGCCTGATGACGTCACCATGCGGAACATTCTGCGTCATCACCTCGGAGAGGCGACTCCGCTTATGTCAGTGGAACATGTGGGTGCCGGTAGAATTCTCCATCAACTTGACTATTCACTCCTTCCGCTCTTCCTTCCAGAGCTACCGGTGCCGGGACCAGTTCGTCTATCTGCACGGCGGGCCCAACCCTACCGTTGTTCCTCCTCCCTCCCTCTGGGGCCGGATTCCGGATGCTTTGTGCGGAACGGCTCGGGACGCCAGCTACGTTGAGGAGGAGAACTTGCTTACCCTTCTACTCAACCAGTCGTCGGTTGAAGACTCTGTGGAGCTGCTCGTCAGCTATGAGGTGATCGACAAGGGTTCCATCCGCTGGCTGCACAGGTGGGGTTTACCCAACACTCACGGGAGCAAGACTTCCCCAGAAGCGCCAGTCGTGGTCGCCGCTGAAGTGGCCGGTATGGTTTCTAACATATGGTTCGTCAGTGTGTCTCTTTTGGCAGTGGTCGGACTGCAGGTAACGACGCTGGAGTGCGACGCCGTGACCTCACATTTAATCATCTATGACGGCCCCATCGGGGCGACTAATGATGTCATCGATGACATAGCTGTGGGGAACCGGCACTCCGCAACTCACTATTCGCCGGTCATGCCCAAGTTTTCCGCTTCTGCTTTCTCTTCCCTGTTGGATGTCATTCGATCAGTGCAGGGCTGTGGGGACCTGGGGGAGAAGCTTAGCGTGCGTGGCAGCATCGGCGATCTATCCGTGGTGTTGACTCACAACTGGGGATCTAGCGTCCGGATCAAGGTGAAGTACAGAGCCGTCTGGAAGTGCAAAGCCCCGGCGTGCACGGCGACTGATATCAAGATGGGACAGACCGAGGGCAACGCCACCATTGACATCCCGCCCACGGCCCACGCTAACCGTAAACACGTCTTGACATTTGTTTTTTCGGCGCCGCTTCCAGTGGCCCTCCTTTTGGATCGACTGGAAGTGTCAGGACACCCAAATTTCGGATGCCGGATGGGCGGGATAGCTATGATGCTGTTCAAGAATAGTCTCTGGGCTCGGAGCTCCGACTTCGACAATTACCTGGAGGACGATATGAAATACAGATCTGAGTTGGCCATCTGTTCTCGGGCCACGCTCGGGGTATGGCGCCAGGCGGCGGACGCCCCGGGCATCCTTTTGCAGGGACAGAGGAACATTACCATCGTCACCTACTCATACGCGCCCTTCACGCGCGTCACGTTGCGTGGCATGCTGACACCTAAACCGCTTTGTTTCGGAGGTCTCAACCCATGTCTCGTCGGCTTCGATGTCACCGTCAGAACCGACATTGAGGAGCGCCACAGCGACGTCTTCCGCTGCCAAACCGTCTCCTTCCTCCCCGACGACAAGCTCCACTTGGACTTCTGCTGGTATTACGTGGAAATGAACGACCTGGCTGAGTTCTCCGTGCAAGTCCTCGATTTCGCCGCCCCGGGGTCTCTCGACGAGGTCACCATGGCCAAATCGTACGCCGATGAGCCGTGTGACTTCATGTTGTCCACGCGCACCGGCCACAACCTGGTCAGCGCCACCCATGTCCTCTCCGCATTCATCGCCATCCAGGTAAAACGCGACTGTATGTGGCGTGGCCACGGATACCTCCTCACCGCGGAGGCCCACATCCCCTGTGACGTCACCGAGCTGTGCTGCACCCTCCGACTGGACGAATCGCGCTTGCCGAGCTTCCGACGAACAGCATGGTACGGGTCTGTGCCGTACGTCAAGGTGCCCACTGTGCCCTGCGGCCAGATCCTCGTCCGACCGGAACTAATCGACGACAACCCGCTGTTCGCCTTCACCACATATACGGCCACGGCACGGGACAACACCGGCCCGGCCTCCCCCCGACTCACTGTCCGCGTGAGCTGCCCCGACTGCCCCCTTGGAGACCAGAACCCCGTCGCATTCATCGATTTCATCGACATCAATGATGCGAGTGAAGGCGAGATGCAGGTCAGTGGAGATTAGTGGTGGTCAATTCGTCAGTGGTCGAGTGGGGTCGGAGCGGGGCGTAACGTTACAGTCAGTGAGCGTAGGCTGGCGGCCGAACTAGAACATATGCTCGTAGTCTGTTTTTGATATTCTTGATAAACCGGCTGATTCCCAGCCAACAATGAGTGTTGGCCGCGGGGTTAAACGACCCCTTTATTTCGCAACTGTCGCCCTCATACGACCACATGTACCATTTACTCGGTCTGGTTGATGTGTATATGTGATCATCTGGAGATGTAGCGTTATACTTCATGTCGCATAAAAGTAAGTTCCAGTTGAAGAGCAGGAGTTTCTTGATTTGATTGTAGTCGTGCCAAAACGGAAATTGCCTAATCAGTAGATTAGTTTGGCGATTTTTGACCTCCAAAATGTGCTCAAAGGTGGCATTTTACTCCAAAAATCTGCTCTGAATAAGGGGCATTGTTTTCGTCGACCTGCTCCATGTCGCAGTTACATACAGACCCGCCTGGTTTATTCTTTCTTTCTCGGCAAACTAGCTGAGAACGCACATTTTGATCCCCCCCCCCCCCAACCACCCGGTTGAAAGTTTCCCAAATATCAATTCTATGTTCTTTTAGCACAAATGTCCGCTCTCTCAACCATCAAGGGTTACCCGCCGAACCCCACCATTAGATTGGTATAATTACCACCTCCCCATTCCACCCCCGGGGATAAATCGAATCATAGAAATAAAGAAGTCATCAACGTACCAAAGACCAATGGCCTCGGTTTTTTCTATCATCCCTATTGGGAATGTGCATTGCTACCAGTGTATTAGCCCGAATTTATTTTTTACCAGCCAATACTTTGGGTAGAATAAAATTCTCAAACAACAACACGCCAGCTGATCATGACGTTGTCGTTTACGTCGAGCTCGTAATTTGCAATTCAATAAACCATGTTCTTATTGTTGTCATATAAAATTGTGAGCGACGAGCGACGAAAGTTGAGGACTTTCTTCTGGACCTCGTTACCAAAGGCCCTTTTGGGCGGGTAAACAGCTTCCTGCCCGCCTGCCTGAAAAAACTGCGCAGCAATTGAAACTGGGGTGTGCGGGCAGACGGGTCTCTGGCTTATAATACCCTGATTCATTTTCACCAACAGACGATCTCGCTGACATCGTGTTTGTCTTTTTCATATTTCAGGTTGTCTACAGATGGAACGGGTCCGATTTGGCTTTTAGACGCCCCTTACTTTGGTCCATCCCCCTGCGCGAGTCCGGTTTTGGCCGACACGCCAAGGGAGTGTTGATTCAACTACCCCCCAACTCCACGTTCCTCACCCCAGGTTCCACCCTGAGACTCGATTATTCAGTCCAGGCTGCAGGACAATGGTCACGTGACTTGGCGACGCTTTCCGGACACTTGCTGGACACCGAGTTTAAGCACCGGTATCCGGTGTTCCAACTGGCCAATCAGAGCAGCTGGCACGAGGCTGATGCCTGGTGTATATCTCAAGGGCTCCGATTGGCTGCTCCTAGGACCCAGCTGGACTGGGAACTGCTGGTGGCCGCTATCTCAGGGGAACCTTTTAGGCAGTTTTCGGAGTCCATCGGCGTAGAAGCGACTCTAGTTAAACTGGGCTTCCTGGGCATGAAGGTGAGGAAATGGGAAGCTTTCACATACATGGCGTTGTGCGCTACATACAAGCCATTTAAACAGTTGTTTACCTAAACATCATGTACGGATTTAAACATTGTAATATTTTATGACCTGATTTGGCCTGATATTGCCATAATAGTACAATAATGATATCATTATGTCACTAGCATGCAATGCCTATAGCCTACACACAACGTTCACAAGTCAAGTGAACCACATCAACATATGGAAGGTATTACACATAGTTTCCGAATGACGGTCAAACAACTGCCAATAAAAATACCTAAATAAGATTTACAGGTTTTTACCATTTTGCAAGTCGAGTGAAATTGAGTCGTTAGAGCACGTGTTTTGGAGATTCCCTGTAGCACAAGCCCTTTGGCGAGACATGGATAAGTGGTTACATTCGGATTTGTACGTAGTATATAGAGGGAGTAACATTACCCATAACTGCCAAATTGTAACCATATAGTTCATATTGTAAAACGCTTCATATATACCTGTAAGTAGACAAATTGGGCGTCAAGCGTAACAGGCGTCCTCGGGCAGATTAAGCATCATTGTCCTTTGGAAAACAATATGAGAAACCTTTCAGATAACTAGCAGCAAACAATACATATGTTTATGTAACATTATATACTTTATACCGTGTGTAGTATACATTGATGTCTAGTGGTCAATACCATTACAGATTGTAAGAAAATTGCAACCTTCATTTCATTTCAGTATAATAAGGAGGGTTATTTTTCACCAAACATCTATATAATTAACTTTTAGGTGTTTATAGTGTCGCGAGGCTGGTTCTCCTAACGCGACTGAGCGGGGAACGAGCTGATCAACGTTGTTCTACTACGTGGCGGTGACGCGTCGATCACGTGACCAAATCATTGACTTTCCTATGCAATGATACAAGCAGAATGATAGACTTATGCAAATTTAAGTACTACGCCTCTGTATTCATATCGTTATTTCGTTTCCGACCCTATGATGATTGTGGTCCATAACATCAGTCCCTCTGGAGAGGAGATATTCAGAATTGTTGTGCTTATCCCACAGGTAACGAGCAGGGGCCCAGTCTGGTCCGGGAACAAGCCTTGTGGCTACTGTGGACCGGACCACAAGCCCTATATGCACATGTCTTCGCCTTCGGTTAGGTACAAGTGCACCTATAAAGCAACTCACTACGGCCAATATCTATATTTAACTTGGAAGACGTGTCCCGCGGCATCCATCAAGCACGTGACGGATTTCGATGACGTGAGGGGCTTGCCCGGTCTCTGGACGGTGGCGCCATCTACCGGCTGCGCGGCGTTTGTCCTCTACGGCTTCCCCCACGTTCTGTGGAGGCGCGTGGAGTGCGACGCTGTGTTCCAAAGCCCCCTGGTCGTGTGCGAGGACCCCAGCGTGCCCCGTGACGTCGCGGCGGTCACACCCGAGACTCTGAAGAGGTCGGTCCACGAGTGTAGGCGAGGCTGGACCTGGTGCGACGCCAAGTGTTACCGGCTCGGCGCGCAGGTCTCTGGAAAGACGGAGACCGCTGCCTTTCTGAAGGAGACCTGCGGTCTCGTCGCGTTAGCCGGGGACCGGGGGCTGAGCGAGACCCTATACGGCTATGTGACGTCATGGCTGGAAGAGGCTTTGGAAGAACTCGTGACGCCCTTGGCGCTGTACACGTGGGATGCCGACACCGGTGAATGCTCGGCCCGCTACCTCACCGCCATGGACATCTTTTCTGACTACGGACTCCTGACAAGCGGCCGGATCCGCCGGATGTCCATGCCCGGCAACACCTGGGGCGTTCGCAGCGCCGTGGTCCTCTACCAGACCGAGCCGGATGACGTGACTAGACGAGACTGTGGGAACGGACTCTTCCGCTGCCGGACGGGAGCCTGCATTCTGGAGTACTACCGCTGCGACGGCATTGAGGACTGTCCGGACGGCAGCGACGAGTATCAGTGTCTCCCATCGTGCGTGATGAGAGACGGGTCCCCGGTGTCCCTGGCCTTCTGCCGGGGTAGCTGCGCGGGGGATGACTGCCTTTGTCTGCCGCTCTACGTGCAGTGCCAACCCGCCGGGTGCGCACCCATCTCTGCCGGGTGTGGCCAGCACAATAACAACACCTGCGAGAACAGTGGAACAGTCGTCCCGAAATGCAGCGCATTAAACAACGTCACAATGCGGCCGCCTGGCAACGAAAGTGACGTCGTCAGAAATGAGACAAAGAGCGCGTGGTTTATTTGCTCCTCCGTTCAGAGGTTGCCGGTTGAGTTGTTCGACGACCTGGTGGAGGACTGCGAAGCCGGGGAGGATGAGGAGGGGATGTCGGCTTACGTGACGACGAGTTGGCAGGACTCATCGCGTGCAGACCCGACGTGCGGACACGTGGGCTACACGGCCTGCCTAAAGGGCTACCACGGCCGTTGTTTCCCGCAGGATAAGATCTGCGAGATGGACCGGGACAGACATCATGGGGGTCTTGCCTTCTGCCGCGACGGGTCTCATCTGAGGCATTGCATCGACCACCAGTGCCCGACCGGTTTCAAGTGCCCCCACGGCTTCTGTCTCCCGCTCCATCGGGTCTGTAACGGCGTTGGTGACTGCCCGAGAGGGGAGGACGAGATCAACTGTGCCAACATCACCTGCTCGGGCCTCCTCAAGTGTCGGGGAGTCGGCTTCTGCGTCCACCCACACCAGCGCTGTGACGACACGCCTGACTGCCCCCTAACGGAGGACGATGAACAGCTGTGTGAGGCGGTCCCCTGCCCCGAGAGCTGCACGTGCCTTGGTTATGCCTACCACTGCCAGGGGACACACTATGAATGGATTCCTGATCTCAGTCGCGCCACAACTGTTCTGATCTACAACAATAACACTAAATACGGTCTAAACATAGCTAGAGACAACTTCGATGGTTATGGCCAACTGAAGGTTTTGGATTTATCGTTTTGCGCAATTGAAGACTTGCCTGCTTTGATATTTCGGGCATTGTTCAAACTGGAATCGCTGAATTTAGAACATAATCATTTGACGGCGCTCTCAAAGGATACTTTCTGGGGTTTGTCCAACTTAAAACGGCTTGCCATAAGGGGAAACTATCTTTCAGTATTGAAAAGGGATTCCTTCTCTGGATTGGCAAGCCTTCCACTCTTAGATCTGGGCCATCAGCAGATCAATACTATTGCTGGTGGTTATTTCGTCGGTTTGACGGCTATCACTTCGCTGAACCTCAGCGGGAATGAGGTGAGCTCCATGCCTCTCGGCGTTTTGGATGGCATGGAGTCCACCTTGGAGGTCCTGGACGTAACCGCTAATCCTGTCCCACTGGAGCGGTTCGACATACAGGTCTTAGAGAGCTTGCCCGCCCTGAACTGGCTGCGGACAGACCTGGCCGCGCTCTGCTGCAACCTGCCTTCTGGCGTTAACTGCATCGCGAGATTCACGTCACCAGGGGTTTGTGACCCGATTCTCGAGATCAGCTACCTCAAGCTCCCTCTGGTAGTAATAACATTCGTGGCCTTGATCTTGAACTTGTCCACCGTCATTATCAGACACCGCATGTTTGTCACCAAGGGCGAAACCAATGTCCCTAACTTCCTGCTCACCTCCTTGTCCATGTTCGACTTCAGCATGGCTTTGTACCTGGCCTGCCTCTTGGTAGTCGACCTTTTCTACGGCTCTCAATATTATTTGGTACAGACGGAATGGCGCTCGAGCGCCACCTGTCGGATCATGATGACAATGTCCTTCGTCTCCATGGAGATGTCCTCATTGACTCTTCTGCTTATGTCCATCTGCAGGTTTATCAAGGTGGTCCTGCCAATGAGGCTGATCTACATCAACCCGACCGTGATCCAATCGATCATCGCGCTGGGAAGTTTGGTCCATTTCAGCTTCGCTTTGATGTCGGCGTTGCGTCCGGATCTATTTTTGACAGATTCTAAGGTCGCCAACTCGAAATGTTTCTTCTTCCCAGTCTCGGTCGACTCGCAACATCCCCTCGTCACCTCCTTTCTGCTCACTTACAATCTCCTCATTTGCATGACGGCGCTAGTTTTAGGGTTACGGATATTTTTTTCGCTCGCCCAGAAATCCACGTTTGGCTCGAAGTCGCGCTCCAGGCGCTTCCAGCCGGCCGTCCGTGCCCTACTGGCCTGCTCCCTGCAGATTCCCTGGCTGGTGCTGATCGCCACCCACACCCCCGTACTGTCGGGACACTGGAGTCTGGATCGGGTGCCCTACTTGTGGCTCCTGTTTCTTAGTGTTGGTCCTTACCTGATCCTGAACCCACTTATCCACTCCTTTACGTCAAAACAATTTCTGGCTGACCTAAGAAAGATGACTATTTTCTCGAAGTAATTTGCTGTACTGAAATGTTTAATACCGCTCTCATGTAGAAATACAATGATGTTTATAGGCCAGTTTATGTGCACATGACGGCTAAAATGGGCTGCGAAACCATCCGGGACAATGACATGAGGTTGATGGGACATGCTGCATATGTAAAAAATGCTGCACACCGAGTACAGACGTAGGCCGATGTACCTTTATGGTGCTTGTTATTATCTGTCTCCGCTGAAAAGCTCAAAAGAACACTTTATGGTTGATCAAAGGAAGAGAAAAATGAAAACCACATCTCGAGCTCAAGGATGGCTACAAAGCAGTATAAACGTTTTAAACTTCATCCTGACACATATCGAAAAATATGTTTGTATTGGGTTTGGAAATGCATTTCTTTCCAGGCACGCACGTACATGAAAGCGGGACGAGGGCGGGGAGAGTTGTCCACCTTGCTTAGGCGTAGTCTTGCCAGGCCTGTATTTGGAAAATGTCAATCGAAAGAAAGTTGGGTAAATGGCATTCAAAAATATGTTGCCAGCTTGTAAAAAACTTCTAATCTTGGGCCAACCCTTGATGCATCGATGAGAGAACAATGAGAGAATATCATGTATTTAACCAACGCCGTGTTACAAGGAGTACATGATAATAAAAAGTACATGATAATATAGAGAAACACATATATGAGAACAAAATAATGTTACACCTGATACAAAGTGGAGAGTCCCATTTAGACATAAATGTCGCTGGCATGAAACCCAAATTAACAACCGCGAATCATTTAACGTAAGGCATTTAACATAAAGCTTCTGTACATGTCTCATTATAGCTCAACATGTTGTAAACAAACATAGCAGTTCTGTATGGTACATTCATAGCAGTTCTGTATGTTACATTCATAGGTGTATGTTTTGATGATGTTCTTTTTGATATACTGTGCGAATCCCTTTAGAGTATGAGTTGTAGTTTTGCTTAATATAATTTGTGGGGTGTTATTCATGATTTCTGGCATTGAGTACCGGAGGCAATGATGGGCAAATTTATGTTTGGTTTTCTTAGTTCGGAAATTTTGCCTTTGCCTAGTGTTGTGGTGATGTATGTCGAATATCCTTGGGAACATCCAGGCTTAGTGGAAGTATATGGGAAGTTCATGTTTGACATATTTATGTAAAATTTCAGTTCTTACAGTTTGTGTATGTCTTTTAATTTTACTTGTTGCAAATCCTTAAACAGCGGTTCTGTGTAAGAGTCTCTTTTGCGGTTTGTGATAAATCTTATAACTTTTTTCTGCAGTTGAACATTGTAAGGTTGAATATGGTTTGTATCTTTCGGGGAAGCTTATTTATGGATTGGAAACGGGAGCTAGACAATAGGAGCGATGTCATTTGGTAGATATGATGCCAGTAATATTGGGGCATGTTCCACCAAGTGTGGCCGATGTACCGTTGTTTAAGTAGTCACTGTGAATTTTTGAAAGTTTGACAACAGTAAAGTTAGTATTTGAAGTGGATTGTTGGGTTTGCCATTGGTGGTGAGGTGCGGAGGCGCGCATGAATGTTATATAGCCTCAAAGAGTCTCAGAATGAATCACTAATAAAGTATTGACGGGATCGTTTACAGCGAGACTTGAAGCGTTAAATTAAGACTTGCTTTTATAATTTTAAGTATTGGCGTAGACATGTTTCGTTGGGGTTCGAGTCGATATAGAAATTGAGGCGGAAGCGTGGAGTGCTGCGGTGGAGCTTATGGAAGGCCGAGAGCAGGATTTTGTGTTGAAAATAACTGAGCGACCGGGCCATTTGAAAAGTGCGTTGTGAGGTATATACTGAATATAATGTCCTATTACGTTGTACATATTGTTTGTTTCATGAACATTTGGGCAAAATAAAGTTGAAGTCAGGTTTTATCCCGAGTAAACTACATTTTGAAAGATACGCGTTTACAAATATGGTCACCCGATACATGAAGGAAATGGAGCCCTGACCAAAAATGTGCTTCTTCGAAATATATGCGGTATGTCAGTTTGACGAGATGGGGAACATTCGGCAGAATTGATACGTTGTCATTGCTAGAAGTTAAAAGGCAAGCATCTGTGAATCCAATATGAATTTTCGACTATATCTGACATGTGTGTATTGTATCGATTTGCTTTCATGTTGACAGAACGTATAGTCAACACGCAACAATCCTATGGCACTGCAGTACAAGGCTGGCATTTTTAAGGTGCTCAGTTGTACATCAATGTTCCACCCGTGTCATGACAAAACAAGGTATTAAGTTACATAATCATGAGTACAAAATCGGACAATACGCGGACGATACGTTTATGTTTATGACAGGTGAGAGGTTTCGTTAAGAATAAAATTCTAGGTGTTGCATGAGTTTGAAGTATGTTCAGGCACGGCAGTAAATGTCGATCGAGAAAACCAAAGTAATATGACTAGGTAAACCGATCCAGACCCATCCTAAAATCTGCCCGGACAAGCCCCTTACCTGGGTGAACGTATTTAAGAATCATTTTCACGGTAAATATGAACGATAGGGTTAACCGAAATTATAATGAGAATTTCAGAGTGTATTAAATGTGTACGGTAAGCGTAAGATTTCACTTCGAGGAAAAGTGACCGTCATTAAAACAATGGCTATCCCTAAACTGATTAATGTTACCTCTGTGCTACCATTGTCGCAATCCGGTTTTAGCAAACAGGTTACCCAAAAAGAGGCGATCGTTTATACGCAACTCAGGCTCTCCCAAGATGGCCTCCACAGAACAAATTGCTGGAATTATTTTCACTCACTTTCGATCACTGTTGCAAGGGCTAAAGGTTTCGTGGGTGAAAAGGCTTGTCACGTCAGAAGGCGCTTGGCAAGACCAGCTCTCTACCATCGTTTGTAACGAGAAGTGACTGTTGGCAACGGGATCTAATATATATTTTCACATATGGCCGTTACTGTCCCTAACCATGGTAATGTTTGGTGCAAGTAAGTCTAAAGATTATCGTCTACTAAACCATATTGTAATCATAGTCAAAAACGATATATTCTCTTGCAAAAAAACCCAGGGTTTTACAGAGAAAATATATTTAATAAATGGAATGTCTCTTAAATAAGTATTTGTTCTTTATGTGGACAGGTCCTCTTATTGCAGCGTTTTGCCTTGTGTATGAACATCTTTATGTATCAATGTTAGTATTCAATTTTGTAGCGTATGTCATGGCAATGCTCAATTTCTGCTCATTCATCAGCATATTTAGTCATATTGTTAATTAGTAAAACATATAGTTATGTCAATTTGTTGTCGTGGTTTATGACAGAATATGCACAAGTATGTTCGCATTGATAAATATGTATATCCACGTATGGAAGCTTACTATATATTTGAAAATTGTAAATGTACGCCGTAAACGTCAAAGTTGTCAATTTTATCAGACGCGTGAAATATGTATTTGTTGCATAATGCGATCTGAAGGATCCTAGGTGTCCAATCTGTATTATAGCTTCCAACCGGCAATTCAGCGTATATGGAGCTTCTAACGGTCTATTTAGGCGAAACCTAAAAGTTAGGGGTATAGGGGGATAGCCCGCTTTAGACAGTATATTACACATACCCGGCCGAGACCAGTTAATAACAATGCCTGGATCCTTTTGCATCTCTTATGTCGGGCGAATTTCATAGTAAATATGCCTGATGTGATATCCGCCCCCCCGTCCCCCCCTCCCTTCCCCCACGCACTCATACTCCCGCTTACTGAAACATACTGGCATTTACATTTGAGCATGTAAAATCATTATTTCCATATGCCCAAACAGCAGGAAGCGAACGGGTATCCTTTCCAGACTTCGTTTGGTCCAAAAAACATTGCATAGATTTAGAATCGTTACGGAGGACAGTGACTCGCCATCTCCTAGTCGTCGCGACACGAACCACAAAATAGAATGGAATGAGTGAACCATATTAATAAAAAGGAATTTATCTCATTGTTTCAAAAGTGGATATTGTATTAGTGATATAATGAGGATGCCACGTGTCTGCTGGTAGCAAATGTAGTCGCTTGTTTGTGAAGAGTTTTCTATGAGTCTCATAGTGGCGAGAGCTTATAGAAAATAAGAAAGGGCCAGCAGACAGTAATACTGGATACCTTGAAATGGTTATATCTAGTCTATTTCAGGCGGCAGATTTTGTTTCTAGTATCAGTTTTCCAGGCGCCTGGTAGCAGGTAGGGTTATACTTCACTCAGTAATAGGTAGGCAAAATTCTAAAAGTTCGTTAGTCGCATATGTAGGCCAAATGTCAAGGTCAAAGTGATTTTGTGGAAAAAAAAATCTGTTACTATTTGGGGTAGATACATCGAGCAATGTTTAAAATGTGTTACTCTATAATACGCATCTTTCGTGTACTGTTCATTTTTTGACGCGTCATACTCATTTTCGAGTAAAACGACGTTTTATATTGAATAGTTGAATATCAAAATATGAATAGCAATGAGTTTTAGGAAATCTGAGAGTTTTCGGATACGTCATATGGCGTCACGATGATGTCACTTCCGGTACATTGTAAAAATCGTCACAAATCGGTAAAAAATGCAAAAAAATGCGTAAATGGAGTCATATTGTAGGGAAAGCGATCCGTGGTATACATGCAGGATAAAAACTTTATGTTCCTATCTTACTTTTGGTTCTAGGGGTGACGACAGTTTTCTATGGGACTTCCCATGTTAAATCTTTCAATCTCGTAAGCTGGGAAAAACTTGTTGTCGCGTATTTCGCAAGTGCCTCCGACAATCTGTACCATGCTTTTCTATCTGGTTAAACATGGTACTCAGGAGCCACAGTGCTTACATGGAATTCGAGCAAGAAATGACGTCAAAATATTTTTTAAATTTAATTTCCTAATGATGAAAGATACAGATTGTTGTTGCTTGCATAATGCCAGATAATGCCAGATAATGCCAGATAATGATAAACAATGGTGTATTTGATGGGAAAGTACGAATATATTTTCGATTAGATACATTTTCAATTTTCGCGTATGAAGGATAATTGTGTCGGTTAAATTTGACGTATAGCGTAAGCGGAACGCCCTCTGCCGGAAGATCGGGAACATACAGCTCCAGATAACTAAGGACAGAAAAACATTCCGTCCGCCATCCTTCCGACCGCAGTGCTCTTTGTACGTCTGTCCGTTTTTCATGTTTCCGCGACGATTAAGTATAGTAATTTTTGGTCAATTCGTCAAGCCATATCTGAAGGGCTGATGCTCCTTTCACCGTGGTGGTCAACGTTTTTGGGTTGTGGGGCAAACGTTTGGGTCTTATTATTTGGACGTTACCATGCGTCATGTCATGACGTCACCATGGCGTCATGACGTCACACATTTTACGTAAGCTCTAAATCAGCTATTATGCGGTATGGCGACTTCCAGTTCATTCGACGTTGCAGGTCGTCTCTAGTGATAAGTTGTGCCGTGCCTAACTTTTTTGGCCAGGGGTCTAAGTGCGCGTCAAAAATGACGTCGTAGCTAACGTGCTCCTACGATATGCTGGGCTTGCTTCATTTTCAGCTACGTGGGCAATAGCTACAATCACCCGAATTCGTAAGTAGGTATATTGAAAAAAACAAAAGCCATCTTCAACATTTTCGTGATCGTCAAATGACGTCATGTGACGTCACGATGACGTTTCATTATTTCTCACCGGTCGCAATTCAAGGATCAATCGTTGATACAGAGTATTGCACACCCGCTTAGATGTTAACACACCGATTTTAAAATGTTGACCCCTTTTTCCAAACTCTCTACTCTCCAACTTCTTGGTAGTGAATGGGTTATACTGTATCACTCTTCAAAAAAACATAGCTTCCAAACGACCGTTTGAAGTCTTGCCAACCTAAAACAAGACCCATATCATCAATAATATCGTGTGACCCTTGCATTATTAAATTTTGTTTTCCTGTTTAGGTTAGAGTGACTTAGAAAGTGCGTGTCCCAAAGTAGATATTTTCGGACATCTGTACCGTTGAAGATCGATCTAAACCGGTACCACGCTTTAAATACATCACGCCAAAAGGGATTCGACAGCGTCGTAAAGCACTTCAGAAATTTTAGATTCAGTTGCCAACACAGTGACTTATCGTTACAAAGATGGTAGAGAACAGATCTTGCCAAGCGACTTCTGACGTGACAAGCCTTCTCACCCACGAAACCTTTAGCCCTTGCAACAGTGACGCGAAGTGGGTCAAGATAATTCCACCATTTTGTTTTTAAAAGGAAGCCTGAGTTCCATATAAACGATCGTATAATTTTGGTAACCTGTTCGTTACAACTGGATTGCGACAATGGTAGCACCCACATAGCATTAATCAGTTTTAATCACTTTTCGTATATTTATTACACTCTGAAATTCTAACATGTTCCTGTTATAATAGGAACTAACCATGTTTCATATTTATCGTTAATAAGATCCTTAAATTTTTTCACGCAAGTAAGGGGCTTGTCCGGGCAGATTTTAGAATGGGTCTAGATCGGATTACCTAGTCATATTAGTATGGTTTTCTCGACATTTATGGCAGTGCCAGAACATACTTTGAATTCATGTAACACCTACAATGTCCTTCTTAACGAAACCTCTGACCCATCTGAAAACATAAAAGTATCGTCCGCGTATTGTCCGATTTTGTACTCATGATTATGTACCTTAACTTTATGTAGCCCAAATAATATTGAAACAAACAATATGTACAACGTAATAGGACATTATAGTCAGTATATACATCGCAACGCACTTTACAAATGGCCCGGTCGCTCAGTTATTTTGCACACAAAATCCTGTTATCGGCCTTCCATAAGCTCCACCGCAGCACTCCACGCTTCTGCATCAGTTTCTATATCGACTCGAACCCCAAAGAAACATGTCCACGCCAATACTTCAAATTCGAAAAGCAAGTCTTAATTTAACGCTTCAAGTCTCGCTGTAAACGATCCCGTCAATACCTTATTAGTCATTAATTCTGGAACTCTTTGAGGCTATATAGCATTCATGCGCGCTTCCTCTCCTCGCCACCTATAGCAAACCCAACAGTCCACTTCATATACTAACATTACTGTTGTCAAACTTTCAAAAATTCGCTGTGACTATTTAAACAACGGCACAACAGCCACACTCGGTGGAGCATACCCCAATATCACTGGCATCATATCTACGAAATGTCATCGAAATCGAACGTAGCTCATAATCTGCTATATATGGTGATCAACTATCTTATTACAACTTGATTTGTGTTGGGTGCCATATGTCTATGGTCATTTGTCTCAGGTTATCTACTGAAGTATTAGGTAAGGTTGGAGCTCCTATTGTCTGGTTCCCCTTTCCACTTAATACTGAAGCTTAACAACTTACTATTACATGGTTGCGATGGACTCGCCTTCGCACAGAACCAACAATTGTTCAAAAGAGTTCACCGCTATATTCGTGACTTGACGTAGTCTGAATTTCTCAATTTATGGTCACCTGCCATTACTCTCCCTTAAGGTGAACATTTACATGTACTATACATTGTTGTAAACCTCTTGAAATAAATAAAGCTTATATAAAAAAAATCTATGAATGGAGGAATGAAATACGTTTCCAAACTCAATGCACATATGTGTCAGGATGAAGTTGAAAACGTTTATAGCCATCCTTGAGCTCGAGATGTGGTTTTCATTTTGATCTTCCTTTGGTCAACCATAAATTGTTCTTTTGAGCTTTTCAGCGAAGACACATAATAGCGAGCGCAGGCGAGCTCTTAAGGTAACATGCATGCATAATCAAAGTCTACTTCAAGCATAGGCTTTGGACTTTCATTCGCGTAACAGCTCCCATGAGACGTTTCTGGGTAAGGAGCAAATTTCCGCGGAACCACAAAATTATCCCCTAAACACTGGTCGAAATGTGTTATATCAAGTCTTTGATAATTAAATTATCTACCTCAAAAAGGTAAATGATGAATTATTGAAACGCTGACACTTCATTTACACTATAAATTACAATACATTTATGAGTTCAACGATCCGCGCCGCGATAAATATTCCTTGCCACACTCCCGGCAGAGGGCGCTCGGGCTGTGTTGTACTAGTTACACTGCTGCCCAACTTTCCACTGACTGGTTTGCGTTCACATGCACAGTCGCCCCCGTAAACAGAACGCCACCTACCGGCATCGTAAACTATTAGCGTCTCCGTTTAACAAAATGGCTGGTCGTCTGCTAGCTTTGCTCACCTGCTCACTTAAACTGCTTGAAATCGCCATTTCGCAAAGAAAATTAACAGACCAGAAACTGGTAATGTGATGAAACCACGATCACAGATAACGTTTTGAAACGTTTTGAAATGTCAAGGTCAAAGTGATTTTGTGAAAAAAAAAATCTGTTACTATTTGGGGTAGATACATCGAGCAATGTTTAAAATGTGTTACTCTATAATACGCATCTTTCGTGTACTGTTCATTTTTTGACGCGTCATACTCATTTTCGAGTAAAACGACGTTTTATATTGAATAGTTGAATATCAAAATATGAATAGCAATGAGTTTTAGGAAATCTGAGAGTTTTCGGATACGTCATATGGCGTCACGATGATGTCACTTCCGGTACATTGTAAAAAATCGTCACAAATCGGTAAAAAATGCAAAAAAATGCGTAAATGGAGTCATATTGTAGGGAAAGCGATCCGTGGTATACATGCAGGATAAAAACTTTATGTTCCTATCTTACTTCTAGGGGTGACGACAGTTTTCTATGGGACTTCCCATGTTAAATCTTTCAATCTCGTAAGCTGGGAAAAACTTGTTGTCGCGTATTTCGCAAGTGCCTCCGATAATCTGTACCATGCTTTTCTATCTGGTTAAACATGGTACTCAGGAGCCACAGTGCTTACATGGAATTCGAGCAAGAAATGACGTCAAAATATTTTTTAAATTTAATTTCCTAATGATGAAAGATACAGATTGTTGTTGCTTGCATAATGCCAGATAATGCCAGATAATGATAAACAATGGTGTATTTGATGGGAAAGTACGAATATATATTCGATTAGATACATTTTCAATTTTCGCGTATGAAGGATAATTGTGTCGGTTAAATTTGACGTATAGCGTAAGCGGAACGCCCTCTGCCGGAAGATCGGGAACATACAGCTCCAGATAACTAAGGACAGAAAAACATTCCGTCCGCCATCCTTCCGACCGCAGTGCTCTTTGTACGTCTGTCCGTTTTTCATGTTTCCGCGACGATTAAGTATAGTAATTTTTGGTCAATTCGTCAAGCCATATCTGAAGGGCTGATGCTCCTTTCACCGTGGTGGTCAACGTTTTTGGGTTGTGGGGCAAACGTTTGGGTCTTATTATTTGGACGTTACCATGCGTCATGTCATGACGTCACCATGGCGTCATGACGTCACACATTTTACGTAAGCTCTAAATCAGCTATTATGCGGTATGGCGACTTCCAGTTCATTCGACGTTGCAGGTCGTCTTCAGTGATAAGTTGTGCCGTGCCTAACTTTTTTGGCCAGGGGTCTAAGTGCGCGTCAAAAATGACGTCATAGCTAACGTGCTCCTACGATATGCTGGGCTTGCTTCATTTTCAGCTACGTGGGCAATAGCTACAATCACCCGAATTCGTAAGTAGGTATATTGAAAAAAACAAAGCCATCTTCAACATTTTCGTGATCGTCAAATGACGTCATGTGACGTCACGATGACGTTTCATTATTTCTCACCGGTCGCAATTCAAGGATCAATCGTTGATACAGAGTATTGCACACCCGCTCAGATGTTAACACACCGATTTTAAAATGTTGACCCCTTTTTCCAAACTCTCTACTCTCCAACTTCTTGGTAGTGAATGGGTTATACTGTATCACTCTTCAAAAAAACATAGCTTCCAAACGACCGTTTGAAGTCTTGCCAACCTAAAACAAGACCCATATCATCAATAACATCGTGTGACCCTTGCATTATTAAATTTTGTTTTCCTGTTTAGGTTAGAGTGACTTAGAAAGTGCGTGTCCCAAAGTAGATATTTTCGGACATCTGTACCGTTGAAGATCGATCTAAACCGGTACCACGCTTTAAATACATCACGCCAAAAGGGATTCGACAGCGTCGTAAAGCACTTCAGAAATTTTAGATTCAGTTGCCAACACAGTGACTTATCGTTACAAAGATGGTAGAGAACAGATCTTGCCAAGCGACTTCTGACGTGACAAGCCTTCTCACCCACGAAACCTTTAGCCCTTGCAACAGTGACGCGAAGTGGGTCAAGATAATTCCACCATTTTGTTTTTAAAAGGAAGCCTGAGTTCCATATAAACGATCGTATAATTTTGGTAACCTGTTCGATACAACTGGATTGCGACAATGGTAGCACCCACTAAGCATTAATCAGTTTAGGAATGGCCATTGTTTTAACCACGGTCACTTTTCCTATATTTATTACACTCTGAAATTCTAACATGTTCCTATTATAATAGCAGTTAACCATATTTCATATTCAGATCGTTAATATGATCCTTAAATTCTTTCACGCAAGTAAGGGGCTTTTCCGGGCAGATTTTAGAGTGGGTCTAGATCGGATTACCTAGTCATATTAGTATGGTTTTCTCGACAATTATTGCAGTGCCTGAACATACTTTGAATTCATGCAACACCTACAATGTCCTTCTTAACGAAACCTCTGACCCATCTGAAAACATAAAAGTATCGTCCGCGTATTGTCCGATTTTGTACTCATGATTATGTACCTTAACTTTATGTAGCCCAAATAATATTGAAACAAACAATATGTACAAAGTAATAGAACATTATAGTCAGTATATACATCGCAACGCACTTTTCAAATGGCCCGGTCGCTCAGTTATTTTCCACACAAAATCCTGTTATCGGCCTTCCATAAGCTCCACTGCAGCACTCCACGCTTCCGCCTCAGTTGCTATATCGACTCCAAGCCCAAAGAAACATGTCCGCGCCAATACTTCAAATTCTAAAAGCAAGTCTTAATTTAACGCTTCAAGTCTCGCTGTAAACGATCCCGTCAATACTTTATTAATCATTAATTCTGGGACTCTTTGAGGCTATATAGCATTCATGCGCGCTTCCTCTCCTCGCCACCTATAGCAAAGCCAACAGTCCACTTCAAATACTAACATTACTGTTGTCAAACTGTGACCACACTTGGTGGAGCATACCCCAATATCACTGGCATCTACGAAATGTCATCGAAATCGAACGTAGCTCATAATCTGCTATATATGGTGATCAACTATCTTATTACAACTTGATTTGTGTTGGGTACCATATGTCTATGGTCATTTGTCTCAGGTTATGTACTGAAGTATTAGGTAAGGTTGGAGCTCCTATTGTCTGGTTCCCCTTTTCACTTAATACTGAAGCTTAACAACTTACTATTACATGGTTGCGATGGACTCGCCCTCGCACAGAACCAACAATTGTTCAAAAGTGTTCACCGCTATATCCGTGACTCTAAGCGTTTTGACGTGGTCTGAATTTCTCAATTTATGGTCACCTGCCATTACTCTCCCTTAAGGTGAACATTTACATGTACTATACATTGTTGTAAACCTCTTGAAATAAATAAAGCTTATATAAAAAAAAATCTATGAATGGAGGAATGAAATACGTTTCCAAACTCAATGCACATATGTGTCAGGATGAAGTTGAAAACGTTTATAGCCATCCTTGAGCTCGAGATGTGGTTTTCATTTTGATCTTCCTTTGGTCAACCATAAATTGTTCTTTTGAGCTTTTCAGCGAAGACACATAATAGCGAGCGCAAGCGAGCTCTTAAGGTAACATGCATGCATAATCAAAGTCTACTTCAAGCATAGGCTTTGGACTTTTATTCGCGTAACAGCCCCCATGAGACGTTTCTGGGTAAGGAGCAAATTTCCGCGGAACCACAAAATTATCCCCTAAACACTGGTCGAAATGTGTTATATCAAGTCTTTGATAATTAAATTATCTACCTCAAAAAGGTAAATGATTAATTATTGAACGCTGACACTTCATTTACACTATAAATTACAATACATTTATGAGTTCAACGATCCGCGCCGCGATAAATATTCCTTGCCACACTCCCGGCAGAGGGCGCTCGGGCTGTGTTGTACCAGTTAGACTGCTGCCCAACTTTCCACTGACTGGTTTGCGTTCACATGCACAGTCGCCCCCGTAAACAGAACGCCACCTACCGGCATCGTAAACTATTAGCGTCTCCGTTTAACAAAATGGCTGGTCGTCTGCTAGCTTTGCTCACCTGCTCACTTAAACTGCTTGAAATCGCCATTTCGCAAAGAAAATTAACAGACCAGAAACTGGTAATGTGATGAAACCACGATCACAGATAAGTGTTACTTAATTCATTGTGCAAAACTGCGTGTAATTCTACGCCATTTGCCAGTTTGTTGACCTGGTTTCGCACTCTGGCAACGGTCTGTCTGTCCGTCTGTCGTTCTGACAGCCGAGCGTGAGCTGTTGAGCTGGCTGCACTGCCACCCATTGCCGTCGGTGTGGTCAGTGTGACTCATTTTTACTGTGTCGGGCTGTCACTGTGTCAAACACACGCCGTCACTGTGTCAGACACACACAGAGTCACTGCGTCAATGCCAGTGACAGTTGACCCTAGCAATTTTACTGTCACCTATAATTTAGGCTAGCTTAGCCGCTTGACTAGAATTTTCAATTTCAGGCTGACCGGGCTTGGATCCAGGGATGTGTGTGTGTGTGTGGTAGGGGGGGGGGCAAGTTGATCTAAAGACTAAGTCTTAATTTGCAAATGAAAAAGGACTACAAAAGTGTGGGGTGGGGGGCTGCATGTAGACGTGCCCCACGACCCAAGGCCTCTTCGATCTCTCTGGACCAGCCACTACTCACAATCAGATGGAAAATATGAACAATAATTTTGTTCACAAAATCCAAGACTAAAATGTATGTGTTTTTTGTGTGTGTTTTTTCAGCGCTGATAAGATAAATGAATAACATTGGGATAATTATTATGCATAGTCTTAAAAGTGACACAAAGATAGTGCTATTGGCAATTGAAATGCCAAAAACCATTTCTATAAACAATTGTCAATTATCAATAGACTGATTACACAAATGGAAAAACCTGGTAATATTAGTTTGCTTTGAATCTTGCAAAAAACAGTTATCTATTTATACAACCTTTCGGTAGGTTTTCTCCAATTTATATCAATAAAGTCATCAAGGCAAATTTACTTTAGGTCACCATCACTGCATGGTACCTGCACAATCACAAACAATAACAAAAGTTCAATGAAAGATACTTTACAAGTTACAAGTAAACTAAAATTATCACAAAATATTTTGTTCCCAATAAATTACTTTTGACTGATAATCAGCCTTTTTTGCATGCTATTAGTATCAATCAGTACCTTAAGTTAGAGGAAGTTTATTTTAATATATATATTTATAATATTCCTTAGGCTTATTATAAGCCATGCATATAGGTATTAAAAAATGATATGCGGTGTATATTAAGCTTATTATATGTTAAGCACCTAATAACTGCATGTCATTTATCCACTTGTTGTCTATTAATTTAGCCTAGTTCTATAAGAGAAATTAAAAGTGTTTGCCGAAAAAAGACAGTGTAAAATTGCTCAAGTGTTACTGTCAGCCTAAAGTTGTTTATTTTCGTTCCCATGTGGAAATATTAATGAACATTGCATTTGTATAAATATATATAATGACAGTTAGTGGATGCTGATCACTTACATTAAAATAATTTTCGCGGTTAGCATGGTTAGAGTAGTTAATTGTCCCATCCAGCTCAGCCAATTACCATGGTTTTGTTTCTTATTACTCAATCTAATTGGCTTTCAGCATATCATTTAAGTTGCAGAAGTGCTAATTACATTAAGGGGTTGAAATTCTTCTGATCTGAGATTTGGTCAAACTACTGCTAACCACATATCGTAAAAGTGATTTTGATTTATCCAGCAATATAGAAATATGGCTATATTGTCAATTGCACACTGGCATGAAATTGTCTTACCAGCCTAATTTACCATATAAACTTGTTTCTTCAAAACCTTACATTGCATAATGGGATCATCCTTGTATAATTTCCGTGTTTCATGTATATATAAATTTGATCTGACTTTGTATCAAGATTGACAATCATTGTCTATTGTAGTTAAGTGGTGCTTTATGGAACATTCAGGTCTTGTCATACTGTGTCTATGTCACTCAAATTTCTTTGTTTCCAAAGTCATGCCCCCAACTCATAGGGTTATAATTCTACCATGTAAAGGATATGTCATATCATAGAAAGATGTGAAATACCTATTCTCCATGAAAATACAGACATTTAACTTTCTCTTACTTTGAAGGTTTCATCGGTTTAGTCTAATTAAGTCTAATTTGGTTGAATATTATCTTGATGGTTCAATTATGGGACATTATGATATAATGTAACCATTTAGCGAAAATACTGTTATGAATTCCATATTGTTAACATATGAAGTATATCACACAATCTGCTATTGACCATATGTAGTTTTTGCATGCCAGTTTTGTTTTATTAATGATCATAGGAGCATACTCAATAATTCATCCCTTAACTATCACTTCAATCTGTCTTGTTATTTGTTATTTGAAACATACAGGCCTTCATTTTCATTTGCTTTGACCAAAAATCCAACTCGATCAAAAAATAGTTGCGCTCGCTCTTTTAAGTTTTGCCTATATGACATAATATAGATAGGTGCTAGCTAAAAAATGCGAGGGTATATTTACTAATTCAGAGATTCCGAGGGGATACATCTAAATTAATATTCACAATTAATCTCACTTCGGCTTGCCATAAAGAATATCTTTAGCGGGATGACGTATACCATGCACGTGATTGTGGCATATTATTCGGTTGCTTAGGAACTCCCATTGTGACGTCATGTTTATAAAATTTTGACGTCACAACTACTCACTATCACAGCAGCCGATGGGCGGTCACCAAGAGCGCTCTGCTTGGCAACAGACATTTAGCGCGTCGCTTATAAATTAACTTTAATTTGAAGCCTACATCCAGTGTTAACGTTGAATAATTTATTCGTTAATTTTGTGGGGCAGCTGATTTAATTATTGAAGACATGACATAATAGACTTCGACCTCTCTTTGCTTGAATATATTTATTTACAGCTGATATTTACTCCGAATCCGAAAACGTCTCATGGGGGCTGTTACGCGAAACGAAAGTCCTAAGCCTATGCTTGAAATGGACTTTAAATATGAATGCATGTTACCTTAAGAGCTCGCTTGCGCTCGCTATTAACAAACATCATAAAGGTATATCGGCCTACGTCTGTAGTCGGTGTGCAGCATTTTTTTCACATGCAACATGTCCCATCAACCTCATGTCATTGTCCCGGATGGTTTCGCAGCCCATTTTAGCCGTCACGTGCACATAAACTGGCCTATAAACATCATCATATTTCTACATGTACGAGCGGTACCAAACATTTTAGCACAGGAAATTACTTCGAGAAAAACGTCATCTTTCTTAGGTCAGCCAGAAATTGTTTTGACGTAAAGGAGTGCATAAGTGGGTTCAGGATCAGGTAAGGACCAACACTAAGAAACAGGAGCCACAAGTAGGGCACCCGATCCAGACTCCAGTATCCCGACAGTACGGGGATGTGGGTGGCGATCAACACCAGCCAGGGAATCTGCAAGGAGCAGACTATCAGAGCACGGACGGCCGGCTGGAAGCGGCTGGAGTGCGACTTCAAGCCCAATCTGGATTTCTTGGCTAGCGAAAAAAATGTCCGCAACCCCAAAACTAGTGTTGCGACGCAAATGAGGAGATTGTAAGTGAGCAGAAAGGAGGTGACCAGGGGATATTGCGACTCGACCGAGACTGGGAATAAGAAACATTTCGAGTTGGCGACCTTAGAATCCGTCAGAAGTAGATCCGGACGCAACGCCGACATCAAAGTGATGCTTAAATGGACCAATGTCCCCAGCGCGATAATCGATTGGATCACGGTCGGGTTGATGTAGATCAGCCTCATTGGCAGGACGACCTTGATAAACCTGCAGATGGAAATAAGCAGAAGGGTCAACGAAGACATCTCCATGGAGACGAAGGAAATTGTTACCATGATCCGACAGGTGGCGCTCGAGCGCCATTTCGTTTCCACCAAATAATATTGAGAGCCGTAGACAAGGTCGACTACCAAGAGGCAGGCCAGGTACAATGCCATGCCGAAGTCGAACAGGGACAAGGCGATGAGCAGGAAGTTGGGGACATTGGTTTCGCGCCTGGTGACAAACATACGTTGTCTGAAGATAACGGTGGACAAGTTTAAGATCAAGGCCGCGATTGTGAGTACTACCAGAGGGAGCTTGAGGTAGCTGATCTCGAGAATCGGGTCACAAACTCTTGTTGACGTGAATCTCGCGATGCAGTTAACGCCAGAAGGCATGCTGCAACAGAGCGCGGCCAGGTCTGTCCGCAGCCACTTTAGGGCGGGCAAGCTCTCTAAGACCCGTATGTCGAACCGATCCAGTTGCACAGGATTGGCGGTTATGTCCAGGGTCTCCAGGGTGGACACTATGCCATCCAAAACGCCGAGAGGCATGGAGCTCACCTCATTCCCGCTGAGGTTCAGCGAAGTAATAGCCGTCAAACCGACGAAATAATCACCAGCAATATCACTGATCTTCTGATGGCCCAGATCTAGGAGTGGAAGGCTTGCCAATCCAGAGAAGGAATCCCTTTTCAATACTGAAAGATAGTTTCCCCTTATGGCAAGCCGTTTTAAGTTGGACAAACCCCAGAAAGTATCCTTTGAGAGCGCCGTCAAATGATTATGTTCTAAATTCAGCGATTCCAGTTTGAACAATGCCCGAAATATCAAAGCAGGCAAGTCTTTAATTGCGCAAAACGATAAATCCAAAACCTTCAGTTGGCCATAACCATCGAAGTCGTCTCTGGCTATGTTTGGACCGTATTTAGTGTTATTGTTGTAGATCAGAACAGTTGTGGCACGACTGAGATCAGGAATCCATTCATAGTGTGTCCCCTGGCAGTGGTAGGCATAACCAAGGCACGTGCAGCTCTCGGGGCAGGGGACCGCCTCACACAGCTGTTCATCGTCCTCCGTTAGGGGGCAGTCAGGCGTGTCGTCACAGCGCTGGTGTGGGTGGACGCAGAAGCCGACTCCCCGACACTTGAGGAGGCCCGAGCAGGTGATGTTGGCACAGTTGATCTCGTCCTCCCCTCTCGGGCAGTCACCAACGCCGTTACAGACCCGATGGAGCGGGAGACAGAAGCCGTGGGGGCACTTGAAACCGGCCGGGCACTGGTGGTCGATGCAATGCCTCAGATGAGACCCGTCGCGGCAGAAGGCAAGACCCCCATGATGTCTGTCCCGGTCCATCTCGCAGATCTTATCCTGCGGGAAACAACGGCCGTGGTAGCCTTTTAGGCAGGCCGTGTAGCCCACGTGTCCGCACGTCGGGTCTGCACGCGATGAGTCCTGCCAACCCGTCGTCACGTAAGCCGACATCCCCTCCTCATCCTCCCCGGCTTCGCAGTCCTCCACCAGGTCGTCAAACAACTCAACCGGCAGCCTCTGCCCGGAGGAGCAAATAAACCACGCGCTCTTTGTCTCATTTCTGACGTCGTCACTTTCGTTGCCAGGCGGCCGCATTGTGACGTTGTTTAATGCGCTGCATTTCGGGACGACTGTTCCACTGTTCTCGCAGGTGTTGTTATTGTGCTGGCCGCACCCGGCAGGGATGGGTGCGCACCCGGCGGGTTGGCACTGCACGTAGAGCGGCAGACAAAGGCAGTCATCCCCCGCGCAGCTACCCCGGCAGAAGGCCAGGGACGCCGGGGACCCGTCTCTCATCACGCACGATGGGAGACACTGATACTCGTCGCTGCCGTCCGGACAGTCCTCAATGCCGTCGCAGCGGTAGTACTCCAGAATGCAGGCTCCCGTCCGGCAGCGGAAGAGTCCGTTCCCACAGTCTCGCCTAGTCACGTCATCCGGCTCGGCCTGGTAGAGGACCACGGCGCTCAAGGTTTTGCCGGACGTGGACATCCGGCGGATCTGGCCGCTTGTCAGGAGTCCGTAGTCAGAAAAGATGTCCATGGCGGTGAGGTAGCGGGCCGAGCATTCACCGGTGTCGGTATCCCACGTATACAGCGCCAAGGGCGTCACGAGTTCTTCCAGAGCCTCTTCCAGCCATGACGTCACATAGCCATATAGGGTCTTGCTCAGCCCCCGGTCCCCGGCTAACGCGACGAGACCGCAGGTCTTCTTCAGAAAGGCAGCGGTCTCCGTCTCTCGAGAGACCTGCGCGCCGAGCCGGTAACACTTGGCGTCGCACCAGGTCCAGCCTCGCCTACACTCGTGGACCGACCTCTTCAGAGTCTCGGGTGTGACCGCCGCGACGTCACGGGGCACGCTGGGGTCCTCGCACACGACCAGGGGGCTTTGGAACACAGCGTCGCACTCCACGCGCCTCCACAGAACTTGGGGGAAGCCGTAGAGGACAAACGCCGCGCAGCCGGTAGATGGCGCCACCGTCCAGAGACCGGGCAAGCCCCTGACGTCATCGAAATCCGTCACGTGCTTGATGGATGCCGCGGGACACGTCTTCCAGGTTAAATATAGATATTGTCCGTACTGATTTGCTTGGTGTTTGCACTTGTACCTACTGGAAGGCGCAGACATGTGCATATAGGGCTGGTGGTCCGGTCCACAGTAGCCACAGGGCTTGTTCCCGGACCAGACTGGGCCCCTGCTCGGCATCTGTGGGATAAGCGCAATTTTGAATAATCTTCGGGGTATCAAATATCGAAACAAAGCTAACCGTGAGTAAACATCATCGTTTCAGATACCCCAGGCGACATCTATCTTCAAAAATATACTCTGCGTGTTACGGGTTGGAAAGCAGATTCTCGCATGCGTTTACAATGCATACCTATGGAGTTAGTTCCGGTGCCCGGCTTCAACGTTTCTTTTGTCAGGGAAAGATTTGTTCTATGGCATTGTTATTCACGGAACAAACGCACAAGATGTCTCCACAACATTGTGCAGTAGGTATTATATTATATAATGGAATCACAGCTTATCGTTCACTAGATTAAGAACAGTTTAACAATCCTATCTGTTCGGCTCCCCGTTCGACATTCCTTTTTGCTACACAACAAGGCCACTTCAGTGCACTCGGATTCGTATTGAAAAGACAGTGTATACCGGTCCATATAATCGCTTTATAACAAGTTATAATCAGTACACATATGAAACCAAGTTATGTAATCTGTACAACATATATCCCTGAATTAGATTTGTAGCATTTCTGGTAAAAATAGACGCCAGAATGATTTCTGCACTGAAGAACAGCAGCAAGCCGAGAATATGGCCGCTTTCCTGCCACGCGCAGCGTCACGCGCAGCGTTGTGACAGTCCTTACGTTCGCTGGTTGGCATTTATATCAGCTGTTTTCTCTGATTTTATGCCTCCATCTCGTTCTTAAAATGGTATTATTTGGTAGTCAAGATATTTATCTGTACAAAGTGGGTTTTTGTTTTTTTGTTGACCCATGCTAAACTGTTGAAAATTATGCAGCTGTAAGTCAATACTCGCCTTCTGCATGTTATGCAGCACCCCAGCCAGCATGGCATTATCGGCCCAACGTTGTTTTTAGGTAGGCAACGCAACCGTTTGCTAGTATACATAGGCGCAACGTAATACCGACCGTCATCTGCGCTCTGCACCCAACCGTTGGCAATGGAATGTTGGCCCAACATTGCGCCTACGTACCAGCGTAGTGCCGTTAGCGCAAAAAACAGCGCCATCTAGCGAGTTTTTGAAGCGACACTTCCATGCGGCAATTTTCCAAGTGACTGTAAGTTATCGTGAATTTTGAGATTTTGATTCATTTGGCGCATTATTAGTGTCTTGTCGGTCTGTTTTATAGTATCGGATTATGTGATTTATGCACTGACTTAATTAGAACTGTAATATAATGGTACAGCGGAAGAAAACGGTCACTGAGTATGCAGTTTCTGACCTTTCCTGCATTATCGCTCACACGAGTGCCTAGCTCTTTTGGAGCTTATTTCTTAAAATCAAACACTGTCAAACCAGTGCAAAACCTTTAGCCATGGGCAGGTGAAGGCTTGAATAGCACTTCAAACGATTTAATTTAATCTTACTACAGTGTTTGACTAGCTAGCCTGCCCCTGGCTGAAGCCAGTGAAGGTTTTGATGTCATTAAACTTATTAGGGATGGGGCAAGGGGGGGTAATTCCGTTCCTCGGGAATGGGCTTTTCATTTCACTGGGAAAGAGGAAAATAATTCTTCGTGAACTGGGAATGGGATATTAGCCGACAGCAGTGATCGAGTATTTTCACTAATTGTGAACTGGGAATTTTAATATTAAATAACTCTGAATTAGGAAATGGCCAATTTATATCATGTATCCGCCCCTTATTAAACAAGGCACATAATTATGGACAATATAAATGGATTATTCCTATTGGTCCAAAAGAAGAAGGGTGTAGACAAATATAGAGAACACATATCTGGGTGGGTGGTCAGAACCATATATCTGCCGATGCATTCTGAACTTCTATGTTGATATGAATTATTTTCTCGTGGAACTAAGAGATCATTTTATTTAGTTAGGCCAAGTGGTTATAGTATTACCTATAACAATATGCTGTTCACATTTTGTTTTACAGTCTGTTTAAATTGGATTGACAGTGACAGAGTATGATATTGCCCTCCTGCACGCTTTGGAGCGTGTGCAACAGCAGCAGGAGCACAATGGTGTGATGCTTGGCAAAATTCGCCAGCATCTCAACATGACTTGCACGCCAACCCCTCCGCCAGATGGAATGCCCTTCCCCATCCTGACCGTAGACACCCTACACACATTGGACGAGGTCCTCGCTAATGATGAGACCGTGTGGAAAACGGTATGCTGTAATATTTAACGCTTAATGTTTTTTGCTGTTAAAGCCTGGCCACACAAAACACAGCTATATATAAGTCTCAGATAACCCCCTTAGTCTATTGGTCAGTGTACTGGACTAGAGATCAAGGCATCCCTGGTTTAGTGGATGGTCCCCATACGGGGCATATTTCATTCATCATCATTTCGTTGCCCCAAAAGCTTCCACTGGCCCAATTTTAGTCAAGTATGCACGAATAAGAGACCAGCATTTTCAGTTTTCATAGGTTTGTTCATGTTTTTGTATTGCTTTGTGTAATTTAATTTATGTCTATTTTATCTTTAGTTTGACTCTTTATTTTGCATATGTCCAATTAGGTCAGCAGCATCACCTTGATGGGCGTATCCACTTTCGACAAGGCAGTGCAGCGTTTGATGGACTAAGTGCTGTCAAACAGTGTGGCAAAGCAAATACATTGGCAATGGAAGAGTGGGAAAGTGCCATTCCCTCGCCTAAACTTACGCCAGCCACACTTACCATACACCGTGTGGCTGTATTATTCTGATAAGATAAGGATTTCCACTTTTCCCACTGTCTACTTAACTCATTTGCGTTACCTATTCAACGTGATATGACAGATCTGTCAAAAAATCCTGCCAACTGCAAATTATGAACAGTATCATTAGTTTGTATGTGGCTACCACTGTATTGCCTTTAACAGGGTTCCAGAAATATTAAGCTAACAAAAAACATGTGTTAAGTATACCAGTATAGGTAAATGCTATTCATGCATATTATCGGACCAGCATGATATTTTAAACAGCTTTGCCATTGAGTCTACTTTGATTTAATTCAGGGGGTACTCGCAGCAACCCGACTGCCAGTTGCGCCACAAATTCAGAGGTGGTGAAGAAGTGGCTGCGATTTGCTGGGAAGCGGGATGGCGGGCGACGAGAGCGTGACAGCTGGCAAAGGCAAGAATCAGGAATGAGTGGAAGCGACCGCATCTATGAGCGACCACCTCTATTAGCGGCCATGCACCTGTATATGAGCGGTCACGAGCGATTTTTTTCATTACGCGTCATGTATACCTATTAAGAATTAAATTCATTTAAGGTTTTTGTCAATAAATTAGTGAACAACATTTGCAGTGGTTCAATAGTGGATTAATATCGGTAGAACGTCGGCGGCGCACATTGGCCCACTGTTGGCCTATGGTTGGGCCATCGTTGGCAGCTAATGTTGGCCCAAGGTTGGCAGATGGTTGGGCCATTGTTGGCAGACAACGTTGAAACAATCATTCCCCAATGAGCACCCACTCGTTGGCCCAATGTTCTTTGCCGACATTGAGCCAACATTGCCGACAACGTTGTTTCACGGTTGGCAGATGGTTGCCATGCTGGCTGGGACAGAGCGAGCTTGAGCTAACCGAAACACTCGCGCCTGCCAGAATTTCCCCTGAAACGGTCTATTGTGATAATATGTTTGATAATACCAAAGAACTTGTATGTTCTATAAATTCTTTGATAACACTGAGTAGTTGTGACGTCTACATGTTATAAAAATGACGTCACAATGGACGTTCCTAAGCAACCGAATCATATGCCACAAGCACGTGTATGGTATACGTCATTCCGCCAAAAATATGCATTATGGCAAGCCGAAGTGGGATTTATTTTGAAGAAATCATCTAGATGTATCCGCACGGAATAGCTGATATACGCTCGCATTTTAGGTCGAACCTATCCATATTGCAATGCTTATATTCGGACATGACGCCAAGCAATTGTTTGAATGGCTTGTATGTAGCGCACACCGCTATGCATGTGAAAGCTTCCCATTTCCTCACCTTCATACCCAGAAAGCCTAGTTTAACCAGAGTCGATTCCACGTCGACGGACTCCGAAAACTGCCTAAAGGGTTCCTTCGAGATGGCGGCCACCAGCAGTTCCCAGTCCAGCTGGGTCCTAGGAGCAGCCAATCGAAGGCCTTGAGACATACACCAGGCATCAGCCTCGTGCCAGCTGCTCTGATTGGCCAGCTGGAACACTGGATACCGGAAGTAAAACTTTGAGTCTAGCATGTTTTGGGAAAGCGTCGCCGAGTTACGTGACCATTGTCCTGCGGCCTGGAGTAAATAATCGAGCCTCAGGGTCGCACCTGGGGTGAGGAAGGTGGAGTTGGGGGGTAGTTGAATCAACACTCCCTTAGCGTGTCGGCCAACACCTGACTCGTGCAGGGGGACTGACCAACGCAGGGGTCGTCCCAAAGCCAACTTGGACCCGTTCCATCTGTAGACAACCTGAAACATGAAAGCAACAAACAAGATGTCAGTGAGATCGTCAATTAGCGAAAAACCACCGATTTCTCGGTCGATAATGGATAAGATAATGGAACTTACTTTTAGCCTATGTACGCAGCTAATCAATAGAGGTAACGCGACCATCGACCATCGACATGAATAACGCTACATTTCCAGATAATCACCTGAACACATCAACCACACTGAGTGAGTGGTACATGTGGTCGTATGAGTCGTGAAACAAAGAGGTCCTTATATCAAGGGACCAACACTAACGTCTGGCTGGGAATCGGCCTGTTTATCAAAAATATCAGAAACAGACTACGAGCATATGTTCTCGCCAGCCTACACCAACTGACTGTAACGTTACGCCCCGCTCCGACCCCACTCGACCACTGACGAACTGACCACCCCTGATCTCCACTGACCTGCATCTCGCCTTTGCTCGCATCATTGATGTCGATAAAATCGATGAATGCGACGGGGTTCTGGTCTCCAAGGGGGCAGTCGGGGCAGCTCACGCGGACAGTGAGTCGGGGATAGGCTGGGCCGGCAAGGTCTCTGTGGCCTTCGGCGAATGTGGTGAAGGTGAACAGCGGGTTGTCGTCGATTAGTTCCGGTCGGACGAGGATCTGGCCGCAGGGCAGAGTGGGCACCTTGACGTAGGGCACGGACTCGTACATCGACACCCGTCGGAAACTCGGCAAGCGCGATTCGTCCAGTCGGAGGGTGCAGCACATCTCGGTGACGTCACATGGGATGTGGGCCTCCGCGGTGAGGAGGTACCCGCGGCCACGCCACATACAGTCGCGTTTTACCTGGATGGCGATGAATGTGGAGAGGACATGGGTGGCGCTGACCAGGTTGTGGCCGGTGCGCGTGGACAACATGAAGTGACACGGCTCATCGGCGTACGATTTGGCCATGGTGACCTCGTCGAGAGACCCCGGGGCGGCGAAATCGAGGACTTGCACGGAGAACTCAGCCAGGTCGTTCATTTCCACGTAATACCAGCAGAAGTCCAAGTGGAGCTTGTCGTCGGGGAGGAAGGAGACGGTTTGGCAGCGGAAGACGTCGCTGTGGCGCTCCTCAATGTCGGTTCTGACGGTGACATCGAAGCCGACGAGACATGGGTTGAGACCTCCGAAACAAAGCGGTTTAGGTGTCAGCATGCCACGCAACGTGACGCGCGTGAAGGGCGCGTATGAGTAGGTGACGATGGTAATGTTCCTCTGTCCCTGCAAAAGGATGCCCGGGGCGTCCGCCGCCTGGCGCCATACCCCGAGCGTGGCCCGAGAACAGATGGCCAACTCGGATCTGTAGTCACTCATGTCCAAAAACGGAGAATCGAGGTAGGCGCTCCGAGCCCAGAGACTGTCCCTGAACAGCATCATAGCTATCCCGCCCATCCGGCATCCAAAGTTTGGGTGTCCGGACACTTCCAGTCGATCCAAAAGGAGGGCCACCGGAAGCGGCGCCGAAAAAACAAATGTCAAGATGTGTTTACGGTTAGCGTGGGCCGTGGGCGGGATGTCAATGGTGGCGTTGCCCTCGGTCTGTCCCATCTTGATATCAGTCGCCGTGCACGCCGGGGCTTTGCATTTCCAGACGGCTCTGTACTTCACCTTGATCCGGACGCTAGATCTCCGGTTGTGAGTCAACACCACGGATAGATCGCCGATGCTGCCACGCACGCTAAGCTTCTCCCCCAGGTCATCACAGCCATGCACTGCTTGAACGACACTCAACAGGGAAGAGAAAGCAGAAGCGGAAAACTTGGGCATGACCGGCGAATAGTGAGTTGCGGAGTTCCCTACGTCGGTGTCATCGATGACGTCATTAATCGCACCGATAGGGCCGTCATAGATGATTAATCGCGAGGTCACGGCGTCGCACTCCAGCGTCGTTACCTGCAGTCCGACCACTGCCAAAAGAGACACACTGACGAACCATATCTTAGAAACCATACCGGCCACTTCAGCGGCGACCACGACTGGCGCTTCTGGGGAAGTCCTCGCCCCGTTGTAGTAGTGTAAATCCCACTTCTGCAGCCAGCGGATGGAACCCTTGTCAATCACCTCATAGCTGACGAGCAGCTCCACAGAGTTTTCAACCGACGACTGGTTGAGTAGAAGGGTAAGCAAGTTCTCCTCCTCAACGTAGCTGGCGTCCCGGGCCGTTCCACACAAAGCATCCGGAATCCGGCCCCAGAGGGAGGAGGGAGGAACAACGGTCAGGTTGGGCCCGCCGTGCAGATAGACGAACTGGTCCCGGCACCGGTAGCTCTGGAAGGAAGAGCGGAAGGAGTGAATAGTCAAGTTGATGGAGAATTCTTGCGGCACTGACATGTTCCACTGACATAAGCGGAGTCGCCTCTCCGAGGTGACGACGCAGAGCAGTCCGCATGGTGACGTCATCAGGCGTGGCCGCGCGGGGCAGGTTGTCTCGGAGCAGCGAGTGGCGTCGCAAGACGCGCGGTAGCGGTGTGCGCGGCGGTACACGGCCTGCCAACCCACGTGGACGTTACGGGGCCTGGCAGGGACCAAGTCCCACTGTTCCTTTAGCACCAACTCCGCCATGAGGTCAACGTACCTTTTCCACAGCGAGGTCCCATTCAGACCCCCAGATAACGTCTGGTGCACGCTCGGAGCGTCAGTAACGGCGGGTAAAGATTCTGTGCTTGACTGCCATGACTCGCTGAATGTTGTTGAAGATTCCTCAAGATTTTTCACCCTCACAGATTTTGTCAAAAATGCCAGAGATTTTCCGACATCTGCAGAAGACGTCCGCAACTCTCCGATTGCTGGCGAAGAATCATCGACTGTTGCCAAAGACTCTTCTGCCGCCGAAAACTCACCGATTACTGCCGAAACGCCTTCGACTGCTACCGAAGACTTACGGTATGTTTCCGTACACTCTACGCTTGCTGCCGAAAACGTGACCATCAACAGGAGCCACACGCTCATGTGTCTCACCCTTCCGTGATTCTGCACCCTTCGTCTCCATACTCGCCTCATACCAGTCCATAACCTACTGGACCCACATGTTGGTTGACAACTACGCCCAGGAGACTGCTCAAGGTCAGTACGTAGGTCATGTTGAACCCCCAGAAAGGCATTCATAACTACTTACATTCTATCGCTATTGCTTAAGGGTGTCTCGTCGAGTCCCTCGGCCACGTTTTATGGCTCTTTGCGTTTCAGATCCCAGACTGATAATAGGCGCGGTCATGTGATGAACATATGGTTTTGGCAGACGGCACACTTGGGTGACACATGTACAACTGCGAGGGTTAGATCGTATCATATTAACCAAAGCGATAACTCAGTGTAGTGGACGTTAATTGGTCCTTTGATTTGCGTTAGCATCGTGCCAATTGGGCCCCGCGCCCCCACCCTCCGACATCATGTGGATCGTGTTATCATGGCAGAAATGAGTCTCTGCGAGATATCATATAATGATTATTAATTAAGGCAGGAGAACCTTTCATCTATATCTATTTGGAGTCGACACCAAAGGTGGAGATATTATACCTGTATTGGGTGCGGGGACTGCAGTCCATGGTGGGGGGTAAGACTGTGCTGGGTTTGAAAGGGTTCCGTGGAAGAGCTTTGCCCCCTGTTTACCTTAAAAATATCATTATCAATGCTATCTGTTTCCCCAGAAATGTCCGGTCCATAGGCTTATCTTTCTCCCGTCCCCCCTCCCCGCGCCCGCCCGATTTGGACAGTATATTACTCATACCCGACCGAGACCAGTTAATAACAATGCCTGGATCATTTTGCATCTCTCATGTCGATCAAATTTCATGGTAAATATGCCTGATGTGATACCCCCCCCCCCCCCTCCCTTACCTCATGCACCCATACTCCAGCTTACTGAAACATACTTGCATTTACATTTGAGCAAGTAAAATCATTATTCTTATATTCCCAGGAAGTGGTAATGAGGATACCACGTTTCTGCTGGTAGCGAATGTAGTCGCTTGGTTGTGAAGGGTTTTCCGTGAGTTTTATAATGGCGAGAGCTTATAGAAAATAAGAAAGGGCCAACAGGCAGAAATACTGGATACCTTGAAATGGTTATTTATATCTAGTCTATTTTAGTGGGCAGATTCCCTCATTTATTTATTGTTCAAAGTCCTAGCAAGCCCGTTCTATCAACACATAGTCCCCCTCCCCCGGTCGCAAGTGTCAGCGCCCCCCCGCCCTCCCCTCTCCTCGGTCGAAAGTTTTAAAATATCCGCTCTTTAGGGGTAACCTTTTTATCCCAAATTTCCGCTTTCTCAGGCATAAACGGGCATTCACAGATCCTCCCCAACCAGATTTGTATAATAGTCGCAGCTGGTCTTAAAATGTTCAAGATGGACTTTTTTATTTCTTTCTGATGATCAACGTTCAATAATGCAAGCGCTAAGTTGCCCCAATTGCCCGTTAAACCTCTATTTCGCCTAAATATACCGTTAGAAGCTCCATATACGCTGAATGGCCCGTTGGAAGCTATAATACAGATTGGACACCTAGGATCCAGATTGGACCCTTCAGCATTGCATTATACAACAAATGCAGATGTCAAGCGTCTGATACAGTTGACAACTTACATTTCAAATTTTAAAATATATCGTAAGTTTCCATATGTGGATATACATATTTATCAATGCGAACATACTTGTGCATATCTCTGTCATACACCACGACAACAAATAGACATAAATATATGTTTTATTAATTAATTATATTATTAAATATGCTGATGAATGAGCAGGAATTTAAATAAGTCACCTGTAAGGCATACAATGATAAATTTAAATTGCAGAATGTGACAATGAAATAAATTAATAGGCTAATACCATGTGCTACAGCGACACTATGTGATATAAAGTGAAGTATATTGAATACATTACAAATTTTATTCTACATATGATTTTTTTATTCATGTATTTAGATAAGATGCCAGGACATGCGCTATAAAATTTATTAGCAACATCAAAACATTGATACATAAACATAGTCATATACAAGCAAAACATTGCAACAAGAGAACCTGTCCACATAAAGAACAAATATTAATTTACGAGACATTCCATTTATCATTAAATATCTTCTTGGCTGCAAGACGGTTACTGCTTACGGAATGACGCATTGCTCTATAATATAGTAATATCTTAAAGCATTCTATACCATGGGTTTTACTCTTTTTCATTTGCAAGAGACTATAAAGTTTTTGACTGATTACAATATGGTTTAGTAGACGATACTCGTTAGACTTGCTTACACCATTACCGTATGTGAAAACCAGAATGCGCCTCAAACCAAATTGCAAGTGAATGTCACAGTTGCTTAACATATGGACAATGAAAAAAAATAAGTGTTCAATTGTTTCAGCAGCACTATTACAAAACATACAACTCTCGTCTTCTGCTAGATTAAATTTTGTTAAGATAAGTATTTGTAGATAAACATCGTTGAAGAAACTTGTATTGGAAACATTTGAGTCATTCATCTACTGTACTTCGCAAAAGTATAAAAACCTCGCCATTCTTCATGCGTAAATTTTGCATCTTGCGATGTTTTCCACTTGGTTTCATTATTTCTCACCGGACGCAATTCAAGTATCAAGCGTTGGTACACAGTATTGCACACCCGTTTTTATGTTAACACAGCCTGTAGTTCATTATATCGTCCTTTTCGTAAGTTGGACCCCTCTTTGCAAACCATCTACTCTTCAGCTTCTTGGTAGAGAATGGGTTATACTGTATAACTCTTCAAAATAAACCTTGCTTCCAAACGACCGTTTGAAGTCTTGCCAACCTATAACACGACCCATATCATTAATAACATCGTTGTAAAATACGGCCCTTGCATTATTAAAAAAAAAAGTTCTGTTAAGGTTAGAGTGACTTAGAAAGTGCGAGTCCCAAAGTGGATTTGTTCGGACATCTGTACCGTTGACGATCGATCTAAACCGGTACCACGCTTTAAATGCATCTCGCCAAAAGGGATTCGACAGCGTCATAAAGCACTTCAGAGATATTAGATCCAGTTGCCAACAGAGTGACTTCTCATTACAAACGATGCTAGAGAACATTTTCTCGACACTTAACATACTTTGAACTCATGCAGCAACACCTAGAATGTTCTTCTTAACGAAACCTCTGACCCATCTAAAACATTTTGTACTCATGATTATGGAATACCTTGATTTGTGCGTCATTCTTAACGCGCATGGCTAGAGGTTCAGTGGTCAGAATGAATGTATATGACGATATACATATGGGCTTCGAAACCATCCGGAACATTGACATGTGGTTGATGGGACATGCTGAATGTGACAAAAATGCTGCACACCGACTACAGACGTAGGCCGATACAGTAAAACCTCCCTAAGTCGACCGACGACGGGACTACCGCTCATCGATCGACTTAGGGAGGTGGTCGGGTTACAAAATATCAGCGAGCTTTGTGAAACCAGGTGCATATGGCAGAGTCTAAATTCTCGCTATCAACACAGAACCGAAAGCGCTTGCGACTCGGTTCTTCATTAGCCTCGTATGCCATAATGTAATCAGCTTTACGTTTCACTTTGAACTGTTGATGTTCCGATGCCAAAGATATCAGCAAGCGAGTTCCTTCGTGCCGATGAGTTCTACCTTCCGTGAATGTGGAAGCTCCTTCGCATTTTTCTGCGTTGCTGCCATGACGCTCAGTGAGATAATTATTCATAAGACTAATATCCATACCTTATATAGCCGCTACTTCTATCTTTCGTGAGTGTTGTAACAAGAGGGAGTTTTGTGATCAAGATCATTGAAGTTCATGCCGTTCACAGGTTTATTGCTCGATTGTATGTGTTCAAAAGGTATCGAGTTTTGTGATCAAGATTATCAAAGCTTCAATGCATACTTTAACAACCTATAACAACGTGCAAATATGTTTCACACATTTTAAGAGTGCTATCCAGTCCACAGGCGTTATCGGCTGAATGTGTGTGTTCTGCTAATTGCAATCAGCCGGTGACACTAATCCTTCCGCTAGCCGAAAACCGATCGACTTAGGGAATATAAAATGGGGCGTTGGGACGAAAATGATCGATCGACCTTACAGAGTAGGGAGGTGATCGGGTTAGAGAATACTGTTACAATGCTAAAGTATAGGCCGACCGTCTGGACTGGAAAAAATCGATCGGGTTAGGGAGGTGGTCGGGCAGGGAGGTTTTACTGTATACCTTTATGGTTTTTGTTATTATGCGTTTTCGCTGAAAAGCGCAAAAGAACACTTTACGGTTGATCAAAGGAAGACCAACATGAAAGCCACATATCGAGCTCAAGGATGGTTACAAAGCGATATAAACGATCTCAACTTCATCCGGACACATGGAGGGGATATATATTTGTATTGAGTTTGGAAATGTATTTCTTTCCAAGCATGCACTGCCGTACATGAGCACAATGAAATAAAGCGGAAACCACTACCAAGTTCCGTTAGACTTCCATATTTATAAATTTCTGTCCCATATTTTGCTGTTGGCTGATTGCCAATGGCAATCATCGGTAGATGGTAAATACATGGTATACAGTTGAGAAGATGTAAATGTGTTGTCTTGGGAAGACAAATGTAACATAATCTGATGAACTGAAAGCATACAACAGAGCACAATGTACAGAAATGCCCCCCCAAACTGAGAAGAATAAAAACGAGGTTTTTGTTGGAATTTTCTTTGCGTTGATTTTATTCAGCGTTTTAAATCAGTCCCTTCAACCCCCCCGTATGGAATATACTAGAATGAGTGTGAAACGAGTGATCGTTGCACTTCGGTCAACCCTCGTTCGTCCTTTTGACGGTAGTCGTTGAGTTCCGCGTTATATGTGATAGCGCTGACAACGATGCAATAACCGAACTAAATTCAGCCTCGACATACTCACCATGATTAATAATAGCGAGCGCAAGCGAGCTCTTAAGGTAACATGCATGCATATTCAAATATATTCAAGCAAAGAGAGGTCGAAGCCTATTATGTCATGTCTTTAATAATTAAATCAGCTGCCCCACAAAATTAACGAATAAATTATTCAATGTTAACACTGGATGCATAATTGAAATTAAAGTGAATTTATCAGCGACGGGCTAAATGTCTGTGGCCAAGCAGAGCGCTCTTGGTGACCGCTCATCGGCTGCTGTCATAGTGAGTAGTTGTGACGTCAAAATGTTATAAACATGACGTCACAATGAGAGTTCCTAAGCAACCGAATGATATGCCACAAGCACGTGCATGGTATACGTCATCCCGCCAAAGATATTCTTTATGGCAAGCCGAAGTGAGATTAATTGTGAATATTAATCTAGATGTATCCCCTCGGAATATCAATTAATAAATATACGCTCGCATTTTTTAGGTAGCACCTATCCATATTAATAATACGGTTTTCTGTATGATAATAAACCGGAATTTGCCCTAAATACTGACGCCTTCCCCGACTGGTCCAATATGCGAATTCAGATTGATTTCAATCTGAATGTCGAAAGACTAACAGTAAATGTGTCCGAGTCGGCGGGACTAGGGCGGGACTAGGGCGGGAAGAGATGGAGCGATCGATCACCTTGCTCGGGCGTAAACATTCTCACCAGGCATCTGGTAAATGTCAATTGAAGGGAAATTGATGGCCCAACGGCATTCAGAAATATGTTGACAGCTTGTGGAAAACTTCTCATCTTGGGCCAACCCTTGACATATCGACAAGGAAACATTGCACATCGTAACTTAGAAGACAGTTTGTATCTGGCGGGGAAGCGTAAAGGGAAATGCCAGGCTCATATCATTTACATTTCCAGTTAAACTACACGGAATTAACTAAATATTACAAACAATTTTTTTTTAATCATGCATTAGAGAAAGTTCCAAGCACTTTACATGACAACCCAACTTGCCATTGGGCACCCGCCACAGCGCGCTGATGATGACGTCACCGGCGATGAAGCGACCAGTAGGCTTTGACGACTACTACCACTGGAAGCTATAATATTGAAGCGGTTTAATTACCTTAGAGTTTTTTTTGCGCGGATGGTAATTCCGAATGATTAAATATGGCGAAGCAAGAATAAACTTCTGGCAAGTGGGATAAAGAAGTTGAACTAGACACCGAATTTACACCATTTACAAGCTGTTGGTGGCAAAGTTTATAGCGGTAGAAAGATATCCGATGTTTGCTGTCCTCTTTTGCTGTTGAATTGTTACAGTCAGCAGATGAACAGTACATCATTTTGTTCTAAATTCATCGATGTTTCAAATCTATTAGTCAAATTCGCTTGGCATTATTCACGAGAGGTTTTAAGCTGATAGCTTGTTCCAAAGACGCACAGAGTCTCGCATGTAAACACATTTTTGGCTCAGCGGAGGGTAGTCGTCGGTGACGTGAACGCCTTGCTTGTGATTAGCTAACTCTGGTCACATGTTCAAAACATGTAGACACCCGCCTGATGGGCAAAAGTCAGTATTTTATAATGTTGACGTGCGATTTTCTCGATGATGGTTTCTTTTTAAACAAAACGATTAACGGCAAATATAGTTTATACCAACATAGTTTAACTTTTATGTCACATTGCAGCCGCCCGGTATTTTCTTTTAAGAGCATGGAGTGGACAGGAGGGTTAATATTAGACAATTGAATGTTTGAGCTCCGACCTTACCTAATAATTCAGTCGAAGACCTGAGAGAATAGGGCTGTACAGTCACAACGGGAACTGATAGAGACTTCACGAGACAGGGATACTAATACTCAACGTCGATGCTTTAGTAGCAACGGTCTGTACGTTCTGCCTCGATTCCGGTTGTTTGCATTAACTCGCTTCAAACACAATCCCGGTTAAAGCCGTCCTTGAATGCACAATAAGAATTATACCATCACAGTAGGTTTATGTAATATATGAGCGGTTGAACAGTTGATAGTCAATCATGAAACAGCCGCATTCTGGTCTGTCAGTGTCAGGCGAGCCAATGTGTCGTATGGGGTTTTCCCTGTCGTAGGACGTAACAACCTTACATTTGCGCGCGGTATCTATGGTTAAGCAAAACGCTCCTTATATGGACTGGTCAGGCGAGGACAATGATCCTGTGTGTCGCCGAAACGTAAACATTGATAATTTATCTCAAAATTCAACGCTTCCAACCATGTCATCGGGCGGACCACATGCATTATGGAGAGATAAATGTCTTTGTCTTTATCGATATTGTGATTTTATAGCAATGCCTGGACCAAATCAAAAAAAATAAAAATTCACACCCACTCGCTTCTTCACATACGAACCGCGCAGCCAGCCGGTTCCCCAACACTCATACGTGGATTACAATGAGTGCGAGTCACGCAGCTGCAGCAGGGCACCAGCGTGATGCGCACTCGTTCCAAGAGCACGTGCTTTTTTGTTGGTCCCCAAAAGATTTAACCCGAAAATAGAACCCGCGAGAACTGTACAGCCCTATGACCAGAGACATAGCACCGAACACAAATTGTAGACTTAGCAGATCATGGGCTACGCCACAGTTCATAAAATAACAAATCCGTCATGTGTCAGCGAAAATATTATTTTATTTTCCCTTTAACCTGAAATTGTATAAAATTCAACATGGAGATGAAGAGAACCAGGTTACCATGAAATGGATGAAATAACAGAGATGAGGGTGCCAACGTCGACCGTATGAACAAAGCAGACGACAAGCGTGCTTACCTACCTACTAAGATACTTGATTGGAACTACTGGGTCATTCCTGGTTGAAGGGGGTGTGGGGGGGGGGGGGGGCGGGTGAGCTTGATATCATGCAGTGAGGGGTTAAGCTAATGGAGCACAGAACATACGCACGCAGGTTTAACACACCGTTTTAATAAACCTAGAAAAAAAAGTTTATGAAAAGTTTATGAAGAGAATTGGAATATTTTACTTTCACGGTTTAGACGTTTTTGTCAAAAGGGGGAACAAGCCTCAACGTACGTAAGGCGGGTGAGGCGGGGGGGGGGGGTAGTAGTGCGCGGAGCCGGGGTGTGTGGTATCTTATGATATCTAATTTACAGGTTATACATATAGGAGCCGCAGGTTGCCCAAACACGTGGGATCCAATTTAGGTGTCAATGGATCAGCTTAGAAACCCGGTCGGCCTCGTTCCGTATACAATGTGGCAATTGCCCCCCCCTCCCCCTTCCCAGTGCGGACATCAAAAAAGACTGACGCAACAAGGCTAAAATGCAATTTCGACCAGAGTCGAGTCGAATAATTACGTTAATGGAAAATAAATAATAGAATACTTCTCAATTGAAACGAACGATATGACCCTAAATAGTTGGAATTTATGAAATCTGCACCACACACACCTCAATCCGCTCGTGGAAAGTACATTAGAGCGATAGATTACTCCATGCGTCTAGGACGTTAATGGAAAATAAATAATAGAATACTTCTCAATTGAAACGAACGATATGACCCTAAATAGTTGGAATTTATGAAATCTGCACCACACACACCTCAATCCGCTCGTGGAAAGTACATTAGAGCGATAGATTACTCCATGCGTGGATGCGTGGAAAAGACAAGTCGTTTGGTGTACTTTCCAGGTTTAAACCCAAATGCAGAATATTTGCTAGAGTTTTATAATTCCAATTTAGTATTATCCTGATATTTATTGTTCACAGGACAGTTCTCCATATCCAGCAATAAATAATAGATGTTACAGGCAAATGGTTTGAACCGGATTCTGCTCTTTGTCCTCCTGTTATACATCACCATGTTAATGTATCGTATCATTGTTATTATTGGTATTTGAACCGAAACAGTTCCTAAATAGACCAATTAATTCATCGCGCAATGCATTAAAGGTTAATAGTCCCAATAACGCTCGATCTATAATTCGACTTGTTATAGGTTTAATTTTAACTTTTAAATCGCGTCAATTCAAAGTCGGTGCATTGCTAGAGACTCCTTTTACAATGACTATCGCATGAAGCACGGGAGATAACTACATTAACACCCAAGCGCCAATCTAACAGTGCTACGGCTTACCCCAGATATAGTTGTTGATCGATCAAAAATACTGTAGTGCAACATAGAAATGATTGATTCAATAACCTTTCACCAAAGAAAACGAGCTAAACTTGCGATGACGATGATGCGACCAAGCAAAACTTGTACATTTTAAGTGAAAACCGTGGTCTTTAATATAAACAGAAAAAGAGAGACAGCTTCCCTGTTGTTGAACTGACTAGACTATCCCATGCAGAGCCCCTGGCGGCAGTGCATGGTTTCTCGTATATAACAGCTCACCAAGGTTCTATGTATGACAATCGGTGAATGTGAATGTGTTCCTGTCCCAAAGTGCGAAGAACAATATCGTAATTAGAGCGACAATAATAATCAAGCAGTATATCGCTGCGGCTGATGAACGTATCAGACACCTCTACCATTCATCACAGAATTCTATCATTCGCGCCCCTATGTGATGCACATAATCGCTGCAGTTTTGCATATTCATGATTTACGCACACAATAAGATCCATATTATAACTTGCAGAGGCAAAGATCTGAGCAAAGAATATATCACAAAATTAATATATACAATTAGGCGAACATGATACAATGATGAGTAACGATAATGACTCGCTTTTGGGTTCGAAGAATTATACACTCATGAACAATTTTGACTTTAGAAGTCACACAGAAAAAAAGTCGTACATCGTCTCTCAACATTAACACCGCGACTTGAAACTCTTAAGCAACGTAAGTATATTCTTCACTCAATTATCTTTACAATAACGACAAAATTACTTTAATACAATCAAATGACGGAATGTCTCAAGACAAGTCTTGAATAGAAGGGACACAACGTTAGATATTATCGCAGGATATCCTAATACATTTTAAACTTATAGAAGGGAATGTATATTTTATTTGTTCGTTTCTAACCGAAATCGTCCAATGAAGAGGTTCACTACACACTAAAATTGTTATTGGTACATTCTCCTATTCCCTTTACTCAACTCAGTACACAACAAACCGTTGTCTAGACAACGGTTGGATAGCGCGCCGCGAAACCCTGAGACGATGGTTGTGAAGCTAGTGCTATGAACAGCTGTAAGATACAACGTCATTATTTGAAATGACTTGAAATTATCCAGTTGAATTATTTGAAATTATCCAGTTGAAAATTAACGCAAACACAGAAAGCGGAAATAGTTTTGTCAGCAAACAAATGTTATCTCTAGCAATTGGAACAATTATGTACAAAGAAATAACTTTTTAAAATTAAGGGATTCATAAAATAGTTTGGGGGTTAACCACACTCAGTCTTCATGCGCCAGTATCATTCTATGTCAAGGTCACTTGCTTATTTTCGCACAGCAGGCGTTGCGAAATACTTTCCAAACGCCGATTCTGGAAGACACAACGAGATTACTTCTGTTGTCTCTTGCAGTCGATCTCCGTTGTTAATGATCTCGCGTGCGAACCATGATGGCGGCGACAGGACAGCTTGCAACGTGGCCAACAGAAATCTGGCCAAGCGGAACATGCCAGAGAGGCAAACGGCCAAGAGGCACACGGCCAAGAGCCACAAACTAACAGCCATATAACTAACAACCACATGACCAATAGCCACATGACTAAGAACCACATTTAAGAGTAAAACTGGTCAAGGGTCATATGGCCAACAGTCATGTGGCTACACGGATAGCAGCCTCCATGGAATGCAGCCGCACGAGAATGTAAATGGCCGCAGGTTGTTTGTTATGTAGCTATTTGTTGGTGTGTGGTTAGCTATCTTATTTCATTTCCCATCGACAATGTGCCAAGTTTCAGCACAAATCCTCAGCTGCATGGTGAACAATCCGGAAACATGAGCATCGCTTTCTCTCGCACACAGAAATTGTAGGAATGAAGATTCTTGTTCCCGGTTAGCTGTTGATGTGATGTCTACAGTTAGTCTCATGGAATGCATCGAAGAGCAACAGCAGCCTTGTTACACCTTGGGCTTTATACAATACAATGTTCTGTTGGCCCTTGCTTATTTCCTATAAGCTCTCGCCACTATGAGACTCATGGAAAACTATTCACAACCAAGCGACTACGCGCGGTACCAGCAGACACGTGGAGTCCTCATCATACCACAAATATACAGGAAGGATCCTGGTCACGGCACCATAAATGGTTCATTTCATTTGTCCCAGACGTCGTGGGGCATGCTGGTTCCGTCACCAGACGCACTGCACCATTCTGATCACGATACCAAAATGCAAGCTTGTCGAAACGTCCAAAGCGAGTGTCTATGCTCGCTTTTTCTTCTGGGAGCCGACAGCGGGTTCGGGTCGAAGCTCGCGGTATTGAAACTGAAACAAGAGCAGCACATCCTAATTAACATAGAGTTATGTTATGCATATCCAACCAAATAAATTAGCAGACACGATCAGTTCAAACAGAAACAACCAAGACAGACATGAAAAGAGAACAATTTAATAAAATTATTTTTGATCGTGTTTGACAGCAAAAAGGTACCGTTATTACAAATCCTACTTTCCTGTCAGTCCTACGTTCTAAAATATGAAGGTTTAACCATTGAACGTCGGGCTACAAACGTTAAAAATTTGATTGCGTACGCGTTGGAACCTTAACTAGTTAGACGTTTAAAAAGAAATTCACTTCTTTGCATTACTGCGGGTGTGGGGGGGGGGAGGGCGATTTTCCATTTAAAACTGTAGATGGACACATTACGGGGAAGCAGGGCGAAAAAGCGGTGTCAAAAACAAGGACATGGATACTTTTAATTAGGCGCAAGATGTCATACATGCAAAACAGCATCATTCAGTAACGGAAGTGGGATAGTCAGGGGTGGGGGGGGGGGCTCAGACGAACGCACCAGTTCCTTGTCGGACGGCACTCTGGACAGGTAATCCAACACCTCGTTGTTGGGAATAGCATTCGGCGCGCGCAGCTTCTTGGTAAACTTGTTGATGCCTGCAGCAGCGAGAGGGAAGATCACGGTGAAAATCTACTCCAAAGGTAGCGAGTTAGGAACGAATGACGTATATTCTTTGCGTCAGAATTTGTGATAAGATCCTACGATGTAAACTGATTTCCGTATTTCGGAGTCATTCGTTGCCATCGTCGTAACGAGACAGTAATAGTAATAATAGTTATAAATAATTACTTATAATGTCACAGAATAAAGCAAAACTGCTTAACTAAAAGAAAATAGCAAAAAAACAAATTACTTCCATGTGGCGTTTTCATCTAATGATCAATACTTCTTAATTTGAATTTGAGGCAACGTCATGCACCTTTTAGACACGGACAATTATTGGCCGATCTCTACATGATGACCTGTTGTTGACTTACCCCAAAGCATGATGATGTACCGTATGGGGACATTATACAGTATAACTGACGCTATGGTGAGGACAATCACGGCTAACCACGACAGCCACGGCACGGTCCAGTTGAACGTACTGCAGGAACACAATTAAACAAAGTCATGGTCATCAATTCATTGAACCAGACTCGGTTTTAAGGCCAATAGGGTAGGTTACCTATATATTACGCTTGCGTTGTTAATTATTTTATCAATCACTCTTAATATATTCTCAAAATTTCGTCTTGGAGTAACGAGATATCAAAGACAGTGCATGATTTACATTGACCATTCATACACGCACTACTGATAATTGGAAGGTACTACAGATACATATGCGTGCAGAATAAGATCTAACGGTAGCAAAATGAGAAATACAACTGGAGTCGGAAAGTAAATTTTGCCACCGATATAATACAACTTGCACGAATAGTGGGAACTAGATATTAATTACTTGGAACATTCAAGAATGAAAACATGTATTTATTTATAGTGTGTCATGCGACAATGGTGTGGTGACAATAATGACGTATTAAACTTCTCACAATATGCTTAAGTGTATGTGTGTACTTTAACGAATTAGTGTTTTAGGCCGTTTTTGTGCACACAAGGTCCAAACTGGGCTAAGAAACCTCCCGGGACGATGAAGGACGAATCAATGTAACTTGCCCCACATTATATGCCGAAGCCCGGATTTGAGCCCAGGACTATTCAGCGGTATAGTACACCACTACACCAGGGAGCCGCCCCCCTCCATTTACTTGAGTGTATTATGTGTCAAAATGTTTCACTCTAGTCTGGCGCGAGCCACTGGTTGAATGGTGTACCCACTTTTTGACGCGTTCTCCCATGGAAGCCGCCATGTCCATTCCTTCTTGGACTTGGAGACAGACGTCCTGAATGGCCTGCAGCTTCTCCTTAAAGCTCTTCTTCTCCTCCTGCAAGACATCGACATCATTACGGCCATTGCACAGTGTTCAGACCGCTAGCGTCTGCATGCAGAGCCACGAACTTAAGGATGAAACGACAGGAAACCACGAATACCACGAATAGCATACATCAGCAAGAGAAACGAATGTACGGCAACACACAGCACGGCAGCACGCGATTCAATAACAGTGCTAAAAGTGCTATGGTTGAAAAGATGTCGTGGACACATACAGGCACCTAGTTACAGATTAGTCACCAAACATCGCAAGAAATAAGCATATATGAACATGCTATCGGACAGTAAATATGTTTCAGGTAAACGGCCAACAAAAATAACATAAAATATCGGTTTATATTTATTGATAAAATATCAGACAATAAAATGATGTAAAAAATACCTTTGGGTCCATGCACGTCAATGAACATCATGCAAAAACAATGGACGTATTAGGTTTTAACTTCATCTTTATCTAGAGAATTCTATCTTGTACGAGGCATGTCCTGCTGGAGAATAGGGTAAAACTGAATATGAGGAGCTAGAGCTAGTGTCAAACTTGTGGGGTCAATAAGACAGTCGTGACGCACACAAATTATGTACGAATCACATATGCATGAATTGTGACATAATTAATCTCGAAGAAAATGTTGATGAAAAAAAATGACTTAAAATTGCTCACACGGGAACAATAACAATAGTTCCAAGTTAACCTTCACCTTGGAAAACCTTGAAGTTAATGACATGCAAAACAGAGAAAATTAATTTTTGCATTGACTGACATTCGAATGTGAGATAAGCATATGTCAAGGGCATGTGAAGATTTCAAAAATCTGGAAGGCGAAAGATAAAGGACGAGTAGGTAATTTAATTTACCTTAGCACCTTTCTTGTTTTTATCCTGCCGTGTGCGGAAGGCATGGTGGCCACAGGAAGAGGGCATTAAGTAGCAGACAAACCTAACATACGAGTCCCCGAGATGAGGGGCATAACACTAGCTTTATAGCGAGGCGGCAGAAGGGAGGGGGGGGGGTCAACATGGTGGGACTGGGGTGGGGGTGGTGGGATTTGCGTACCGGGCCCTCTGTTAATAGAGATGGGTTATGGATAGGTATATATATAACTATACATGATCATGGATATGTAGCCTAAGTAGATGATACGCTTCTGAACAGAGACGAAAAGGGAATCAACTGACCATTCAAAACATAGTTAAAGGAAATCCCAGTCACCAGGATAGATAACTAACCGGCCAGGGAACGATTATTAACTACTGGAAGCTTATGACAGGATGTTAATCCTAAGGCTCTATATCATTGTGTGAAGCCACTAGCCAACTTTCATGGTTAATATGTAGTAAGTAGTATCGGTGCAGAACAGGCAAGTTAGACTATGAACGTCGGCCGAGTTATTCCAGTGATCCAGTGTTGCAAGGGATTCGCGTTAGCTTGAGAGTTCAGAATGGAAAGAATTCAAGCTCGCCTTACCTTTGGCTTGGAAGAGTGGTAAGATTTCTTGAGGGAGTGGTTCGTTTGTGACGCATAATTCTTGCCCAGTCTGTATCTCTTTATACATGAACATAGAGTGTGTTGGAAATGGTCTTCTACCACACCCCACAGAGGCGGATTCAGAGTTTAGAGAGTGGGGAGGCTTGAATTTCGCGACTACAGGGGCGAATCCAGACTTTAGGGGGTGGGGGTTCTCTCTGAAAACTCGCGACCGGGGGGGGGGGGCTAAACCTGTCGGTGGGGGGGCTTCTGCGGCTTGACCAGGGCAGGGGGGGGGCTATAGCCGCAGTAGCCTCCCCGCTGGATCCGCCACTGCCCCACGTACTTGTTATACTGCACTACCTCATCCACTACTCTAAACACCTTATGACACTAATCACCACACCCTGGTAGAACTATTAATTACAATATATTCGTTGGTACCGATCGACTGTTGGCTGCGTTTAGCACGTGATGTCGATGGCGTCTCGATGAATCACACTTGTTGCCGTTACACGACAAGCGGCATGGAGTTCGAACGATTCCCAATTGTTACCGCCATTTTGTTCTATTGCCTTTGTGGATTTAAATTGGGAAGCTTCGAAGAAAGTAGTCAGCGCATAGCTTGCGGTGTGACAATGAAGCTACATTTCGCGTTTGACGTCATTGTGAAGTCGCGCTTGGACGCAAGGAATATTGTCTATATGATGTTGATAATATCCTGTTACTGGTGACACGGATTTGGTTTTGCCCTATGTTATCAGTCGTAATCAACAACATGAAATTGCAGGATTTGCGCGTACGCTTTTCGTGACATCCACGGAGTCGATTTGGCACTTCACCTCCCGCCAGATCTATGCACATCGGTATCAAATTCAAGTAAATAAATCCGAACGACTGCCATATATAATCCTTGACTACAGCTAGCATGCAAGATGATCCATTATCCGTTATTGATCGCAAATAACAAGCGGGGCTATGTAACAGAAGGGAGGGTTGGCTTGGTAAAACACCAACAACGATATACCTTTGGCTGTTCCATACAAGGGTAAAACAAAAGCCATGGGAATACAAATTATAAGACAGTGGTTGAAACTGGACAGCTATTCACTGGTTCAATGGGTTATTGGCTGAAGGCAGTACCATGCCCTATACAACACATATATTTATATATGTATATTTATGTAAATACATGTAACTTTTATACATGCTGAAGACTAGGTGGATGACTATGAACAACAGTTACATAAAATGCATTCCAAACAAACATAATACAAGATGTATATAAATTTGTATGTATGCATATATCCTGTAACATTAATTAAAATGCTACTTTGTTACCGCTAATACACCCGTTGACTTAAATGTCATGCATTTTTTCTTTTTTATTATACCATCTTCTTCTCTAAATTCCGCTTTTGTCACATTCACAATGTAATATTATAAGCTACGACCTAAGTATTTAGAACTAGCACATCTACATTATCGTGAACTCGCATCTGTACCTTAGCTCATTGTCTCTTTTCCCAGAGGTTTAATGCGAATTATAAATATGGCATCGTACTGTGCTAAAGTTGTATACGGTAACACAACTTGCATTGGATATCATTGGGTGTAACCACTATAGGAGTGGCGATTACTTCCTGAGTTACCATACAAAAATACGGATGGTCGGGATGTAGGAATAATGTAATGTCATACCTTAGCCTCAGAAACATCATCATCATCGTCATCTTCTTCATCAACGTATTCCTGAAGTAGTATGACCAATATATACAGCAATAGGACATGGAACAAATCTATGATAGTGATGGCACGAAGTTGGCTGGGAATTTTAATATTAAATATATGTGAATCGGGAAATCATCAATTGAGTATTGTGTATCCGCCCTTCCATTGCATGCGGAGAGTTCTGCTTTTAATTCATAATGTGGGCGATAATATGTGGATCGACCAGCTACTTACACTCTCGTCTTTGTCCTTCATGAGGTTGCCGACGATTTGAACAACGAGAAGATTCTTCAGAAAGACGATAAGGAGCGTGACAGGCAACATGTAAAGCTCGAAGTTCCACACTATGATGAGGAATACCTGCAACATGATAAACAACCACAGTTGATAACAAATTTATGGATGGACTCGATGGTATAGACACCGGCCCACGTGTGAAACTGGTGATGACGGTGCTGGAATATGCTCAGCTGTCGGACTCGAAGTCTGATATACTGACCTGGATATCAGATACGTCAAATCAAACGTAGTCAGCCATGACATAACGAAATAAGCGTAGACGCTCACTCTAAAGAATACACTTCATCCTGTATTTTGTTCGCTAGGCACGTATTTTCAGGAACTACGTCAGTATGCAAAGTGTAATTGGGGGGTGGGGGATATATGTACATATATATTATATACCATTGACATTATCATAAAGTAGACCCAAAAGTCTTATCACTGACCAGGAAGGCTGTTAGACTTCTGGGCTTTGATTCCCACTCGAAGCAGCTCTGGAGGAACTTCCCAGACTCCACCGCGGAAGCCGCGATCTTCGACACGCGGTCGATGTTACGCTTCATCACCTTGGAGATATCAATAACAACTGACGTCACAATACTGGCCACAATGAACGATGACGTCATTTGACGGGATAAGATGCAACAATGGCATCTTATGTAGGATGACAAACAATTGATGACATGAAGTCATATCAAAGCCAGAATTAACAATGGATGACGTGATGATATTCCACGAAGACCTGGTTATGACGAGATGCATATATATATATGCATGTGACAATATTTATGTTGGATGATGACCAATCGATGACGTAATGACGTATGATGACAATTGAGCATTGGCACCTTTTTCTCCGACGTGATATAAAAAGCAAAGGTATCCTGTCCAGGGATATATATAACAAATGTATAATATTATAAAATTATAAATATAATTATTTACGTTTTATTCAGAATAATAAAAGGATATATGTTTCTTATCCAGGATGAGAAATATGTATTGACGTTATTTCAACCAATGATTAACGATTAATCGAAGAGTTAAGCGTGGAAATTATGTTTTGCTACTTACAGATAATTTAAACTTGGAATCAGGTTGCATATATTTTTCTTCACGGGGGTTGAATGTTCTGATTGCTGACTTGAACTATTGACAAAAATAAATGCTTCAGTTTTTGTGTTCATAAAACTCATAACATTCATATACGGCAAATACCAGACTGCCACGATAGGTAGCTTTACAGATATACTATGTGATGATTACGTACGTGAAAAACTTAAGGCACTATCAAGCAGTCATTGTTTTCGTATGATACTATTGGTAAATAAAATACATGTACTCCATATGAAACTACACAAACATTAAGGTTATTGTACCTACATAGACACACCAAAGACACCTATATTGATAGTCTTATTGCCGTAGAACACCGCGTGCAAGCATGTAAGGGGGTAATGTTTAGGTTTTTTTTACCGAAGGTGGGCATTTCTGCTGATTTATTTGTTGGCTGACAGATACATATAATAAGTCATACATTTCATACTTACTGAGTAAAGTCTTAAAGAGAGCGATTAATGTGTCCATGCATTAGCTTTCCAAAAATATAATTTTAAAGAAATATATAGGTGGAATTATGTTGATACATAAGATTTTTTTTCCGAAGTAAGGTGAACAGAGGGTAACAGTTAATAACGAACATCAATGTCACAGCAGCCATAAAAATATAGTATAATGAAACGTAAATCGCATGCTCCGAGATTAGACAGTTTGGCATCTCTGACATTTGGTTGTTTGCTTTATATAGGACGCTTGAACCGCTGTAGGTAATAGCGCGACAATTGGAAGGGTCCAAGTACAGAGGAGCCATGCTTCTTTGCGAAGGCAGATAGATCTTTATCCTGCACAAAACAGCATTTGCGCAGGTGGGGCCTGGGCTGGCCTAGCAGAGCACAACCGGCAAAAGCCGAACGCACTACTAACTAGGCCACGGTGTCACCCTCAGCTCAGAACGTATTATAAGTTAACGTATAATAAGTTATCAAAAAAGTGCCCACAAAAGGCGAGCCCATCACCGAATTACATGGAAATGCTGCAAACATACACCATATAGGTTGCACAAGGCACGGGGGTGAAAAAAATATGTCTTATTATGAATCCTAATAGTTCATCGATTATGCATGTCGCTTGTTGGAGCCGATGATGCACTACAGATAACCTACCGTAAGGACCATTTGGGGCAAAAGTTACAATAGAGGAATTATAAAGTAAAGCAGAAGTGCCAACGGCATGAACACACGCCGTGCAAAAACTCATATTATCCGAGCGAACGGAAGAGTATATATAGCTTGGAATTAAAAGAACTTGCGTAGTGTGAATAAAACAAGTACTAGGCAAGTGCTCAACGTGCTATACCAACTGCCCAACTCGTCTTACGTGACTATAGATGAAATCAGTTTCGATCAGCACTGCTCCTTTAGCCCTGTCCAATAACTTGCGGTTTTTAAGCTGGTACCACCGACGCTCACCCGGGCGAAGCTACGCACGCGCACAAGATAACATTCATGACATTCAACATGGCAATAGCGTTGAGTCCAACGATAGTGGGTATGGGAGAAGGTATGTACAAGAAAATCGCAGAAGCCTCCAAACACAAGAAAGGAAAGCGCATAAATGTACATTGACCAGGACACGATCACCACTATATACAAGAAACATTCTTATCTAAGGCCTGGCAAAAAGACGGAAGCACGAAGCGTCAGCCACACATCCACCTAAATAAAGCAGAACACGTTCAATAAGCGAAGGGCGTTATCCAACACCATTCTGCCAGACAACTAACCCTTAAAAAGGCTCGGCAACGGATGTGACACATCGTAAAAAAGTACCGCTTCGTGATGGCATGTATGATCATCAAACAAACGCCTCCTCCCAGCGTATTCTATTTGAAGAGCCTTATCTAGCCCAGAAGACAGCTAGCAGAAGGCACAGCCACAATAACCAATACTAGCACCAACCACTAGAGCTATATGTACAGGGGGGAACAGGAACAAACAGAGCTACACGTACAGGGCGACACTTGGCCAATAAAGCTACATGTACAGGGCGACAGGGGGGCACAGGGGGGCATAGGGGGGCCTGGACACATATAGGCCTTACATGGTTCATAATGAAGTCCATCTCGAGCAATATGGCGCCCTTCGCTCGCCTCATGAGCTTCCGGTCTTTCAGCGAGTACCATCGGCGCTCGCCATTTTTTATCTAAACACACGTATACAGTACTTCGAACCAATGGCAAGACTTCAGTTAAAAAATAAAAAACATACATACATGTAGGACATTATAATAAGGGCTGCCAACCGTGGAGCACCTACCATTGATTACATCAGGGTTGTCCATGACAAAAATTAGATATTCTACCGGGAAAAAATACTATATTGACAGATCCACTTAGCACGTATGAATAGTTTTATTCTAAGCTTTCACTTCGTTTATTAACCACAATGTGTCAAAAAGATAAATCCTAAGGTCACTTTTTTCTGAAACAAAAGCTCATCTTAAACAACAGACGACGTACCACAACGTATGGCGATGAGCATTTGTTGAAGTACGAGGAGTCATAACCCTGATATTGTAGTAATTAATTCATTTTATAATAATGGAGACTTTATTGTTGATGACAACTTGTGATGACCATCTTTCTGGTAATCAGGCAGTGTCAGATGAAGCAGAATGTAGATACGCGAAATGAAATGAAATGAATGGTGAAATTGAAGACCCACACTGTGAGCACACAAGGGCTAAACTTGACCACTTAAGGAACCTCCCGGGACGACGAAGGATGATTGGATGAAACATTCTCTAGATTAAGTACCCGGGCCCTGATTGGACGAAGGGGATACACTGGGCCAAGGAACAACCGGACAATGAAGAATGGATGGACTCGTTAATACTGCACCAGGACGGCACCCCCTACGCATAGGGCTCCAGCGACACAACATATATAATATAATATAATTTAAATCATTTAATTCAAGTATCGGATACTATATCAATATATGGGGTGTAGGGAAGTATTTAATACATTTAACGCAAGTATTTAATTCACCGAATAAGCGTTTAATTCACCGTAAGGGCATCACAATAAAATCCTCAACCACGGCGTGATGGGAGCTTTTACCTTGAGCAGCGGAATGGACACCTTGCCGAGGAATTCGACCTTCTTGTCTCTGTCCTCGTCATAAACAGTGATATCCAGATTGGCGTGAATGTCATTCACATTGCTGGAAGAGCGGAAAGGCAATACAATGACTCGTCGAGGTCGACTATTCCCATGATGACTCCTTCAAGGCCAGCACGAGATTGACTTTAATATAGTGTTGAACAACTGAATGCGCTTACTTGGGGTATGTCTTTTTGGAAATGAAATGTTGGTTTTTTAGGCCGCTCTTGTGCATATGGATGCTTAATTGAGCCAATGAAGTTTTGGGAAAACGAACAAATGCAATCAAGGTAAACTAAACGATAATAGGGAACGTACTTTATATTAATGTTATAACATTGACATGATTGAAGACCACTGACATTAGCGCTTATCCCGTATTTATACATGTTACATATTGGCAGTCATGTGCAGGGAAGACGCCATGCCGGGTTACACTATTATGGACGAGGAATCTGCTGTAACGTACAATGTGAATATCTTGCCCCACTTCGGAAAAAGTAACGCTTATCATATTTAAATTATACAGAGTACATAGTGCAGTAATTTGACGAGAAGATGCCACACGATATCTGGTGTAACGTACAAGGTGAATATCTTGCCCCACTCCGGACTGAGCGTCTTGTACTCCGTGTGAGTCTGTAGCCTCGAGTTGACCAGCTCTAGCACGCAGAAGGGGTCGCTCTTACCCCCGATGTCGGCCGCGGCCAGGTTCTGAGCCTTAATCGCTGCAAACGCCAACGGGGAGAGCCTTATCAGAACCCAGCACAGAAAAAAATCACTTTTTTTTAAACCGGTGTAATTGCCCCTAGCATACCGATATGCTAAGTGAAGGAATTACCAACGTGTGGGTTAATCGGGGGTAGGTGGTATAAATCAGATAGTGGGAGGGGGGGGGGGGGCGGACGTCTCTCTTCGTGTCACCGCATCCCTTGCCTGCATGGACTTTTTACATCCAGAGATGCCCCCACCGCCCCCCATAATTCGTCAGCCTATGAAGTCGTCGCGCTCTAACGCAAATGCTGAATCGGCAGAAAACATTTGGCTCTGTCTTGGATCTACCGCAATTGCGGCCATATTACGAGTTTCGAACACACCCACACCAAACAGCGTATTTGTCCCCTGGTGGCCCTTTGGTAGGCTTCTTATACCCCATGGCCATATATCCTTGAATAATATACACATCGTAATGCGTACATATTTACCATTTGTTTGTTTTGTACATGCTGCACGCACACATGTTACAATCGATATATATATTGATCAACATGGCCTGAGGTAAACGAGACAAACAGATTATCCTCGGTAATGAATCTCATGATTATATTACTCTCGGTTATGAATGTCAATTAAACGATAAAACAAATCGGCATGCCGATATGACACCTACACCGGGCGCCATGACACCCACACCGGGCGCCATGACACCCACACCGGGCCCCATGACACCCACACCGGGCCCCATGACACCCACTTCGGGCGACAATAATTATAATGATGACCACAGAATATTAGTGGATGATTGTTAATGAATGAAGAGCGGTGAAGGTGATAACAACACACATGTAATTGACAATATCCGGGACATTGAAGTTACATTGTAGGTGTATATACTTTAATAACATGATGAGATGAAAACGAAACTTACCTTTTACTTGAAGCCAGCCGACATCTTTAATGCCTTTGAATGATTTGAGCAAACCCTGTGAAGTAAGATACAAAATATGAGTTTTCTATTTTTGACTTAATAATTGCAATATTGTCTAACCAAGAGAAAATTTGTATTTAGAGGTCCCAGGAAATCCAATTAGTTAAGTTGGATGAACTAAATACTCCACGTATAGCTCAACTCTGACTTACACATCTGTCGAAAGAGAAGTGAAATGTTGAGTATTGTAAGCCCCTATTGTGCAGATGAAGGTGATAACTGGGCCAAGAAGCCTCCCGGGACTGAGAAATCAGGCTGAAACATGCCCCAGACCCCCGTGCCAGGGAGGGCCACCTCCATCGAATAAGCAAAGCAAGAGTTTATTTACCTTAAAGATGGAGACTTGTATATGTTGTCAAGAAAGGGGGCGGGGGTATGTGCACAGGAGGCTTACATATTTCATCACAAGAAATATATATTTTTAGGCAAGGATGGCAAGAAGAACTGAAATGAAACGTTGGTGTTTTAGGCCGCTTCTATGCACATGAAGGCAAAATTGTGCCAAGAAAATATGATGAGCAGCTCAGATGACCAGAGGAGACCGCAGGGGTCAGGCTGCAGCGTGATGAGAGATACGTACATATTTCCTGACGATTTTGCTTCGTTCCTCGGGGTCTGCCGTGTAGTTGGCCAGATCGGACACCGTCTCGTTACCGGAAGTGCCACTGACGGTCAACAGCATCTTCAGGATTCCGGCGCCGTCTTCCAGGGGCTGATCCAGCTTGTGAGTGGTCTCCGGCTCCAGGGACGACAGGTCAATGGTAGTTCTGGATATAACAGAGACCCCCAAAACAACGCTTTAAAGATATGATAATAATATGATAAATTTGAACCCTTGATAAATAGTAAATAGTGATAATTTTGACCTATTGGCATTTGCTGGATATGGTCAGCTAAATTTACTAGTGTAATTTCTTTTGGATAGAAGATTGGATATGAAGTAGACAGTGAAAGCTGCATCTGGAGGAAAATCAGCGTAAATAAAACTACGTAAAGTAATATTTTTGTACAATCCTGGCTCCATCTTTGTCCATATATATCTGGCCCGGGGAAATTTATATAACGTCTAACATCGTACCCTGTGTTGCATTCTTTACATTGTGTGCTTTGGACCAAGATCCATGCATAAAGATTTCATTTAGAAGCTAAAGATCTTGAAGAACTTGAAGTGATATTGTTGCTATCAATGCCTGTTCAACCATTTACCAGTCGTCGTTGTATTTGACGCCGGGGCATTCATATAAGAGATGGTTAACATTGTGTTCTTTTGCTTCATTTCATTGTGCGCATGGTATCATTTACAAAGACTTGATTTACACGTTAGCTAACATAGCACGAAGAACTGAAATGCTAGACATTTTTTTATTATGATGGATGCGATTCCGCTCTTCAATAGATGGTGGACAGTTGAAAATCATAATTATCATAAGCTACAGATTTATGCCACGTCTATAACTTTATTAAAACCAAAGAGATATCTATATTGAACAAACCTCTACGAATTTCAAATCGCATTTTTAAAACGTAAATTTTTCAAATGTAGATGTCCGGAACATCGAATAACTTTTGAAACCGGTGGAATGTTTAATATAGCCATAGACACAAGATGCCACCCATTTTAGTGCAATACAAATTATTATTATTATCACAATTTAAACTTAATCCTTTTTTGGCATTTAACGCCATGTTAGGCTGACGCACAGAAGGCGAAAGGACGAATATAATGAACATATCGGAACAAAGAACTCCTGGCATTGCCAATAAGTAAAGGCTGCCCACCTGCCCATGACGTCATCTTTGCCACCAATATCGTGGTCCCATACTGAGATCTCAAGGTGACTAGTCTGGTCGTCGAACATGTGCATGTCAAACTGCTCCAGCCATCGCGGGTTCAACGTCTTGTTCTTCACCTGGGTTAATAAAATTAACAAGAAATATTAAAACATTGTTATCATTATAGTAAGCATCACCATCGTTGTTATTATCAGTATGTTTTTTTAACTCTTTTTATACCAGGACCTGGTTTGTCATCATCATGGAAAGTATTACTTTAACTGCTATAAAGATTATTGTAATCATCACTCTTGTTGTCATCATCCTTATGGTGTTTATAACCATCATATATCTTGTCACCTTATCGGCAATATTACCGCAATGGACATCCTGTACAAAGAGCAAAATACGGATTTAAATGTGATATGTCTTCCCTTTATTCTTCTACATAAAGTGAGAAATCGATGCAACATCTGGTTGAAAACAATGGAGACAAGTTGCCAAACTTTAACCATTATGTTCACATCAATCACAAAGCGGTGATTTCAATACACATGTCAATAACATTTTCATTTTAAACAATGCTCGGCCTTGGGCGCAGACGTTGCATCAGGCAACACCAATTAAAAAGACGAATTTACATCTGGAGGTAGTAGAAATTTGGTGTTATAGAGATATGGCTTATCTATCGATCATGGGTCCTAATGAATGATGAGTTCCCTTTTAATGGGCCCTTTAAGCACTACAACGCGGACGAACATCCATCTGTCGTCTGTTATTCTATTTGCTCCGGCTATGTGCATAAAACACAATGAGAAGCATCAGATGTCGATAGACTGCCGTTGAACTCAAAACGAAAAAAACCTGGCCTCATATCACGCAGACACTTATTGATGACGTTGTCGTAAATCGATAGGCGTCACGGCGAGTACTGACTGACGGCAGCTTGCCCGCGCCGCCGCCGTGCGTGTTCAAATATCAACCGCAAACCACAAAGCATGCACCGCCATCTTCGCCGGGCCGACCGACGGGCTAGATGTACAGCGCTCTCACCATTTATAGGTCACCAGAAAATGTGCACGCCTTGCTAAAATTTTGCGATTGGATCTCTATAGTATAGGTCCCCCTGGCGGCAAGCGGCCAGTGGGTTTCCATAGCGAAATCCTACGTTGAAAGCAAATAATTCGATACCAAAAGGTAGCAACCATGATATGATGTTGATGAAGCACGATGTCATCTGTTTCCCGCCGGGGTCTTACATAACACGCAGATACATATAACGAAATACAGAATACACCATGTTTCGTCGAGACGTTGTCATAGCAACCACGCAATTTGAGGTGAAGAATATAATATAATAGGGCTATAAAGTCTCGTTCGCTTAGACTTCCGGTTTACTCATTTTGGGGACAAACAAACGAAGCACGTGTTCGGAACGAGTTTAGAAGCTCTGCGCACACTGGTATGCTGACTATCTGTGACGTAGGCGTGACGTGTATGTTACGCAAAGAGAGAGACCGGGAACCAGACTACCTGCGCAAGAGTCAGGCGCCGAGGGGTGGGTCCATTGCGGAAGGCCTAGCGATATGATTCAGAATATTTAAGAAATATAGCTTAACAAAACGGATAGACGACATATTTTTTATTCGTTCGCGCCATCACAATGACGAATATTTGTTACTACGGGACAATACGACTGAGAAACTAACGTTTTTTTGCATTTCCTACGACAACGAGGCATTATGACGTCACACGGATTCTCCCCGAGTGACAACGTTGGCGCAACGCTTCAAACAGAAAACTTACAGAAATGAAGAAACTTGGTCTTTTCGTGATCCAAAAGTGATACGAAAACATTCAACTGGTCTTGTTTTATCTTTACCAAGTGGTTTAATGACGCATCCGTGTGCTGTTACTCCATGCACTGCACATTTTGACAGCGGAATGGTTAAGTCGATCACTTGCTCTCGCCATTTTTGTTACCGCGGAGGCACGCGAAACTCTGTGACGTCACTCGCTGTCTGGTGAACTTGCGAAAGCCCGGGTGCAGGGCTAAATTTAGAACGTTATTTTTAGCTTTCGAGTATTTTGAAGACGGATTTTTCCTTGTATATTCCCAAAGTTCTGCGCTTCATCGCCTCCAAATATTTTAACGTATATCTCTCATAGCCATGTTTAGTGAAATGGTACTCATGGTCTTTAGAATAAACCTGGAAAGAAATTGACTTATAGCTGCCTATACTTCAACATGGAGCACGTGTGTTTGTTTGTCCCCAAAACTGAAGTCTCGCGGCCCGATCGCGAGAACTGTATAGCCCTATGTAAGAAATAATGAAAGTCCGTTGCCATGACCACTACCTTGTTACCACGATATAGGTATCTGACCTTTGTCATAGACATATAAATCATATTAAATTACGTGAACATGTGTTCGGATACGGAAACTAGAGCTGTGGTAACTTAACACGCAGAGTAGGCGTCCATCGTGAGGGAGCGGGCTGGACTACCTAGATGGGGAGGGACAGGGCACCATATTCCAGGAGACATAGACACACGATAAGACCGATAAAACCAGGTGATATGCGAAACCGAGACGAGCAACTTCACGGGAGCCATATATATATATTAAGACGAGAACAAATGTCCAGGAGCTATGCATGAGATTTTAGACAAGAAAGACTCCAGGAGCTATGCATGAGACATGGGACGAGATATAGATCATTAGCTTTACACCATAGTTGAATAATTGAGAACATTCAGTTGAAGACGAAAGAGAGAGAGACAGGGAGAGCGATGAAGAGAGCGTTCAGGGGTCATATAGGAGAAATAAGACATGAAATATTCCAGCAGCTATACAAAAGATTTGAAACCTAATACAAATTTCTAACATGGAGCTGCGAAATACTATAATTGATCAATTAACTACTCTGACGGCGTGACAGGTTGGGACGCTGGCGCGGGGGGGGGGGGGTGTCGGGGTGATGGAGAAATTAGGCAAATCCTTTCAATAATCCTTGTAATCCAGTAATTAAAGCAAATCATGTATATACATTTGCATCGATTACAGACAGACGTCCCTTCACTCAGGATGCTTACCTTCATATTGCATCGCTGCAAGGTAATGTTGCACGGTTTGGATGAAGGCATGCACGAAAATTAAGTTAGGTGCAGAACATGAAAGGTGAAAGACAACATGAAAAGCCATCTGGGCCTTTGATCAACAGTAATGAAGAGATATTATAAAATCAACAGGTGCGACAATTAGTGTGAGTTAAGGTATCGCAGTGGTAGCGCGTGCATCGAAAGAAGCGCAGCATGAAAGTGTTACATGCGTGTTACGGAAATCAAGAGAAAAGCCAGAAATGGCGGACATTTAGCAAAAAACTATTATTCTTTTTTTCAAAAAAAATACATCTTCGAATGTGTATTAGGTGCATTGGTATCAAGAAACAGGACAAAACTCACATGCGTTAAGTCACAAACAACAACGGGTGCGCGCGCACATAAAGGAGCCACACGTGCGACTCTTTCATGGTTGAGAGAACAATGAGAATTTAATATTTCGGATTTAAAGTTTTAGACGCGTAAGAACGTATATAAGCTTACCTTGCTCTTGTACCGATCCTGCCCGAGACGGAACTTGACGTAGGGGTCCGAGAGACCGTTGTCGTCCATGGGCAACAGCTTCTTGCCCTCAATGAGGACGATGGTCACCACACTGCTCCAGATCTGAGTCTTGAGCTTCTTAGCAGTGTCGCCTCCCCCGATCTTTGTCATCCGCTTGAAGTACTGCGTGGGGGAAGAGAAAAAAGACCGCTTTACCACGGATTTCGACCCGTCGCCAGCCGTCGGCGATTCCGGAGCGTCACCGGAAATGACGTCATCGCCTACTTGTTCCGGTTCGTCGTCGTAGTCGTCGTCGATGGCCGGGGGACCGTCGCTATCGCAGTCGTCGGCCTCCATCTCGGCCAGAATGTCGTCGCTGAAAGGATTGTTTTCTTCGTAATCGACGCTGTCGCGATCGGGCGCCATGTTGGCGTCGGGGTCGGGGATGTCTTCAGACATACTGTCGCCGATGTTCGTGCAAGACGCACAATCGTTTTTTTTTAAATATATGCCACTCGCTTCCGCAAGGTTATAAGTAATATCCTTCAGCGAGACGATTTTTCTTAACGTGAGTTTTTAGCCTTAGATCCAAAAATGCGCTGCTTCTTCGGGCAACGGAAGAGAAGTGGACGTCATTGAAAGTGAAACGAGTTCCCTTTCAGCCAACCTCCTGTCGGACCGGGCACTGGCCACGCGCTGAATGACGCCTCCTCAAAGCCACAGACAGCCCCGGCCATCAGCAACAGGTCCTTGGGCTGCGAGTGATCAATACAGACACCGCTGGGAGGCGCTCGCATCCCTTCCAGGCCAAGGAGCCAGCCAGTTACGCGACACTTCGTGCCTCACCGCGTGTTTATCGGAGTGGGATACCTTCGCGTACCAGCCGCCCTGACAGATCTCGTGACGTAACAGAGTCGATGGCGTGAATGTAATGCACGGAGTCTTGGTGCACGACGCAAACACCCAGGTGTGTAATGCGATTCATACGCATTGCAAAACGCAAGACAAAATGAGGTTATCGATTTTAAACGCCGCCCGGGTGAGGCAGGGTAGATAGAGGATAGCTATTTAAGACAGCGAAGTGCAGCAGCTTCCCACCGTTTACATCGGTTTACAAGTCTGGAGAGGGTTATCCCGGGTGGTTGCGCACACAGTAGTGATCATGAAGAGGGGTAAGGGGAGGGGTAAGGGGAGGGGGCGGGTGGGTGGGTGGGGTGGGTCAATCTGACTCAAGCCAGAAATGGCTGAAATACCATCGGGCGGTAGTTTTCAGCTTACGGGTCTTCGTTCGTCTCCTCCAAATGTCAGGTATGAGAGGGATTGGGACGGAAGGGGGTGGGGGAGACGTGGTAGTACGGCCCTGCTGAGACCAGCTGTCATGCGCATCTCTCACTGCTGCTGCTGCTGCTGCTGCTGCTGGCTAATCACCTGTCTAACGCGTCACAGGGTGAGCGCAGGGGGGTGGGGGGGGGGCGGGATCAATCCATCCAGGTCGAGATACACGTGTAAATGGGGGATGTGAAAGCAGACATATACCACGTCATGTTGTAATTATCCAACGCTGTTGATGGAGACACATACGGACAGGCGCAGATGACGTATATATAAAGCCTACACTCGGCAGTATATCGTCAATTGTCCCGTCAATGAAGACAATGACGACACAGCACAGCAGCCATCGTCTGAAGCTGTCTTCACTGCAGTGGGAAGACGAGTATAACAAGCGTGACGCTGACACCTCGCTATCACATTCTCCCGGATAACCAGCGCGCGAATGACTGGCGCGGGACTACACCAATACATATACCCCAGTCCATGTCTATGTTCACGAGCGCTGGGTACTAAATATTAATAGTCGAAAAAAAACATGTAATGTACCGGGAACGGCAAAAACGTAACACCGGTATTGATACGGTTGCACATCAGCTCCCATACGCCTCGCACAACCACATTATTGGCAATGCATGCAGCATATCTTGTGACATTTAAATTTTGAGTCCGCCAACGGTGACATAGACACCGAGTGAAGTCAAACGTTTATAGAGGGCGAGCAGAGGGTGCAGCTACGGCAACAAGCTGAAATGTGGACACTGAACACTGAAACATGCCAATTTAGATAAATATATGTACATATTCATACCATGAACAGGATGCTCTTAGATGGTTAGTGGCGATGAAAACCAAAAATTGTAGGGCATGCAAGGGGGTCAGAAAAACGTGAGGTACACTAAGTAAACGACTGAAGCTAAACACAAATGGAAATATGATTCAGTCCTATAGGGTCCGGTAAGCCGTAGGGGGGGGGGGGGGAGAGGTGTTCGATCCGTGTTTTAGGCCGCATTTGTGCACATATGGCTACACCGGGTATAGGTTGGTTGGTTGTATATTCAGGACGCTTTAACCACTTTTGGTCATATCGCGTCAATGGGAGAAGGAAGGGAGAGTGGAGCCATGTCCCCGCGGGTAACCCCCTACTCTTTGCGAAGAAAGACATGGGATCTTTGTCCTGCGACCACAGAGACATGGTCACAGCGGGGCGCTCAAGGCGAGCGCTCTAACCCAGTGAGCTATCGGGCCGGCCCCACAGCGGGTATATATGAATGACATGTGAAATACGCCAAAGTTTGAAACGCCGGGCATGAGCGAGAATCGAACCGGGTCTGGTGATCTGACGCTCAATATGTTATTATCATACGAGCTACAGAGGCTTCCGGATCAGCAGAAGAGCAACGCCATTCCACTATCATTGGGAACATATTAAGCAGTACATTTCCTCATCGTCCATAGGAAACAAAACGAAACATACGTTGCCTGTGGTGATCGTAGTCTTGACGACGGTGACGTCATCTCTTTGGTTTTCTGCACACGATTTTGATAATATCTCATCCCATTGGTCCGTGATCATAGCTACGTCATATCCTGTAGCATTAGGCTGGACACCGGTCAGTTTGGGCAAGACGATGGAGAGGATAGCGTCTGATACTTGCGACTGTCCATAGCATCCGCCATCATGGCTAGGGTGAGGTGAGGTTCAATATGTCTGCCCTCCCACGTCTGTCCCCAATCAGATTAACGATCGAATGGACGGGGCATTAGAAGGGTGGTCTACATTACAAAAAAACAATGCCTAGTCCCGACTTCACCCAGAGTGAACACGCAGAAGTCGTTTATATTTTCCATATCTTTCTTTAAACTAAGGCCACTTCTGTCCAGATGACCATATGTTAGCTTATTCGCATGGGAAACCATCTAGTTAATAAATATGGATATAAATCTCACATCTGCATTTAATTGCAAGTGCCCAGTATCGTGCATCAGTCATTGTGGCCGGGCCACAGCGCTAGGCTACAGTGAATGAAAATTGAAGTCAAAACGACAAAAACATTATTTCAATATCATGATGTCTCCTGTCCTTCGTCCGGCCAGGAACGAGGTAGCTGTCATCGCGGTTTAAGATACATGAACCATACATAAAACACATTAATTCGTGCCGATCATACTACGGATTTTATAACCCCGTTACATCTTCATTAAATATACACAAAATCGGCGCCAGATTGTATTTGCTTTCGTAATGTGCTACTTAACTATATGCAAATCCTATTTAAGTATAAAATCACACACTAATTTCAAGTACGTCTACATTTTTCATGCAGATTATTAGTATTATTATTATTATTATTAACAATTATCTGGATGAGCACAAAACCCCCCGCACGAGGCCTCCAGCCTAAGACCAGCTGTGGTATTACTCATGGTGCAAATTGTGCCGAGTCCTTCTGATGCTACAGATCAATAGATTCGAATCAATGGAAAGCATTGAGCGGTGTACACGAGGGTGACCGCATTCTCGCACACCTGCCCTCTTCGGCTCAAGGGGGATGCAGCGAGTGGCTCAGTCTACAGCCTACAGCCGGCTTAACAACAGCGGCTGTAAAACCCGTTTTGTGCTAGATATTTCCCATTAATTCGTTTTATCAGGCAAGACGGTGGACGTTTTCTTCAGCGTTACACTGGTTATTTTTTAGTGCGTTGAAGATTATAAGGTGTAAATGGTGAATGATATTATAAGGTAACATCCTGGTCAATAGCACAGACGGCACTCGAACCAATCGCACTGGGTTTGAAATGTCGTGTTTCGTGCAGACGACATTTTGACGGCAGTGGTGATGGTCAGTGATAGCAGCGACACCTGCCGACAGTAGTGTGTGGGGAGAGCCAGAGTAGCCTGGCTCCGCGGCCCCAATTTCGCTCATGTATGAGCGGCGGTACCAGCCTAGAGCCAAAATAGCACCACCTGGCGGCAACATTCGGGGTCGCGGAAACCAACCGACCTGCCCCATGCATAATTGTGTTTTTCTATCATCATTACAGCGTTGTAAGAATGTGGCTGACAATCTGACACAACTCTCACATATGATTGCTAAAGAACTTCCACACTGGTCGCCCCCATGGGCAGATACGTGGCGGTTTTCCCGTTTTACCACAGACATCAACAGGTCATAGGTTCGAATCCCGACACTCGCATCTGTGGCGAGTTTCATCCAACCCCCTTTTTCAATGTCCCGGGAGGCCCAAGTGGTGTTTTGCATAAATCGGCCAAAAACACCAACATTTCATCTTTGTTCTTGAACTAAATGAAAGATGTGTACATTTTGGCATTATATGACTACCTGATATCACATGAAGCGTTGTGAAGTACCAGTTATTTGATCGAGTACCTCCCCGTAATCTAGCCATGCCCATTGGGACTCATTATATACAAAATTTTAAAAAAGAAGAGAAAACAGACCAAGATAGGTCTTCTTTAAGATACCAAGCAACCGGACTTATTTAGTGTTACCATTATTTAATGTGGTATAGGTTGAGTAAAGCCCCGCTACCAGTCGCCGTGCTGTCTTCACTAATACATCACAGCGCCCCATGGCAAAGGAACGAGGGACTTTCCATTAAGTCAACGAGGCGAAATACAATATTGAAACTGTGTGCAGCAGGTGGGTAGAATCCATTTGGTATAATGCCCCGTGACTTCTCAGTGACAGAAGTCCATTCATTGCTTGGCGAGGAGCGTCGAAATGACACCATAATGCTTATCATAACAAAGACACAGAGACCAGCTGACGGCACAATTTAATTTTTTTTAAATATCATTATACGCCTCGCAGACAAAAAAAATATGATCTTATGCGTCGAAAACAAACAAAATATTCTCCACATGATATGTGATATGTGCCTTTTATATGAAGTACTGTAGTCGTTGGTAAAACTGATCGAAACTAATAATAATAAATAGTACATCTATACGTTGGCGTTATGACGATATCGTTAGCAGCCGAATTTGTCTGGCTCAATAATAAGTGTAACATACGAAATATTGTTCTAGTAGGCCAGCAGTCACCATTGTTTCACCGGTATCTGAGAGTGAATTTGTAAAATAAAATCCCATTTGCATATATATTTTGTACCACAGGCATGACAACTTTTAGTGCAATACATTTATTATTATTGATAGAACAGCAAAACTCATTAGCACCCGGAAAGAGAAACGAACAAATGTTATCCATCCGCGAACAAAGTAAACACCATAGAAGGCTTCCACGTGGACTAAAAATCGACCCAGGTTTGAGGCCGAGCTATTTTTTCAATACAAAGCGAAGGCAAGTGTACATAGAACCACATAGCCTAGCCAATATAATCAAGAGAGACAATATCCAAACTCTTGCAGACGCGCTACAAAGAGTAACATGTCGTACATCACTTGGCGTGTATAGCAGTTTCCGATGCGCGAACCATAATTTTAAGATCGAAAAAGGTCGACATTTAAATTTACCCTTTCAAGAAAGGCTATGCATCCATTCTCCACGCCTCGGGGTGGATGAAGTCGAGTCACAAGCTCACTTTTTGCTAAGGTGCTCGATTTATGACGATACTCGTGAACTCTATTTGATTTGTAGAGCTGATGTCTACAAACAATGAGCAGGTTATTTTTAATTTATGCAAATTTGTAAGCTTGGCTCTCCAAAGGAAAGACCAGAGTGGTCACTGAAGTTTCCCACATTGACTTTTCATATCGTTTGTATGTACTGTCATGACTGCGTCTTTGTTCTTTGTTTTGTTTTTGCTTGGTTATGTACTTTCGCTGGAGACCAGCCTATAACAGGAATAAACCATCTATCTATCTACTATCTCTTGGCATTAGCCGATTGTCAATATGAATACAAGGGAACTGTTACGACTTAGGGATATGCAATGTTGGCGTTTACAGACGCTAAAGGCTAACCTGTGCCAAAACCCCAGGGATGATGAAATAAGTTAGTATAAAACATTCAGGTGTCCTAATCCGAACCCATGTTTTGTTGTTCTGCCGCTGTGGCCGCTTACCAACTGTGGTAGGGGGCTGCATCGCTAATGCAACACATTAATGAAATCCGCAACATTACCAGACTTAGATACCGAGCTCAGGGTTTCCACTTTGGATTTATTTCCGGTCTGAGCTTAGCTGAGTTGCTTAGCAAGCTGAACTGCAGATCAACAGGTATGTATTTAAAACTCTCGCCCTCAGCCTTTGCAAGTAATATTAAAGGCTGGTACGATCATTCCATGATGACTGTCATTAACCAGTTATTTTACGGTTGGCCTCAATTACGGTGTCCAGCCCTAGTGAGTAATGTAATCGTACACGTGTATTGACGGTATGCATTGTGTGGACCGCTTAGGGGAACTACAAACGTTTGATGTCATGTGCTTTGACGACGAGAGTGCAGTACGTGTCACAACTGTCATGGCCCTGCAGTGCAAGGTCTAGAATGGCAAATTATGAAACCATAATTATTAGCTGTTACAATATCACAAGAAAGCTCTACCCTACAGCTGTCAAGGACGTGTGTCTAAACTTGAAATGAATAACAGGACATTAGCAAAACATGATACCAGTCTTGATTAACCTGAGTGTAGTATATAACATAAGGTGACAGTGTCGTAGTCTTAAATCTGCTGTGCAACAGATGTCATTTTTGTTTTCTTGTGACTGGGGGCTTATATCTTCATGTATACCATGTCATCAATCTGTGTAACAGGTGCAATGTTTGTTTTCTTGTAACTTATCTTATAAGTCGGTAGCATAACACGTGTCATATAACAGCGGCGTAACAGGTGCCATAAATCGGTAGCATGACACATGTCACGAAGGGCTGAATCTCTCAATTGTCAAATTATAATGATCGATTGAGGCATCGTTCTTCTAATGTCGCTCATCCACGATCCGAAGACCTGTTCGCAACTAATCGATCGCGCATTGTATCCGCTCAGCATTACATGACAAGATTTTAGCCAAATGGTTTGCTTTTAGATAGCAGTGGAGGCACGCATAGTTGTATGATTAGATTATTTGACCAGTGATCAATAAGAAATGGCGCGATGCTGACCACAGGGGGGACCAGAGAATGGAGGATGGTCACGTCCTCTCATTCTATTGCCGAATTCCGTATATTGTATTCTAGAACGCTGCCCTATATTGGCGGATCCATTCCAAGTCGCACAAGCCTGGTGGACACTTGGTTATACTTGTTACGCATGAGTGATTCCCCCACCACTGATCCATGTGGCTTCTACGGTGTTTGGCACCGAAATGAAAGACTTATGATCCTAATCAGCTTCTTATTTACATATCGACATTAAGGCGAACATCGATCGAAGAGACATCAGCTGAAAGGTCTGCATTTAAATCGAAGATGACGGATGTCACAACAGTTATTCTCATTTTACACGAGATCCGGTCTGTCTCTACCATATTCTATCAAATTACCTTCGATTGCTGGCCATTCTTATCGATTTCAATTACAATCCTGGAAATCGAGACTTGCTGTTCTGCCTCGATCATCAACCAGTTTTAAAATTTAGTAAATTTCTCATATAAAACATATGTAAAAAGGTACGTTTTTAATCGATCTATGATAGACGCGATTAACGACCCCACCTCGGTAGTTACGGTTGCCCATAATTTAGACAGCCATCCAAGGAGGTCGATGCCGATAGATTTTACTGTGACTTGACCATATGGATAGTGAGTTTATCGACCCGCCCAGGGTCCAACAACACTAGACGCGGAGAAACAGGGGGCTTTAAAAACGTATTTTTCAAATATGTATTTTCATTCCAGGGCTATCAAAGTTTCTGTAGATGGGCGGAGCTATATTTATTCGCTTTCCATCGATTGTTTTTTATGGCGACTGCATGAAATTTATAGAAAATGATATTCTCCCTCCGCGACCTTTGCCATCGAAGGTAAATGTCAGAATACAACGCGGATACATGGTTGGTATAAAATATTGACTCGGGCTTCAAACCCCGTCATATTGTGGGGACACGAATGAATGGTGCATTCGGGTGGATGCGAAACTAAACTAACGTCCAGGGACACGCCCACGGCTACACGACTCTACATCAGCGCACAAGAAACTTCACAAATATGTCTATAATATATATAATTGTCTATAGTGCAACGTTATTACACCCAAAACATCCCGTGATAATTGCTAAAGAAACACATATATATACGTGTGTATATATAACTATAGGAAACAATTTATGTTCTAACTTATATAACAAATTAATGTGCTATATTTGTTTTCACGACATCAACACTACGGCTTCGAAATCCTTGTGTAACAAAACATACCAAAGATATTCGAAAAGTTCAGAAAAACAAAGAGTGGCACGCATCATAGAAGCATCAGAACTGCACTGGAAGCTAACGCATAGCTAACACATTATACGTCGCTCATTCGCATATCATCAACGTAGGATAACTTCTAGAATAATGAAACGGGGTTTGTGGAAACGTGCCCCGGGTGCAAGTTCAAGGGCGCGAACCCACGACCAGTTGGCATGCATCACAACTACGGGCTGGATAGGCGCCCTATCAATGAAAGGATGGGGAGATGGCTTTGGATTGACAGAGGCATGTTGACCTCGGGTATCCTATCAGCTCAATGGTTGGTTTATTGATTGATTCAAGTAGGACATTTTAATATAGGCATAATAGGAAGGGCCAAGAGAGATTGGATCCAGGTCATCGGGAGTGACCCACCACGAAAGACATGGGATTAGGATCCTGAACAAGACATTTGTACAGGTAATGAAACATGAAACAAATGTTAACCTATATCCAATAGTGTTATATACTATATACGGAAGAATTGTACCATAATATCAGAATGTATAAAGAGTCAGGCGAAGGACAAAGAAGGGCTGACAAGGAATGAACCATACGTGTCATATGATATGTTTGTGAAGCAAACAAACGCTTCACACCTTAATAGCATATCATATATATCCTATTAAAATATCGAGTCTCATTTAATCAATGTTTTTTATCCAGTCTGTAAAATAACGAGACTCCGGTTCAGTCACCATCCACCAATGGTTTGGGCATACGGAACCCTAACTCTGACATCAAAACCACCAACAACACCAATTATTGCTAGACGCGAGGTGAGCATTTACATGTGAATTTGATGTTGCAAACCTCAGAAAATAAATTATGTTTAAACCAACCACCAACAAGGTGAAGGTCTTGAATAACACGCCACTTTTCGATGCAGAACGCAAGCATGGCGGCGTACGCAAACTAAAGTCGTAAATGGCTTATGTTTCCCATATCAGAGTATATTTTGTCGGCGTTCGACTTGAAACAAGGCGCCGGGAGTGAGAATACAGTAGATTTGCAAAAAGGTAAACACTTCAAATATTAGTGAAGACATTTTGTACCGGGAGCTTTTGAAAGGGCCATCGAAAAGTGTTGTGCTATTCTAAATCTTCACCTTGGTGGTGGTTTTGATGTCAGAGCTAACGGAACCCTAGACATAACCCAGATATACTCCTAGTATGAGGAAACGTATTCGACAATAAGCCGCAATAAGCGTTAAAGGATGAACCTTAACGTGCAAAGATGTTAATGCAAGTATAATGCTTACTAAGTAGGTCCCGATTTAAACAACATTTTCGTTCCTCTTTTGCGACAGAGGTCAGAGCAGTGCTTACGGCGATGTTGACCAATAGTCATTAGCTGTTTTGGAAGTTACCCCCAACCCCCCTATCCACCATGGGAGACAAAACGGTAACCACAATAAGCTAAGTGCAGGGAAGGAACCCATATGGTCTCTATTGATAATATTATTTCAACATTCCAATTTATATATGAACGAAATTTAATGCAATGTGTTACTGATTGAGCGACATGCCGACAATTTAAATCAAAACTAAAATCGCCGCTAGGTGGAGCAAAGTGCTTACATTCAGTGGAGACTGATCCGGGGAATCATCCTCTTTGTCTGAGCTCATGGTCGCTGGTGTTTCGAGGAATCGTTCACTGGTGTGTCCAGGTACGGCGAATGTTGAAACAACGAAGTGGTCACCGGTATAACACCGAGGTCGTACGGACAGACAGGTGAGTGGTGTACCACCGAGGGCGTACCGACAGGCAGGTCAGTGGTGTACCACCGAGGGCGTACCGACAGGCAGATCAGTGGTGTACCACCGAGGGCGTACCGTCGGGCAGATAAATGTAATCATTGGCCGACGCAGTCGTCAGTGGCTTTACTGCCGAGGTGACCACTGGAATGCCGTGGATCTGGTCAATGTTCGGCCAGTTCTGTATCAATGGTGGCTCTTGATGAGGACACACCATACACTGTGTTAAACGACCAGCAGATATCGGCAGCCGGGAAGGAAATAACGCGTGGCGAAGACTTGCCCTTTACGACGCCGCGCTCAAATCACCTGTCGTTCGAACGACATTGGTGCCCGCAGTCAGCATCTAAACCAACGACACTCCTCCACCTGTCAATCCTTCCATCTATTCATCGATCTCAGGCTATGAAGTTCGTATTTTCGCCCTCACTTAGCGCTTAAACTGTTCGAGACGCGTGTCTGTAGAGACACGACAACTTCAGTTAGCTTTGACCTCAGCACGATCTAGGCTTAATATAAAGCCAGAAGAGCATTGGGCAGGTCAATTCTAGACGCAGTGATTAAGAAAATGGCAATGCTTATTTTAAAGAGAATTCTGCACAACGGTAACCGCCGATATATATTAATATGGCAGACTCCCGCGGGAAATCCAATACTGCCCTTGCACGTTATATCCAATTTCAAATTGCGAGCCACCAGAGTGACGAGTCCTCTTTCACAGCGACGCCTTTGAGCAGCGTGACCAGGGGAAACCAGCCGCCACACGAGAAAACGCGAGACAACGCGAGAGCGAGAGATGAGAGGGGTCACGTCTATCTATCTGACGTGGTGCAGGCCATTCAAACCACGTGACACTCGACGCGTCGATACCCCATGACATCCGCGACCAATTAAGAAGTGACGAACAGACAGACCTGCCAGCTTTATAGTATCATTTGATACCGTGGCGCGCATGATCTCGCGGATCAATGACAGTGTTTCATCAATCTGTCAGACCAGCCCGGCGGAAAGGGCATGAGGAGCACCGTCGCACACGCGTCTAAGAGGCCGCATACAAAAAAGATCGGTAGGAGAATGGGTGGATTGGCGTTTTGACGTCACCTGTCTGCAAAAGCATATGGCTTGAAGCTCACCAGTACACACACATATATTAACTGACGCGTTTAGCGCAAAAAACCTCCAAATACCTAATTTTAGGTGCGATCTACAGGTAGAGCAAGACGAAAAGAGGACTTCCGCGTTTATAAGTGTGTACAGGTTTGTTGTTTTTTGTTTGCCAGAAGGAAAACCATCTGTGTGTTGTTGTCGAGGATAATTGACTTTGTCCTCGCCGACCTCCATTAACCAAGCGGACCACTCCCGCAGGCTGATCCCATATGTCCTCAAATGTTAACGATGCATTAACCTTTAATGCGGCCGGCCAAGTCATTATGGATGTACAGCTATCTGCAGTAATGGGACCTGGTCACTCCAAGTCAGTGGCCAGCTTTTTTTCTCCATGACAAAAAGCAGATTATAACATGTTCGTTAAATACTAAAGAGCTGGAGAGAGGGTCCTATTTCTTTGCAAAAGAGGACACTTTGCAACCAAGTGGCCAGTTTGCGTGCATATTCTGCTAAACAGCTCAAGGGTAAGGTTAAAATGATGAATAGTTGTTGTATTTTCATAATAATTAAGTACATGTATCTCATCAGCTCATTTTATCATTGTCGGTCAATAGCACCTGTGCTAATGTTTACTGCTGACGTTTATATACCGACGTTAAGTAAAACTTTATCTTATCTTTTCTTATCTTATATGATATTATATTATCATATATTATTTTATCTTATCTTGGAAGCCCGGCCGCTGCCGATCGCTGGGTAAGTGAGCATGTCGCGTAGCCTTCGGTTACTGGATGGCGTCACATTGACGATCACTGCCAGCAGGTGGCGACACTGACCTACGACTGGAATATCGACGTTTGCTAAGCGAGCACTTCCACAATGGCCCAACATGAAAGACGCAGTTATTTGGAAATATAATGTACAAATGACTGCCATAGATTGTCATCGCTTAACACATGGGGACACCTTGCTGTTGAGTGACTAAGCTGCTCGTATAGCAGTATTCTAGCTCTATTTCCCAGATGTATACTGGACATTGTTTGATCTTGTTGGTGTTCAATGTGTAGGAAATATAAACATGATCATGTCTTTCATGGCAACTCTAGTGACGATATCAAACTTAGGCCCGCAGATAACGGGGTTTCAATTTTCTGTTTTCTTTAACATTTTTGTTTTTGCGCACTACATATTTGTATCTATGCGATATGGATGTAACATGCGATTTGCATGTTACATATTCATATTTACAACTTATATATTGCGCATTGCATACCATCGCAAAAATGAGGCGTTCGCAATACCAGAGTAACTGATGCGTTAGCCCACTGGCCTAACTATAAACCTAACCCATGCCTTCCAGGGATTGCTGCTTAGATTTAGGAACAACGCTGCAACCTACGTAGGTCATATCGAGGGTCAAGGAAGAGAAGAGAGGAGCCATGTCTCCGGGAGTAACCCCTATTCTATGCGAAGAGAGACCTTTATCCTGCTCAAACCTAGACATTTGTACAGGTGGACGCAAACCACGCATCAGCCGCTTGGACTGGCCTAGCCGAGCGTGCTACATACTAAGCCACGGGTGACCCAGAGACAGATCTTAAGAACCATTCTGGGATAAATACGTTAATAAACTGTCCAAACAATGAAAATTAGTGATTGAGCAGGATACATAGCATGAAACACAAGCAGATGTGTAATATCGAATACTTCTCCAATTCCCCGTGAACACATTATAGAGTAGGCCTGGCCCACTTATAGAGTGCCAATGGAGAACTCACCAAGAACTTCAACAATCGACCTCTTCCATACATACACTTCCAGGATTAATCGATCCCAGCTCTATATCGAGCCTCCACATCCGCAACGGGGATGTTGAACTATACATCGAAGTGATTTTTAAAATTAATTATTGACCAGTTAGTCCATTAACATTAATTAATTTAAGTGATTCATTAGGAGTATATTGTAGCGATCCATATCGTGCGGAGATATCGTCTGTCACATCCCACTGGCGGTAAGCGAAATCTGGATTACCTGAATCATCTCGTCCTGCTATATAGTATATTATATATCCCGCTAGACATGAAAGATTCCGACACAAGCTTTCAATGGATCCAGATAGTCACGTCTTATCCAAACATGCACAGCCTTGCTGTCCTAGTAAATAATAAAGGATGTTGGCTCTGCGGTGGCTGACACATCCAAGCAGGATGCTTCCTTAGTCCTGCCGCATACTGATGGTCCAGCGAGTCCCTGTTGCAGTTAATCAAGAGATTTATGTGGTGGGGCGGTTTGGAGTAGATGGGGATGGGGTCGGATATGTCTTTGCCACAGTGGAGGAGGACACGAGATTATGTATGACCCGTGGCTTCCTAGCGACATTGACGCTGAAGGTCATATGTCGGGCATGGCCGCATCCCTCGCCGTCTATTCCAGGCTGGTTGTACACTGGGAGGGGTTGTCCCTCTGTGGCGGGTGGGGGGGCGGGGGTGATGACGTCTTGTACTGTACGTGTCTGTGTGGGGGGTGAGGATGTCTTGTACTGTACGTGTCTGTGTGGGGGGTGAGGATGTCTTGTACTGTACGTGTCAGTGTGGGGGTGAGGATGTCTTGTACTGTACGTGTCTGTGTGGGGGGTGAGGATGTCTTGTACTGCAGCACAGGGAGGCATCCCCCCGGGGAATCCATCTCACACAATGGCTCTCTTCGGCAGGGCATTTGATGTGGCTTCACAAGGCGCCACGCCATTAGGCCTGAAGGCGATGTGGGAGACGTCACAGCAGTCTGGTGGATAAATGGTTCCATTCGTGAGCCAGACCACCTTTGTGGACTTATATAGGCCACACCGGCTGTACCACAATGAGATAGAAGATGAGACGGCCCTAGAAACAGGTGGGGCCTGCACCGGTGGGACTTGAACACACAGTCCAGCGCCCTACATCTCGACAGCGGTGGTTCCTCAGATCTGCTAAGGCAATAGTGCTTGCAGTTATTTTGGCCCAAATGTTCTGATGCCTTGTTTATATGTCACGATATTGAGGCGTTTCTAATTGTCTTGTTTTACATGTCAGGTTCTGCTTTCCACGTCCTGGTTGTCGTGATGTCAGTACCGGCGAAAGTGGTCGTTAAACTCAACATTAAAAACATTAAATCAAAACTGAATATCGCGTTGCGAATCGGCCATTCCCCAAAGATGACAAAATGGCACGAGGTGAAATGTTGGTGTTTAAAGCAGCGGTTGCGCACGTGAGGGCTAAATAGAGGCTAAAAAATATTGCACATGATGTCGGGTAAAGAATGTTCCCGGGACAATGAAATTTGCCCCTAATCCAGATCTGCATCTCAACCTGCTTATCAACTGAGCTAGGAAGGCTCCCCCGAACAAATGGCCGAAAAGTACCTTTGTCTCGGCAAAATTTGACAGCACGGTATTATATTGTATTTATAGTAGAACTGTATAACTACGTATGTTTATATCTTATGTTTGAGGCATGTGCGCAGGGCATTGTGGGGCAGTAGTTCTCTCTTTACCGTTGACACAGGGATTTTCGATATTTCGATTTTTTGGACACTGGCATTTTCCTACCCACTATAGTCGGCACGGAAAATATTTGCCGCCTCGTTTTCTAATTTGACACGAAATGTTTCATTGACAAGCCTAAAAGCAGTTTATATTTGTGAACTTGATCCAAAGACCCAACAGAATTTGGCGTACTCACAGTCCTGTTGTCAAAAGAATTCACATGATGCCAACATTATGAGTTTCACGCAAACGAAGCAGACAAGTTTCGCCATGACCGTCGCTCTGTTTACCTTGTCATCTGTCATGTCTGTGGGCGATAGTATTGCTGGTATTTTGGGCAGGGGGGTTAGGTTGTGTCAATGTCAAGCCGTAACTTGAATTAAGCTTACATGCGTTCATAGTTCTTCTCATATTATGAACATTGAAGCTAAACCTCATTCCTTTTGCATTGCTTTTGCTTTGAGACGCTAAAATTACTGTTAGTATAGAAACTTTGCATGGGCACATAATGTTCTGTCCCCTTTTCTAGTGCCTGATATTAGACTCTTCCGTGGGTTTACTCCTTTTAACCAATGAAAACGCAGTAATATGACCTTCACCTTACGATATCATGAAAAAGCGGCTGTCAACACAGTTTCGTCTGCTATACTTTATGCTAGAGACTATCGAGTTGTGCTGTTATTAAACAAGATACATTTTCAAGTAAGTTAAAATCACAAGGGTCTTGTGTAATGGAGCAAATAAATACATAAATCGTGGCTGCAAATGGTACACGGACAAAAATATTTACGAAAGCGAGGCGGCAGATATTAAACGCGCCGACTAGTCACTGTCATGGATTAAAGGCACAACGACACCGCCTAGTATCGCTTTAGAAATGCTGTACCGCACACCAGTCACCGATCCGTTGGACGCACTTCACACAATGTAACGGTTCTATTGCTAACGGTAATGCGCGGACAAGCCAAACTTCCGGAATCAAAGACTAGTCCAATACTTCCGGTATCAATGATAGTCCTGCTAGGACTAGCATTTCCGGCAGAAACAATACTTCCGGTCGGTTGCTCTTACATGATACCTTATGGCACAGTGTTTGCAACAAACGAATTATGATAAACGCTGATATGAAAACAATGTCTATGGTTGGTTATTCACGACGCTTTAACCGCTTTTGGTCATATCGCGTCAATGGGAGAAGAAGAGAGTGGAACCATATCCCCGGGAGTAACCCCCTGCTCTTTGCGAAGAAAGACATGGGATCTTTATCCTGCGACCACACAGACATAGCCACAGCAGGGCTCGAACCACCGATCCACGTGCCGTTAGGCTCTCGGATAGCCAGAGCTCTCAATGCGAGCGCTCTAGCCCACTGAGCTATCGCGCCGGCCTCTAATTTCTATGGAAGCTTCTATATACATTTCCCCGTGAAACATAGCGGTAATATTATGATCAGTGTCTCGTTGATTTATTGGTTGGTATGTGGATACTACCATATGAGGTCAGTGGGAAGGGTTTAGCGTTGAGCTCAGCCATATCCACGACACTGACTCAATTTTCGAGCACCGATCGGGTGACCCCATGTCTCAATTGTCCCTTGCTCTCGGTTCTCTCCAGCGGACCCATGACTTTTGAGTTTAGAAAAACCCATGAGTTTAGTGCCAGCCTTGTGCACCGGTGGGCTAAACCTGATGCTGGAACGTACGTGATACGAAGGGCATATTTGCTGTTTTAGACCCACACGTGCTGCCTTAGCTCACCGGGGACACTCCTTGACGTGGATGAACCACGCCCCAGCTTAGATCGTCCAGACCGGATTTCGAACCAGGGACTATTTGATCAGTAGTCTTTAATGAGGTTTAATGGGCTTCAAACACTCGGCCACGGAAGCCAATACCCTTGAAATCGAGGACAATACCTAGGTCCCGATGGGACTACTGCGAGGCAAGTGCACCCGCCTCCGACATAGCCAAGTGTTATGTCCATAACACATTGTTTTCGCAAATAACGTTATCGGTATATGATGCGACAATCGATTGAATGGCGTAAAATGTCAATAATAACAGTGGAGTCGAAATTAAGTAGCACTTAAACAATATTACTGCGCAGAAATGTCAGAAACTCTGTCCAGGCTGAATGACTACCCAGACCCAACGGTTGGTTGGTTGGTTATTCAGGACGCATTAACCACTTTTGGTCATATCGCGTCAATGGGAGAAGGAAGGGAGAGTGGAGCCATGTCCCCCGGGGGTAACCCCCTACTCTTTACGAAGAAAGACATGGGATCTTTATCCTGTAACTACACAGACATGGCCACAGCAGAGCTGCAACCACCGACCCACGTGCCGTTAGGCTCTCAGGTGGCCAGAGCACTCAACGCCAGCGTTCTAGCCCACTAAGCTGTCGCGCCGCCCCCCCCCCCACCCCCAAGACCCAACGGGGATAAATATATAATTCATTTTAAATACGTTTGTGGAGGCATCGATATAACTACATACTTCTGTAAAGTTATATTATCCAGCATTGTTAGATGTCCATAGTTCAATTTTTTGCTACTTTCTCGACCAGGCATGCAAGAGCCGTGCCGCCGCAATGGGGTGGGCACTCGAAACACAAATTAATTCTAACTTAACGGTGCACCGCCATTGTGGTCTGTGGCGACAGTTTCCTGTCAAACCGCACGGCCTGATGCCAGTATAAACACGAGGCGTATGAAAGCATCCCGCAATTTGATAGTTCGATAATCTCATTGATTGATTTCCAAACGGACAAAAGCAAAGATTCATGTGGAAAGGTACGTTGGACTGGGATGAGTCATCCGGCGCTTTTTAATGCTAGTTTTAAAGTTTGCACTCTCTCTGGGGTTGAACTAACCTCGGCCGACACAGGGAACAACTGGATATCATGGAAGGGGGCATTATGGTTGGATATGTGTTTTAGGCCAGGTTTGTGCACGAATGGACTAATCGGGGCCACCGAATGGCGGTCCAAACAATCCAGCCGTTTGTGTGTTATGAGTCTCAATGTTTCCTCTTTAACGAGTATAACCGTTAACGCCGTATTTGGTAATAACCCAAGGCACAGATGGTGGTGACTGCGCAAGCTGTTGACGGCTGTTTTCAAGTCGTCCTCTCTACGCTCCTCCGCCACGCGCGGCCCAGATACACCAAAATGATGAAACCCTTTCTTTCCTAACATGTAGAGGTGTTCATTTTAGCCTGACGCACTTTTTTCGCAGGTCAAAATCGACAATATATTTTATAGCTTATGATCATGTTTTGAAGGAGATGTACAATAATCATGCACTAAAATACGGACTATTTGTCTAGCATGCAACGTGCTCGCTGCAACAGAATACAAACTTACATTGAACTGTTCTAGAAGGAAAGGACATTTTCGTTCGCATGGGCTAATGGCAATAAGACTGAGAGGCAAAGAATGTAATAACAACATAGAACAGTTATAAATGGCTTAAGGACTACCACGCGACAAGATTGTGCTTACGATACAACTCTCCAAGCATAAACTTACCTTTTGGCCGAGGACTATCTGTCAGAGCAGAAGGTAACAGTGTATTCTTTATATTGATAAGTGTCATAATTTATAATAATTGCTGGCCATTGCACCCCCATATATCGTATAAATCCTGCCATTTAAATATAGCCGCACACCACATAGATCTAAATACTCATCTATATCAAATGTCAAGTAAATGTCATGTCATCAAATGCATATTATGTGCAGGAATTATTAGCTTCCCAGGTATAGACAGTTTAGGATGAGCTTCAAATTAAACAGCCCTGGCCATTAAGACAACCATAGCACTCCCATAGGTCAGTGGGGATATGATCTGCGTAGTACTCATGTATACCGTTTGGAGCGACATAGGAACATTAGCAACAAAGACGAGAACTGACAATTCGGATTGTAGAAATACGGAAAAGCAGATGACAACATTCTCTGCTGACCCATCTTTGAGTGGATGGATGACAGTGTTAACAACAGAGCGCCAGGACCAAGCCACCATTCCCGGTAGTGTCATGTTTTTTAGTACAAAATTCTCCATTTCACAGCCAAAACAGTTCCGTCTCATGTCCAACAGCATCATTGTATGAAGATTTAACTGACGCCGCTCCTTCCGTGTTCAAGAGTGTGCCGTTGCCATCACGGAAAGGACACATCATCATAACGCCCCCAGTTCAGTCAACGTACAGGTCTGTCATAAGGGTCCCATGGACACCAACACCATGTCTCATCTATATCGTCACGAAACATTTAGATAATTGCTTTTTGTAATGGATGGTGCCAAACTATGCTGTCACAATAAGTGTTACTGCAATCAAGTTCGCACTTCCCACCAATGTGAAAGGCCCCGAAGGTTATACACCAACAATACTGCACCCTATTTTAAGGTTCGAAAGACAAATTTATATGTTTAGTAATCAGTCTATATTTGATATATCAAAATATCGTATTATACAAATTGCACAGTATTGTATATTGTATAATACAATATACAATACTGCACACCGTGGGTAACCAGCGTCACAAATCATGTGTCATGGTAACTTTAGAATGCAGAAAAGGATGCAAAACGAGAGCGGTGATTTAAGAGAACCTCGATATGATAAGGAGATGTTGTGACTGATGGACTATAGTACACCCCAGCCCCAGCCCCAGCACCTGGAGTCACGTGGTCCTTACCTGTTCCTTCTCCTCCAGTGACTTGGGCACCAGGGTACACGAGACGACCAGGTGACCCATGCTCTCTGGCTTCCCCTTCTTCTTCTCCTTTTCACTGAGATCGAGCTTCAGTTCTGTAGGCCTGTCACACGAGACGCCACGAGACGCCACGAGAGCGAGAGAGAGAGACGGCATATTATTACACATGCGTGATCACAACCTGGTTTTGATAATTAGACATCCGCCAACAAGTATCAGCCCAAGGTCAAAGGGGGTTGACACATAGTTACATAGTTGTTTTGTTGACCAGGGTTTAATTTAAAGTGTTATGTAAATCGTGACATAGATCTGTATATCAGCACATGTAGTAGAGCCATGTCTGCGGGGCATCCCCTTACTCTGCTAGTATAGTAACCGGCCATATTCATTTTCGCTGGGGTCTATCTCCCCCCCCCCCCCCCGCCGGTCATGAGATACTCACACATCGGGCTCCAGGCCGCTAGGGTCTATCTCGGCGCCTCCCATGGGGTCATCGTTGAGACCCCTGTCGTAGTCATAGACACGGACCTCGACCGGCTTGAACGGGTCCTCGATGGGCAGCGAGAACTTCTCCTCCCACTTGGGGTTCAGGTTCTTGTACACTATGCGACTCTTGTAGTGCTGTTTACCTCCAATCTTGAACTTCACATACGGGTCACTGGTCCCTGAAATAGCGGAGCGCCAAAGAGAGGTTACGTCATGGTGGTGATAGAATTCATGGTCAAACAGGACATGGAAAACAGGACATGGAAAACCGGACATGGAAAACAGGACATTTCTAAACAGGACATTGCCAAACAAGACATGGAAAACATGACAGGGAAAACAGTACAGGGCATTGGTAACACCTAGTTGTTAGAACAAATATAAAGATTGGCAACATATGGCAAAAAAATAAAGACCTGATTTTGTTGTTTTTTAATGCCTGGCTTGGGCATCATGACCACAGACATCCTAATATACTGTGCTGTCATCAGCTGTCTAGTCTGGGTGCATCTTGCATGTTAGACCCCACCGAAGGTATTAACGTAGTACTTAAATGGTGGGCGTGAGCAATACATGAGGTATGCTGCAACAATGACTTAACAAGAAGAACGAACCTAATCTGTTCGCAATTTTCACCACGAAGCCAAACGAAACCAATCAAACCATTTAGTCACCCTTGGGATTTGCTAGACTTTTAAAGACCGATTCTAATAATTTCGAAATTTCGAGTTTATTTATATTGTCAGTTTTCCTTCATTAAGATACCCAGCCAGAATGACAAGGCAAGACCGGCGCCGGCGCCATGGTCGCCGAATGAAGCTGGCTGGTGGAACAGATGAACTCACCATCATGGCTACCACCATCCCACATAAAGGAACTAAGACCCTGGGGTACCGAGGCGATATTACATGTATACGCATAATGTATAGGTTGTGCAGAATGTATTAAAATATATAAAACACCAAGTTGCAATTGTTTTGTTAATAATAATAAAATCCATCTCCGGGTGACCTTTACAGATGGCTTTACATTCCGTATTACACAGGAGGTGTTGGTCGTGCTAAGACGCCGATGTCGGACGTAAGCTGCTTAGCAACACTGATTTCGGTGATTAGGCAAAGTAGGTTCGTCCGCGAGAATCTCCAGCTTGGACTCTGCTGCACGCAAGGCGATGCGTACGGCAAGCCATTTGTGTCCTATTACTTTGAAAGCTAACATTTTAAACTGTATTTATGACTTGAGCGCTAGATATAGTCACCAGGGTTTCACCTCAAGAAACAGAGTGAGAAAGCTAGTTTCTCCTCTAAAAACTACGTTCTTTCGGCGCAAAAAGTTACTACCTTCCAGTCAGAGTTTTTGGACTAGCCGGTGGCCGTGGTGATAGCGGGGGGGTGGGGCGGGGTGGGGGACACCTAAAACCGACAACGATCGTACTATGGAGTGCGTACCCAGCTCGCCACTAGGGGGCGCCCCGCACCGGCAGCGCGGTCGAGCGGCTCTCCCAAAGGAGCCATAAACTGATTGAGCACGTCATTGTGGCGGGCTAGCACACAATGGCTGGGCTAGTACCCACTGGCTGGGTTAGCTAGCACCCAGTGGCTGAGCTAGCACCCAGTGGCTGAGCTAGCTAGCACCAAGTGGCTGGGCTAGCTAGCACCCAGTGGTTGGGTAGAACCCAGTGGCTGAGCTAGCTAGCACCAAGTGACTGGGCTAGCTAGCACCCAGTGGCTGGGCTACCACCCAGCTCTCCATGTCAGAGTCGGTAAAGACCCTACCAAGCCAAAGTTTTAAAACATGCTTGCAAAACGAGAGCAGAATGTGCTGGGTATCGCTTCTGTACGATCCACAGTGGTTGTGGGTCAATGTTGTCGGATACGGGACGACTGGTAAGAGAGAACTCGGAATACAGACTTGAGATATACGAGAGACCGGTTTGCAGAGGGAGAACCACTCCGGGGCGAACCATATTGTCACAGCCAGAATGACATGTTCAGCATTACGACATGTCCTTGTCGGGTAGCAGGATGTAATTGTTTGCTGTATGTCGGGTAGCAGGATGTAATTTTTTGCTGTATTTAACGATAATACGCATGTTATGCACCAAAGAAGAACAATTATCAAACAGGGATTGTGAAGGAAGGTGCATGACGGACGATTAGTCTATCGGCAATCTTGAAAAAACGATAACAGAGTTTAAGAGTGATTTACTAGCGGAATATATTGTTTGAAGTGTCGCGATCATTGAACACGGGTAAAGTCGCCATGTTGTACTTACCACAACTGTCTCTGACCACCAAGTCTTTCCCCTCCCGTAGCACCACGTCAAGAATGAAAAAGGGGTGAGACTTCAAGTTTCTTTGTCTTTGTCGAAGCACGCCAGCCTCCTGCAAAAAGAAATACAAGTCAGGGTCAACATCAGCGACACCTCGCGGGCGAGAGTGGAGCGTGGTGATCAAACATTGACATAAAGGATGGCAATATCCGGCCGCAGTAAGCAACTCGCCGGCCAACATCATTTGCGAATCACGGCCTTTCCGTAACTTCGGGGCACACACGAAGCAGAACATCCGTTTGGAAGCGAATGAGCGATAAAATAGGAAATTATGTCATAATTTACGACTACTCAAAGGATCAAGGGCAACGAATGTTGTGATCTATGCAGGGGACTGGCACAAACAGGTTAATGGCTTCACAAAGTGTAACGTAGCGTGCCAGAGCCACTTATTACATGGGCGAACATTACTGGGAGAGAAATTCACCTCCCGAGCTACATATTATGGTTTGCGCCACCCGATGAGTTCTTCCCCGCAGCCCCATATATCCCTTATCAATCAAATCCGCCCCCGGTGTCCAGCGGGGTTTCTATTGAAGATCCCGGATGCGGCAAACCACGTGACACGCGGAAACCGTTTGATGGAGATAAATGTGCTTTATACTCCACAATCGCTGAGCAGACGACTTCCGTGACGTTATAAAATGTCAAATATCGACATGACCTTGACCATGTCAGGTCACATGATGACCTATGGGATGGCCCTATAACGAGACAACACTTGAAGTCGTCCTCGATGCTCACCTAGATATCGCTTTGTAGGGGTTTGAACCACCAAGAGCTGTCACATAAGATGCCATAACACATGATTTATTGTCGCAATATCCACATAGATTAAAGCTAGATGATAGAGCGCGATCGCCTTTATTCTGGTTTGGGCAATATTGTGTAGGATTCTACTCAATTGCTGGATGACATAGGTTCTATATGATCTTTATGTAAAGAGAGTTTTAGTATAAACTGAACTACAGTTATGACAGTTATCATGAACGGTATCCAGCATGGGATAAGCGTTATAACCGGTTCTTGAACCCAGGGCATGAAAAAAAACAAGAATGAACGTTCAAGACGGTCGTTTATTATGTTTAGGTGAACCATTGTTGTAGCACAGCTCACGTATTATTACTCAGGCCTACCATTAACTACAATAATGAAATTCGTGGGCTTTAACAAGCTGGCCGTTTTGAACATACGCAAAATGTATAGATCAATACATAGGTGACCGCCTCGTGTTTGTTGCCATCAATAGAAGAGAAATGTAGGTGCTGAGGCGGCTTTTGTGCACAAGAAACCTCCTGGAGCAATGCAACATCAAAGATGGCTGAAACATCCCCCCACATTCGGGTGCTAAGGCGCGAACCTATGACCTGTCTGCAGCTCACACGGCTTACCAACTAAGCCAGCGAGGCTCCCGCCACCAGTATCACCAGGGGCGCGGGAGAGGGCCTATCACTTAACCTCACAGCCAGCCTATGGCACGGCTTTGCAGCCAGGCTGCCGGAGAAGGAATTCTCCTCACGCCGTAGCGGCCCCTCCCCGGGGGTAGTGATGGGGCTAAGGAGCCTCTCGAACGGATGTGTGCAGCTACCCTAACCCCCCTCCCTCCCATCCCACCCTTCTTCCTCTGCTCCCTCCCCCACTCCTCCCTCCCCACCCCCCACCCCGCCACATCATCCAATTATTGCCCGCCTTCAGTCTCAAGTTGCGTCTCTCCTTGGTATTTCATTTCTAATTCCCTTTCCAAACAACAGGTCGTTGGAGCGTTAACGTCATTATTAAGGTTTGTGATTCACTACTGTCGCCAGGCGCAAAGTTGATTACGTGTCACCAATAATCAGGTAATGCGTTTTTGTCTATAGACTGAGGTATTGCCTCAGTATGTCTAGCCGTGCCATATGGCCTAAGTGATGGAAGAATAATTGAGTCACCCACTTTACATATAGGTACTTTTTACAACGTGAAAACTATTTTATGCGGTGTAATTCTCGTCCCTGTCTATTCAGGCGCCGCTCATCAACGTAGGTTCAAGGCGGATTGTATCGCTTTTCAGCATATTGCTCTCACAGCTTCGCGTAACAGTAAATAACAAAACATTGCTTCTGCTATTTGCTACAATTTTTGCTATTTAATTATTTGCGTCATAGCAGAATTTTATCAATGTATAACAAAGGAACGATGACGTACTCTATATCTACATATTTAAGTCGGTTGGTTGTATATTTAGGACGCTTTAACCACTCTTGGTCAATGGGGGAAGGACGAGAGAGTGGAGCCATGTCCCCGGGGGTAAGACCCTACTCTTTACGAAGATGGACATCGGATCTTTATTCTGCGACCACGCAGACATGGTCACAGCGGGGCTCGAACCCCAGAAATTAGTTCTTATTGCTAGAACTATCATAACAATTGGCAACTCCATCATACAGGCTGGACCTAATTGGTCAACACAGTCATATAGGCTGGACCTATTGCAGCCTGGGGAACACCTTGTGACGACATGGGACACAGTCACGTGATGAAGCGGCGTTCGAACAGCGTCGCTTAATTCACAAAGCTTGTTTCCCCTCAAATATCGACACGTTAAAGGGAACGCGAGGCGGAGCGGGGCGCGGCGGGGCGGGGCGGGGCGGGGCGGGGCGCGGCGGGGCGGGGCGGGGCCGGGCAGGGTGGAGCGGGGCGGTTAGTATGTGTCAGTGCGTATGTGAGCGGGGGCTGGGGTGGAGGGCAAGACGAGGGTGGACGGACATTGGACTAATAATCTGCGACATGTCACGGAAGGAGACA